>OZ005661.1:232977058-233152473 GCA_963930645.1 Salticus scenicus
TCCAATGACTTACACTAACCAATCAGCTCAACTCTACCACAAACTTAAAAAAAAGAAACAAAAGAAAAATAACCCATCAAAACTGAAACACCGACAACAGCACAGCGTGGTCGGACGTGGTTGTTAGTGGCTGTGCTTTTGTGTGAAACACCGCAAAAGCCGGCAAATTGTTATAAAAAATAATAGTAGTCCAATGAGTATTACTCTTTATGTTTTACATCTGTAACTGTTAATTTTTTTTGTACTTAGTATTAATCAGTTATCAAAGTGTTTCTATCATTCCACTTACTAAATTAAATTTTTTATATCTCACTGTTATGCATAATTTTAACTGGTCATTTTAAGCAATTTTCAAACCTTTTTTTCTTCTCTCGTATGTATTATTTATATCTATTTTAAAGTATAGTATAGTAAATGCCACACTTATCAAATCATGTTTGTCTAAGATTGTGTTTTAATTGGAACATCTTTAGTATAGGACCGCCATGGCGAAATTTGGCACCAAAATGAATTAGCTCAGACATTTATCGCCACTTTATGCAACTGCTATAAATATTTTAATTTATTGCCAAAATTTGGCAATATTTTAAAAGTCGCCATGGCTGTCTTAAATTGAAGCTGTACCATTTAATTGACTATATTCCAGTGTGCGCTGAAATAACAGCTTGTTTTTGATTTTATTTTCAGTTAACTGATCTTTATTAGAGAGAGGGATTCATATACAGCGCCTAATTATTGTAGGGGTATGTGCCCTGAGTAGCCGGTCGCCCTAAAACTCATTTCTTGTATATTTCATTCAACAAATTTTGCTTTTAATACATAAATATCATAACATAACATTTTGTTTAAGTGTGTGTGTAGGGGGGGGGGGACAAGAAAGTAGTTGTGCCCTGGGCCTCGCATGAAGTTAATTGGGTGCTGTTCATATACTATTTAATGATTTTTATAATCATTGCATTCTGTACTTATTTTCATAGCATTTAATTATTAGAATGTCTGATACGTTAGTCTTGATTTCTCTGATTCTTGTACTTTTTTTATAAATTTCCAGAAAAGAATATCTTAAAATTTTAAGAAATTCTTTATTTGTGAAATGGAATATATTTCAAGGTACCTTAAATATTTTGTCCAAAACTTCTAAATGAGACATTTATTCATTTATTATTATTTTTTGATTCTATGTGAAAATTTTAAATCATGATAAGAACTTTTTGTAGATTTAACTTTTATGTATTTCTGCTGTGTATACATTACATCAGATAGTCAAATAAAACTGTCACCTTTCCATGTTAATAATTAAACTAGTATGATATTGTGGCCACCATATGACTTTCTTCTCTATACTTTTACATAAAATTTATTCAATACCAATTATTTATTAAAGTATCAAATTATTTTCCATTATAAATGCAGACGATTTTTATCTGACAGTTTTATATTATCACTAAATGCCGAAAGATGTCAATTTTTTGCATATCGGAAGAAAAAAAAAAAAAATTCCAAGTTTTTTTTTCATTAAAAGATAAAAAAAAAAAAAAAAAATCAATAACTTTGTTTAAAATTATCACAGATCTATAGTTCAACTATTCGTTTTAAAGATATTGACAAGATCTTTCGAAAGATACCCATATTGAAAATTTACACCCCATCCCCCCCAGGGGAAAGCGATGCTCCCACATAGGGGAGAGGGGGGCACATTTGGACAGGGGCACATATGGACAACTTAAATTTCCCTAACTTAAATAAATGTGAAAATTATGAAATAATTATATTTTGTTGGCAACACTATGATGCATTTCCCAGGAAAATTTAAAGCAATTGGCTGTGAAAGTTTTCCAGTTATGTCAACCAAGCAGTTTTGAAGCTTAAAAGTAAAGTTATGCTTTATTTGTATCAATCCTAATTATACATATTTATATTGCATCATGAAAATTAATTATATAAAACTAGATAGCTTGTTTGATGAACATAATGATTTATTAATCATATTTGTCAAAAAAATTTTCTGCTAAGCTAAGCTTAACAAAATTCTAAACATGTGACTGTGGGGCACATTTGGACATTGTTTTGGGGGCACATGTGGACTGTCCAAATGTGCCCCTAATGTGTTATATTTAGAATTTATAACACAAAATTAAAGCAATAAGGTGCTTAAAATGATTTTTTAAATAACAAAGACTGTAGCTTTTAATCTTTGCTATTATAGTTAAGCGTAATTATATACACTGCAAAAAAATAACTATTACCAGCTGCAAGAAACTCTCTGTGATTGGAGAAAATAATTATTTTCTCCAATCACAGAGAGTTTCTTGCAGCTGGTAATAGTTATTTTTTACAGTGTAGTTTTATTCACAACTTATCAGGATTTAATCTAAAGCTAAATAATAAAACAAAATCTGATGTGGGCTAAAAATATAATGTTTAATTTAACCCAATACTCTTACTGCTGGACAACCATGATACCCACGCATCAATAGAAGCTATTACGTATGCAAGAGAAAATTGAATTGTTGTTTTATCATTTCCCCCTCACTGTTCCCATCGCATGCAGCCACTAGATGTTGGCGTTTATTCTTTCAAAGATAAAGTAAAAATAGCTTTTAATGATTGGATGGCTTCTAATCCAGGAAAGACCATCACTATATATGAAATAGCAGAACTGTCATCAAATGCATATCTTAAATCTTAATTCTTTCACTCCAAGAAATATCAGCAGTTTGTTCAAGAATGCTGGAATATGGGCTGTTAACAGACTAGTTTTCAGTGATGAAGTCTTTCTTCCAGCATTTGTCACCGATCGACCAAACCCTGTCGAAATATCTGAAAATGCAGAAATTGAACATTAATATTCTCCTTCTAATGAGCCTAAGCCTTTAATTTCATCTACTTTCGACTATGAAATATTAATTGAACCTGGACCTTCAACTCAAGTTTTAACTCCAGAAGTCATAAGAACTTTTCCTAAAGCCCCACCAAGAAAAAAGCAATCTACACGAAAAGGAAAGCCTAGAATTTACACAGATACTCCTGAAAAGGAAAGAATTGAACAATTCACTATAGCAAAAATGGAGAAAGTTAGAGTTAACTAAAAAAGAAAAGAAGCATTTGGAAGAAAAAGAAAGTTTGATTTAGAAGAATAAAAAAAAAAAAAAAAAAAAAGAATTAAGATTGGTATGATGGAACGGCTACATGATCAATCAAATATCCAATCACATTCTGAATCAGATGATGGAGTGGAATCTAAATCAGATGATGATCTTGAAGAATTGAAGCTGCTATTAGATGATGATTCAATTGGTGTAAATGACTTTGTTCTAGTAAGATTCAATACAAAGTCAAAAACAGTTTACCAGGGGTGCAGAATATGTCCGAACGCGCGAACGATGTTCGGGGGAAATTCTGGCTGTCTGGGGAAATTTTTAATATTTATTATCTTAGAATAAAATAAAAATGAAAACGGAAGTTAAAAAAATTACTGAAAAAACAAACTTTCTAATATTAAACTACAAATTAACAGCTGTATTCTTCCTTTACAAGTATATTCCCATTAAATACATATTACCCCCCCCCCCCCCCCCCCCCAAAAAAAAAAAAAAAAAAGTATTAAGTATTTGAAGTTTGATGATAAATATTTGGCGATTCATTTAAACTAGAGAATTTTTTTTTTTTTCGTAATTCTGTAATAAAAAGGTATTTTAAAATTTCATAGACAGCATAATGCAATAAAACAAAGCAACAACTTTTTAATTTTTCATCTGGTGAACATTAATAGCAACATCATTTCGATGTAGTTAAGGGAAAAAAAAATGTAATATAGTAGCATAAAAAATCTCCCTCAGTATTTGGACTAAAGAAAGATTCCCCCCCCCCAAAAAAAAAAAAAAAAAAAACTAGAGATAATAGGTTGATGCGTTATTTTGGGGGGGAATTTAGAATGTGTTCTGGGGAAATTTCAGAGGTCTGAACATTTTCTACACCCCTGCAGTTTACTACATTGGACGAATCGAAAAAACTTTAGATTCTCATAAGTATGAAGTCAAATACTTATGAAAGAAAGTTGGAAAGCAAAACGTTTTCAATTTTCCAGATAAGACAGACGAGTCAACCATTGAGAAAACAGACATAGTAACTAAACTTCCACCTCCAATTATAATAGGAGGAACTGAACATGCAGCAGCAAACTTAAGATTTATGGTCAATTTAGAGTCTTATAAAGTGAAATAGGAATAAAGTTTTTTTTTTTTTTTTTCATATTAATGTGTATTTGATTATTTTCAATTTATTTGTTTTAGTTATTAAAATGTTCACCATAATTTAAAGCAAATTTATTTTTGATTAGGTAAAAAACTGCGACTCAAATCGTGAAGATCATAGAACATCACTAGAATATATATATTTTCTTTAAAAGTCCTTTTTTTAAGATTATAAATATAATTAAAATATTTTATTGCCCTTATTTATAGAAACAGAAGTGGATATTTCCAGTATATATGTATTAAAGTAATTTGTTTTTGTTATTTTAAACTGTTGATAATGCTATATTTACTTGTCCAAATGTGCCCCCAAGCATGTCCAAATGTACCCCTTGTAGGGGCAGATGTGGACAAATTTTGCATGTTTTTAAATATTTTTTTAAAAATAATTTTGTCACATTTCCTAATATTTAAGTACATGTATTTGAAGAGATTAGATGTAAGATTATGGTTAGTAAAAGAAAATGAAAAAAAAAAGATGAAAAATGTTAGATTTTTTAATAAAACAAAAAACGTCCATATGTGCCCCCCTCTCCCCTACATAATTTTTTTTTCCCAGTTAACTACTACTCTTATCAATAATTCATATATATTTTACTATTACATGATTAAAACAACTCTCATTATGTACACTTACACGAAATTTTGTCCTATACTGCCATGTTAAAAATTTAGAAAAAATGTGATCACAGCGCCACCTGTTGAGCAATTGATCCCCAAATCTAATCAGCACTAGTTTATATCAGGGTCCAACTAAATACCAAGTTTAGTTACATTTCGTTCATTGGTTTGTGAGATACAGCATCCACAAAATTTGTGATACACACAAGACAGAGTGACAGACAGACATTTTCTAAAAACAGTCAAATCGTGTTCATGACATCTCAAAATGTGTAAATCCATCAAAAACTGGAGTTCGAAAATTTTCACAAATCCAATCATGATTCGTACACTTTTGAAAATCCTTGAAAAGTGCTTGAAAAAAAAAAAGTTTCATTTTCAAGTGCTTGAAAATTGCTGTAATATGTTACAAAGTACTTGAATTTCAATTTTTTTCTGTTCTGTTCAAAAGAGATATTACAGACAATAAGAAACCCTTTGTTTAAGGCGACTTGGCATTATTAAAGGTTTTTATATGAAAGTTTATATTTCCATATAATATTTATAAAATGAACTATATTAGCACAATACTAGTCTTGCTTTTGTCTCCAAGACAGTAGCATGTGTTTTGCACCTCAGTAAGAAAGACCACTTCCATTCGAGACTGGTTGTGCTTTACAAAATTTCATAATATTTGTGAAGAAGTTTTCAAGTTTCAATTTTTAACTGTATTAGGCCCTATGGCAAAATTTAGGCGAGACAGTGACATTGGCGCAGAAAAGAAATTGTCGCTGCTTGCAGAAAGAACTGCTTATGAAAATTAAAGATATTTCTTAATTTCAGTAGAAAATAGAAACTGAAGTCTTATACTATTTAAGAATTCTCCAATAGTCTATTAGTAATATTGATATCTTTATAATTATCTGAACCTATTATGTATGAATTAGAAAATATGTCAATATTGTCTTGCTGAAAATGTTTGAACGAACAATGCCTGTCACAGAAAGCATAAAAATATTCTGTTACAGGGATGCTAGGTTTGTATAATAAAATATATATTCAGGCAACAATTCTTATGTTTTTGCCATTTTCCACTGGAAAATTAAACTGTGATGAATGATGTATATATATATATATTTTTTTTTTAAATTATTCTCTTAAAAAAGCAAGGTGAGCCGGGGGTTGGTGAGTGGAACAAGCAGGAGGCAGAGCCCCTTAGTTATGTTAATAAATAAATAAAATAAATACATTTGATATGGAGTATTTAAGTAGGTAATTTCCCCCTCCCCCTCCAAAAAAAGGTGTGTGTGTGGACGCATCTAAAATCCTGGTTGAAAGTGCTTGAAAAGTACTTAAAAAGTCCTTGAATTTTTTTTACCCCTAAGTGTATGAACCATGCCAATATTTTCTCTCTATATACATATAGAAGAAAGTGATAATAAAGCATTTTATTTCTTTAAGGTTGAAGATGGGTGTAGCTCCAGATTTCATGAACTTTTATACTATAATGTATTTCTTGGTATTTCAGGGTTTTTAAAAAGTACTTTTTAATAAACTGTAAGGAATAACTATTGTATAATAAGAGTGTAGGGAATACCTCAAACATTTTAATAGAATTTTTAATATATTCCTAAAACATGCAATACATTTTGTTACTTTCTAATTTTAAGGCTCCCTTTTCCCGAATTTTTAGGTTTAGAGTCATCAAATCCCGTGTAACTCTATAGAGAAATCTGTTTATAAAATTAATCATTACAATGTAAATTCAGTTTTCATAATCAGAATATTTACAACTGTTAAATTAGTGCTCATTTTTAAACACTTTAATATTTAGATTTTTTATTTTATTTTAAAGTTAAAAAATGGGAAAAGTACACTTAGTTAATTTTCTGTACTTTTAAACTAAAAAAAAAAAAAAAATATATATATATTTTTTTTTAAAACAAGTACTTATTTAATGGTTTTGAATATTCCAAATGTGAAAACGGCATTTGAAAGAATAAATAGGTTATGAGTAATTCTATTAACCCATTAAGCGTGTGGTGTTTGCTCCTGCATGTGCACTGCAGTGGGGAGTGTTTCTCGCGATAGTAGGAAGGACTAAGCAGGCGCGCTGCATTGGAGATGTATTCTCTCGCATGCTACACTAAATAAAATCTAAACAAAGAAAGTAATAACTAAGTAAAGACATAAACATATAATTATAGAGGTGCCAATTATTACGATTTGTCCGTAATTATTACGGATTTACGGCATTACGGACAACATATAAAAAATACGGATTATACGCTTTTAAAAAATTCGCGGATATCGATCGTTAAAAAAAAGAATCCCTACTAACGATCGACGATAAAACGCACAACGGAAGATTTCCAATTCTCAATCTTTCTGCATCCACAACATAAATGTCAATATTCATTTTAAACTTACTTTATTAGATTCTAGAAACTATAAAGAAATAGAATTATATAATATTTCTCGCTGATGTAAATTTTTTAACCCCCCCCCCCCCCTTTTCTTATCTCCATCTAGCCATTGACGATTAAAAGCTCTGCAGAAGCCTTTAGTTTGCCGATTTTTCTCCATCCTCCATCGGCAACACAAATGTCAATATTCATTTTAAACATCTTTATTAGATTCTAGAACCTGTAAAGAAGTAAAATTGATTCACTTCTCAATCATCTAATTATTTATATTTTTACCCCCCCCCCCTCCCCCATCTTTCGAGCTAGTGATTAAAGCTTACTTTTAGAACCAAAAAAGTGATAGAAGTGCTCAATATTTCTCACATATGGAATTATTTTTAGGCTTTATTACTGAACTTGATGAATCTATTTGTTTTTCCTTAATAAATTTAAAATACATACTGTATCAACAAACAAAAAAATATGCTAGATGCATAAAGAAAAGAACAATGTTTTAATGCCATAAAAACAGTTGTCTGAAAAAAAAAATGACTATTAAAAAAATAATAATAGTAAATAAAATAAATTTTTGTGAACCCCCCCCCCTCCCCTTTTCAAAAAAAAAAAAAATTCATTTTGTAAGAAGGTAAAGAAATACATATTTATTTACTTTTGTTCAAAAAAATGTCTAATTTTTTAATTAATATATTATATATTTGTTTACAAAAACTGTGCAATTCGTTATTATATGTGAGTTTGTGCGTAAATAAATATTCCGTGAGGCGGTTCACGTTTCATAAATGTATAACTCTGATTACTGATAGCTGTTATTGAAACTTGGCACCTCTATTAACATACATACATTTTCTAGTAGTTTCTTTTGGTGTGATAAATTTTAAAGCATGGAATGTTACAAAGAGCAACCTCACAGTCTGGACACCATATCCTTGTCTCCTTTCTAATCTTCTTGCCGTTTTTATTAGACGCATAGCAAACAACACATCGTCTTGTTGGTTCTCATTTGCTGGGTGTGGCAGGTATATAGTCTGCGAAGTGTCTTCCTGTAAGACTCAATGGATCATTTGCATCACTTTTTCTTCCCTTATTTCCCGTCATGGCTGTAGACACTTGATATTTACGTATTATTTCTTCAATGACTGCAATTCGAAAATCCAACAGTTTTATATTTTTATTAGTTACCTTACTCTGTAGAATCGATGCATTGAAAAGACATTGATCAAGCATATTTTTTTGTAGTATACTTTCATTCTTTTCCGTACTGTCTCATAATAGGATAAATTTTGGTCTGCTCTGTCCACACCTCCCATTGATAAATTGTAATCTATTACAACCTTTGGCTTTTCAACCACTTTTCCATTACAAGAAACTTTACTCATTTCAATATTGTGGATTGTACTCAATACATGAACATCTTTTTTATCTTTCCATTTGATTGCAATTAGTTTTCCGCGTTGAAAAGCAATAATGTCACCCTTTCTAAGTTTTGATGATTGCATTTCTTTTGAAATATCTTTGCGGTTCACTCGTACTGTCCCATACGAATCATTTTTGAATGATATAAGTTTATCACAAAGATCTGGTGACATATAAAACTTATCAGCTGTAAGGCAGTATCCTTTGTTGAGCAAAGGTTGGATCAAACTTAGCACAATTTGCGATGTAAGGCTTTCCTTGTTGAAGTCTGGGCTTAGAATCATCCCCTTTCCAGTATATAAAATGTAATTCCATATGTAACCTGTGTCTGATTCACAGAGCATATAGAATTTCAATCCAAATCTAGCTCTCTTCAAGGGTATGTATTGTTTCCAAGAAAGCCTCCCTTTATGTAACATCAAGCTTTCATCGATGCTAATGTCACGCTCAGGAGTATACAGAGTTCGAAATTTTTCCAAAAGGAAACTGTAAATGGGCCATATTTTTCGAAGTTTCCAGCAAGGATGAGTTTCATCATCCATAGTTTCATTATTTGAAAAATGCAGAAACTTGCTTATCAAAGAAAATCTTTGCTCTGACATAACTTCAGCAAAAAAAGGAGAGCTCAAAATTTTCTTCCTTGACCAATACCAGGCTGTCACGGGCTTCAAAACAATACCCTGAAGTAAAAGAAGAGCTAAATAAATCCATATTTCAGATGCAGTTACCGGTTTCCACTTATGCACTCAGGATCTAACTTTCAGTACACTTATGCTCTTTCGCAAAAATTGTTCTGCATATGTATTTGTTTCTTCTACTATAGTTTCCACCAATTCCTTAGTTATGAATAGCTGGAAAAAATCTGAGGAATTATCAATATATTTTACCTGAAAATTTATTCCAGGCTTTCCATGAAATTGAAAACGTGGTGGAGCTGGAGTTGCACTTGAAACTTTACACCATTCTCGCACCGAATCCAAATTATTTATTTCCTCATCTGACTCATAACTATAAATACTTGTAACAGAATCAGATCCACTTTCAAAGTCAGAATGATCCAAAATGTCATCTTCTGAATCACTGGAATCGTTCGATAATAACGGTCTTTTCTCACAAAAGCACCTAGAAACACCGCTACAGCTCGCCATTTTCACCAGAATGCGAAAATCAAACACACCAAAGTTTTCCCAAGAAATTATATTTCACTTTACGGAACTACTATTGCCATCTAGGGGCAAATTTTGGAAACAAAGTGTTTTTCCTATAAAAATATAAGGATATGATGAGATATTTCCGTCAAACATGTTGAAATGCTGAATTTAAAATTGGATGACGAGTAGGACTCGTCAATCCCGGGTCTAGCGTATCATTCCGATGACGAGGTGAGTTCGTCAAGCACGCTTAAAGGGTTAACAGTTTTCCCCCATAGAGTTAAATGAGATTCCATGATCAGCGAAGGAAAAATTGCATGAGGGCGAGAGAAACAAGTGGCATCCTTTAAAGTACCTTCACATTATTAATTGCTCCATATAAATGTAATTATACAAACACTCGTGATTTGTCAAATGCATATACAATGTTATGTTACCGTACAATATTACTTCTTTCAGGATTACAATAATTTTTCATTTATAAAAAATGCCTTGGTGAGGCCAAAACTATAAATCCAAACACAAAAAAATTAATCTTTATTTGTTTTATAAAGGCTAATATCATTTGTAAAATAAATCATTTGACATACATGCCTCATAAACAATGGTTATCTCTTATGTAGGTTTTTTCTTATTGAATAGTTAAAAGTAAATATTTGATTATGGTAACATTCTACTTGCAAAACTTCCCCTTGACACAACAGCCTTGCATAGAAGGCTATACAGTAGAGAGCAAAAAATCTGCACAGCTTGGGACCTGAGGTTGTGCAGATTTTGGGGCCCATAAAAAATGATTTTCACTTTGAATAATAAAAGCAGAATATTATTCAAACTAAAACATATCAGTAAAAAATAACACAAATCCACTTGAATGTTAAATTATTAAGAATAACATTGAACCATTAAAAATTTATATAATGAAAACAATAAATAAAAATGAAAAATTATTTGTCAAATTTAGATGAAATCTGTACACATATGTAGTTTATTTTAAATTACATTTGAACATACATACATCGTTTTTTTTTTTTTTTTTTTTTTTTTTTGGGGGGGGGGGTCTATTACTAGTATAAATATTTTATTAATTTTTGTTTTGTAACACATATTTATTATTCTAAGAACATAAGAGAGTTCTTCCTTACAGTTAAGACTTCATTAGATATCATTTTAAAAAATTAGTTTGTCATAGTACTCTTAATTGATATCATCATAATTTTCTTTTGATGAATTTTAATACACTGTCACTAATTTCATTACCAGTAACTTGGTTCTAGCAGTCTTTCACATTATTGTGAATTTCATTATTTATATCTGACAAGCTGTGCGGATTTCAGACTTTGGCGGATTTCTGTCTCTCTACTGTATTAAGTAGGGAGGGGGGGGGGGGAGGTGCTAAGTGAAAGGAAGAGGCAAATGATAAGTTTTCGACAAGAAATTCCATTTTTTACTCAGTTCTCTGAGCTAGTGTCTAGTGTCTATATTCAAATACAAAATTTATATTATATCGGGTTTTGCTTAAATATAAATATATTTGATCTGGTCAATGATAATTTAAAAAGTTTTCAGTATTATATAAACTATCATGCTGAATGAAATTTTAATATAGTTTTTAAAACAATGAATAAGAAGAAATAAATTTTTTTGATATACCCCCAGCAGCAGAAACAGTGCTGCAGATTAATTTAACAATTCATAAAGAAATGCCAGGCTATAAAATACAAATATAATTTGCATTATATCTAGTGATGCACCGAATAGCAGTTTTGGCTGAATGCCGAATATTCAGCCGGATACCGAATATCCTTCAAACCGAATAGTAATTATTTGACCGAATACCAAATATTCGGCTGGCTAATTTAATGTTATATTCAGGTGTCAATCACCTAATTTTTTGCAAAGTTTTTCAGTAATACCATTTACATTTAGTAATGTTTTATTAATTATGAAAAAAGATTATAAAAAAATTCTATTCAGAAACAGTGGTTTATATAAATGTATAAAAATATTTGGAAATATTACTATACATAAGTAGTGGCTATACATAAGTAATGCTGAATTCACAGTCAAAGAAAATTATTAACTTTTCGGCTTCTTAATAAACATGTAAAATTTCTTAAATAACAATACCTTGTTGCGTCCACTCCAAAAAATAAAAATAAGTAAAATAAAATAAACTGACGCAACCCAGAAATATAGCATTTAAGGAAAATCAATTTAAAAATAACAACATATTGAATAATCTATATTAAAACTGACGCAAATGCCTCTCACTCTCATGTGGATAAATCGTGGGATAGAGATGTGATGATTTCCGTGCATGTTGAGGCACTTCATATGCATTTTTCATTTCGGCCAAACCGAATATTCAGTGCATCCCTAATTATATCTGTTGATCACTATATTTTTTGTATATTCTTAATTTATTTTCATATTTTCTTTGTATAGTTGCAAATTTTACATATTTTGTAAAATTGCTAATATATCTTGTGATACCAAACTTGATTCGGCATTTATGAATCCCAGATAAATTTTGCTTTGCTGCAGATCGATTCAGGAATTTCTGCTACTAGGCTTATACCCTACTATTTTAGTAAAGGTAATTTTATAGCCATTTGTGAATAAAAAAGCTAATGTTTGGACATCATATTGATCCAGTTGTTAATTTTGTAACCATATGTGGTTTTTTAGATTAATTTGCAAGTCAGTAATTAATCAGCAATGTGAATTGAATTAAAGGGAAAGTGACTAATGAATTAGTTTGAACACATGTTTGAGAACCAACAGTGAAGGTTTAAAGTGGCCAATGTTTTTTTCTGTCGTAACTTGTGTCAAACTTAAGGGCCCTCTTCACTCACCGCCGCCGGAAGCCAACGCTAATTTTATTCTATGGGAAATTTTTCTTTACAAATATTCTTTACAAATAACTTATTAACTAATACATATTTTTAAATTCATTTTTCACATTCTGAAAATTCCCAGCTGTTAAATTGACAGACCTTTTTAAAAATTTTTTTTAATCTCTTACATTTTATTTTGAAGCTGCAAAATAATAATTTTCAATATGTGAATTTTTTTCATTTTGCAGTTTCAAAATAAAATATTAAAAATTAAAAAAATACATTTTTGAAAAAGGTCCGTCAATTTAACAGCTGGGAATTTTCTGAATGTGAAAACAGAATTTAAAAATATGTATTAGTTAATAAGTTATTTGTAAAGAAAATTTCACATAGAATAACATTGGCTCAGGCTTC
This sequence comes from Salticus scenicus, assembly GCA_963930645.1. Taxonomy (NCBI): domain Eukaryota; kingdom Metazoa; phylum Arthropoda; class Arachnida; order Araneae; family Salticidae; genus Salticus; species Salticus scenicus. The sequence continues at coordinate 232,990,153 of OZ005661.1, forward strand.
TGGCGACGGTAAGTGAAGAGGGCTGTTAAGGCAAATTCCTTTAAATAAACTCATGGCCTGTGATTAATACAAAAATGCCCCAATATTTTTATAATGTTGTAAAGCATCTTACAAAGGTATTTGTGTACAGTGGCTACCTCTAATTTTTGGGGTTTTAATCTAATCCCATCCGTATTTTCATATTTCCTGCTAAGTTATCTTTTCATTGGTTGTTCATTTGCCATCCATGTAATATGTGAACAAATTGTAAAAAGATTGAGGGCTCTGGTCTAAATCATTTTAGTATAATTTGATATTTCTTTTTTTATTTGAGGCTCCAGTTTACAGGGTTTTTACCTTAAGCTCTCCATTTATTGTCCCCAGAACACAGAGCCAATGTTATTCTATGGAGAATTTTGCCCCATTATAACTCATTAACTAATATATATTTTTAAATTTCATTTTCACATTCAGAAACTTTCTAACTATTAAACAATTTATCGCTTTCCAAAAATTATTTTTTAATGTTATATTTTAAGGTTGTAATATGCGAATTTTCACTATGTGAAAATTTTCATTTTTGAACTTAAAAATGAAATCTTAAAAATAAAAAACAATCAATTTTTAGAAAGCGATAAATTGTTTACTAGTTGTGATTTTTCGGAAAGTGAAAACAGAATTTAAAAATATGTATTAGTTAATGAATTATAATGGGGCAAAATTTCCCATAGAATAACATTGGCTTTGGCTTTCGGAGACGATAGGTAGAGAGTCCCCTTAAGTCACAATTGCCTCTACTCTAATAATTTATGCATGGTACATATCTTATGTATTGTATATATATATTATTTAAATTCATAAAATATAAAGCTTCATAATTGTGTTATTACAATATTTTAGTAATCTTTTTTATCTTAAAAAGACATGATATTTGATAGTAAACATCAGAAAATTTGATTGATGCTTAGCTATTGGGAATCCTTGTATGCACTTTTTTAAGTATACAGTATACAGAATATACCTATACAGTATACAGAAACCCCTTAAATACTAAAACAAAACATAGTTTTAAAGATAAAGAAAGGGGAAAATAAAATATTAGGTTATTCCAAAAAGAGTCAGCTTCAGTTACTAATTTAAGTTAACCATTCTAACTGTTTAATATGTTTATAATGGTTCAATTTGCATAGTATGTAAATTATAAAATTGTGCTTATATAAATTTTTCTGATTTATAATTTATAGAAAGAGAACATTTTCAATTACAAATTTTATAGTCTTATAAAAGATTTATTATGTAGTAGATAAGTATATTTCTAAGCTATTAATATTATTTTTTTTAATTTAAAACCAATTTTTTGTGATATTTTGAATAACAGTTTGGATAGTACTTGTATTATAATTTTGTATATGGGGTGCGTGTTTTATAATGAAGACAGTAAATCAAATTTTAATTTTATAAGCATATAAGTTATTATCTTGATAATGATAATATATTGTTATTTGACTTCACATTTCAATTCCACTATCCAGAATTATCGAATGTGAAATCTTTGTTTTTAACTGTATTAGCATATATTTTTTTTTTCCTATATTTTTAAAAATAATTTAAAAACTTTTTTATGAAATTTCTTGTTTAAGAAATGTGTTTTCATTAATGTAAATAACTACACTGTTAAAAAAATGCAGAAAAAATACAGAAATTCTCTGTAATTTCAGAAAAAAAGTCGTAAAATACGTTTTGTCTACGTAATTTTTCCGTAATTTACGCCTTTTTTTCTGAAATTACAGAGAATTTCTGTATTTTTTCTGCATTTTTTTAACAGTGTACAGAAGTAAAAATGAAAAGCAAGTTTGTTTGAAAGTTCTACATTATATCTGATACAGTTAATGTTTTTACTAATTTTGTTCTTCTATTTTCTTACAGCACAATGTTGATAAAAATTTGTTCTACCATCAATCCAGTAAGTTTAGTTGCTCTTCAGAAAGGTCCATGGGCTTTGTCTGTTAGAGGATTCCATCTTAGTTACCGTCGTCTTTGTCAGAAAAAGTCTTCTGAAGTTAAAAATGAAGTCAAAGGAATTCCATATTCAAAACTTTCCATTGGTGTTCCAAAAGAAAGTTGGAAGAATGAGAGGCGAGTTGCATTGTCACCTGCTGCTACAACAACATTAATTAAAAAAGGATTTAAGGTTTGTAGATGGTATCTAATTTGAATAAAAATAATCAAAAGGGGGGAAAAAAACACTCTTAAATAAATTATGACATATATGTTTAATACAACCAGCTATTTTCATGTATAAATGAATATTTTCTGCATTGCATTTTAAAAGATTGATTCCAATTTTTTGGGACTAAGGTTTTAAGTTTTATTGATTGATTGGATGGGTTTTACGTTGCACTAGTGCTGCACAATGGGCAATTGGAGACGGTCTGGGACTCACCCTTAGAGGTGGTCCAGAGACATGCCATCACAATTTTGATCCTGCATGAAAAGGAGGTGGGGGGACTAATGGAGTAATTTTAAAATATTAATTATTCTGAAAAGAAATCAACACTTTCCGTTTTTTTTATGCATAATTAAAGAAATATTGGCTTTATTTAAAAAATAAAAAAATAAAAAAGACTAATAACGATAATTAGAAGAGATAGCTTTTGTTGTTGATTAAATATGACATTTATGCTCTATTGTACTTGCCATTATCAGTTCCCTGGGTTGGGGTCTATTGTCACCCCATGGGTGTAATGGGACATATCAAAATGCACATAAAAATAACTGTCTAAAGACAGCACATTTTAATTCGAAATATATTGTACATAAATAGTATAGGTAGTATTAATTATTTCAGATAAAAAAAAAAAAAAAAAAAAAAAAAAAAAAGACATTAAAGTTGATGAATGTGAGTGAATAGTTTAAATTAATGGAAGTGATTGTAGGCTGAGGCAGTTTCATTACAATATCTTTACTTTCTGTTCAGTATTTTTTTTTTTTTTCTTTTTCAGGATATACAAACTTTTGTTAATTTCATCTTTTTGTGAGGCAATTCAGGAAAAATGCTTGAATTTCACGGTTTATTTCAGTAACAACCATCACAGAATGATATGTTTCCCTTCAAATTTTACTAAGACAAAATAATTTTCAGATATTTGCTGTAGAAAAACATTTTCTTCAACATTAATATTTTCTGGATAGTCTTTATTATTTGAAGATTCACTTAATACAAAACTACTTTTAAAACTTCCTGAAACAGAAATACACTTCCTAGTATTTTTATTTATTTTATTTTTGAGAATTTTTCTGCGTTAATTTAATATTTTCTATTTTTTATTTATTTATTTATTTTTTAGGTGTTTTTGTCAAAATTTTAATAAATCATGCTTATCACTGATGATAAGTGCCTGTGCATCATCAATCCAGTTTTTCCATTAGACCTCCAATTTTTTTGTCCCATTAATCCCCATATACTGATATTTTTATTTTTCTAATTCACATAGCATATCCAAAGACATTTAACTAAGTCTAATATAAAATGGAATATTTGTGTTATATTAATTAGTAGTCTCATCAAAAATTTCAGATAATAATAGATTGTAAATATCATTTGAAAAAAGGAAAAAAAAAAAAAAAAAAAATCTAACTTATTTTAATAGTCGAAAACAAACTTTCTTTATTCACTTTTTAATTATTGAAGATTGCCTTGGTGTTGCCATTCACATGTAACATAATGTTTTCACTAAAATTTGACCACTGTGCGATTAGCCCCAATCTCTCCTATCCAAAAAGTTTGATTTCATGTAATAGTTAGAGCCTTGAAAATTGGTATTAGGGTAAGAGGGGGGAATTGGTGCCCATGCTTTACAAATTGTGTTATGTACGCTTTGGTGCTCTGAAATTCTGTAATATTTTAACTAAATATTTTAGTACAGTAGAGTATAAACTTTGTATGATATTTAATATTTTTTTCCGTTATTAAATTGTTGTAAAAAAAATATTAAGTGTTTTAGAACCGGGGGTAATTGGGTGCTACACCTATAACTCCACAGCAGCATGTGTTAACTTCTTTGGGGAAATGGGTGCTAGAAATAATTCCATATCTAATATATTGAACTTCTTATTATTAAAAAAAAAAAAAAAAAAAAAAAAAAAAAATCCAACAGCTACAAGAAATTGCATTTGTTTTTACAAAACTTTGGCACTTTTTGAAAAACAGAAATGGCAATGGTGCCTTATGACATACACATATAAAATTTATGGTATAAGTAGTTTAATAGAAAAGCTAAACTGCAATAATACATACTTTTTTTCTCTTTGGCCAAAAAAAAAAAAAAGTTATGAGGCCTCAAAACTTTGTAAAAATGAAGCTGATTTTGGCCTGATGTCATACAGACGTACATACAAACATATTTTTGAGCCTCCTGAAATTGCTCACATAGCCTTCAATGCTTTTGACAGAATTTCCTAACACAAAACTTGAACAAAATAAGCATTTTCTTCCATAAAACACTTAAACAGTGTTTATTTGATAGTTGCAGAAGAGTTTGCAGACTTTTTTGTAATCTTCCTCAACCAAGCCAATATGCCTTGAGCTTACTGGAACTGGGGGACTTACAAAACAACCCCTATACATTATAAAGCACAAAATAACAGTTACTTTTGAAAATAAACAGAAAATTATATTAGCACCCATTTCCCCGCAGGGGGTCAAATGGGTGCTAAACTTTTTGACCCCCCAAATTTCCCTTTACACATAACTGAAAAAAAAAAAACTAACTCACACCACATGTTTTTAGGTACAAGAACTTGCATTTAATAGTTAAAATTTAAATATTGTATTAAAGTTAAAAAATCAACATTATTTTAAAGCTTGGACAAAGGGACAAACGGACAAAGTTTGTTAGGCACTTCAAAAACTCTAGCATGATAGGTGCATCTGAGTTTTTTTTTACTACTCAGGGTATTACAGAACAACATTGAAAAAAAATATGAGCTATGGAATATGACCATACCTACTAGTGTGTATATTTGAAATTGTTCAAAAAGATGGGGTCACTCCTGTAAAAAACTTTGAAAAAAGTAGTACCCAATTACCCACGGGCACCAATTCCCCCCACCTACCCTATTTGGTTTATAGAAGCAATAAATTGATTTCAGATACTTTCAAAAGTGTAAAATCATTAGAGGTGGGGGGGAGGACAGATGAGGTAGGGCAAAAAATTTAAAATGGAGATACAGCCTTAAAAATTGGTATTGGGTTTTTGGGTGTGAAGAATCGATTGTGGATACTTTTGATTTTGAAAGGGTTTAAAATTATTAGAAATCATTGGACATGTACAGTGTGCATGGATATTGGCAATGAAGATTTGAAGCGATGATTTCACCAGTGACAAAAGAATTGTTTTCATTTTTTTTTTTCATGTCTTTTTACTGATAAAAAAATAATGTAAGAGGGACAAACTTAAATGGACACGGTAATGGTATGTGTTGCCGAAGGGAATGAGGACGTGAAGAGAGTTTTTCTTTGATAAGAAAATATTTTTTTGTTTTAGTTTATTATTTATGTTTTTTGACTTATAAAAAAATAGCGTCCCTCAAGCAGGCAAAGCTTGCTAGTATGGTAGCAATTTTTGATTCTATGTAAGTTTTCTGTGTTATATTCTACTCCTGGAGTAGAAAGCTCTAACTGTATTATCCTGTTGAATGTTTCAGGTTAACATTGAAGAAAATGCTGGTGCAGAATCAAAATTTAGCAATGCCGATTATGAAACTGCAGGTGCTAAAATTACAAATGCAACAGACATATTTAATTCAGACATCATTTTAAAGGTACGGGGACCATCTGTGGCAGAAGTAGGCAAGTTTCAAGATAAAGGTACACTCATAAGTTTCCTCTATCCTGGCCAAAATCAAGACCTCATCAAAAAGTTGGGTGATCGTCAAATGACAGTGTTTGCTATGGACTGTATTCCAAGGATCAGTAGAGCACAAGTATTTGACGCATTGAGTTCCATGGCCAATATAGCTGGTTATAAAGCAGTTGTAGAAGCAGCAAATAATTTTGGAAGATTCTTTACAGGTATAATGTTAACATTTTTTTAAAACTCTTTATCTCTCTCTGCTTAAAATATACAACACACATGTATACATTTATAGAATATTCACAGTGTAGAAGTTGTTTTAATTTTTAAGGTAACGTCATGTTTTAGTTAACAGCATGGTCATGTCTGTGAGCCTTTCTAAGTATACAAAGAAATCCTATGGTAGAAATCCTTTTTCAGCTGCAAGTTAACTTCAAATTGCTGATAAAATCTCTTTTTAACCGGGAAGGGGGAGAAAAGCAAAGTCACATGACTTTATCTCTCCGATCTGCTTAGATATGATCATTCGATTCAGAATGAGGGAAAGAAGTTTCCAGTTTTTTCTTGAAAATTATGTTGAAATTGCATAATATAAGGAAATAATAGTTTAGTTTTGTTTCATCAGGAAATAGAATAGATTTAAGAATTAAGAACGAGTGAATGAATTTGAAATTACTGAAATATTTAGAAAATTATTTAATAAAAAATCAATTATTGCACGAGCAGTGAATTAGTAGGAGGTAGAATGATTTAGATTTGAAGAATAGAGCTGTAATATTAAAGAAGGACTTTTATTCGGCTTGGGATCAGAGACTCTGTGAATTTTAGGTTTTTTTTTTTAATTAGAATTTTAATGCTATAATGCATTAAAAATAATAGTGAATACATATAAGCAAGCATATAAGATATATAAATTATTTAAGGGGAAAAAAAAAAAAAAAAAAAAAAAAAAAAGCAAATAAAAAGAGTATACATGTAGTAGAAAATGTACATGTATAAAATTTTATATAAGTATTTTTCTTTTCACTTAACAAATTAAAAATTTGTTCCATGGAGCAAAATACAAAATTTAAGTATACAAACATATGATACAATAACAACATATTATAAACTTAAATTTTTTATTAGTTTAAAATTCTAGTTAAAGACAAATTATTTTATTTATTTGTTATTTTTTTCAGTCTATGAAATCATTTTTTGTTCAAGCACAAATACCGTTGATTTAATAAAATTTAGATACTTATCTCAAAGACCTGAATCTTGCTTAAAATTAATTTTCCTTATCTTATTAAATTCAGTTTCTAAAATATTACCACTCAAATAAGTTATGTCTCAATTTTTTTCCTTGAAACCTTTACTATAAATTTCATGGTTTACAATGGTTCTGATGTATGGATTTCTGGAGTTTGCGGATTTTAGGAGTGCAAATTTCTGGGAGTCTACTGTATATGCAGAGCTGCCAACATTTTAAACTTTTAAATCAGAATTGACACCAGTATTTTTAAATGGAATATGTTATATATATTTTCGACGATTAATATTATTGAAAACAGCTATAAAATTTTTCCGGTTTGAAGTCTCCCTTGAAAAACGGGAGACTTGGCACCTATGTTTATAGTATACACATGTAGGCCTATTAATTAAACTTGGTCTATTCAGAACATTCTGTAGTTGTAACTAAAATGCAGATTGAGTTAAAACTTTGCAGATAGACATTTCATATGATGTGCTGAAACATTCTGAAAAAAAAAAAAAAGTGTCTGCTAGGTGGCACAATACAGTCAAAGTGCTTGAAATGATATGTAGTAAATAATTGTGGTCCATTTTAACATTTTCAAACATTACAACATTTAAAACTGCTGTTTTCACATTTTGTAGCATTATGATAGTACAAAGAATGATAATTGTGGAACTGCAAGTGAAAAGAAAACAGTCTGGTTTGTATTTGCAGATGGATTCAGTGTAATTTTTGGGTATAAAAACTTAAGATTGATTGAATAACATTCTTTCAGTTATGATGGTTGTTAATGTACATGAAAGTATGGTAATCTTGGAAAACTTGGTTGATGTGAAGGACTTTGTGAGACAGATCATTCGTGATCAGCTGTTGATGTGTTCATCAGTTGCATACAAATAAATAGTCAAACTCCCACACTGAACAACATGATTTACATCGCTAAAAAGTTTTTAACAAATAACAAAAATGTCTGTATTAAATAAAGATGTTTGTATTTAAATTTGTAGCTTGTGTATTATATTTTGATGCATTGCACTCCTAGCAGAATTTTTTAAAACTTTTTTTTTTTTTTTTTTTTTTGTGCAGACTTTTCGGACACATCCTTTGAATTGTCTATATATTAATTTTTGATTCAATCTGCATTTTAGTTAAAGTTATGTTATAGAGAATTCCTAATAGGCCAAGTTTAATTACAATCATCCGTAATCTGTATTTAAAACTGGCTAATTGCTATCTATATACTTTGATTGAAAAAAAAAATATGTATATATATATATATATATATTGAAATTTTGATTAATTTGCATGCAGAAATAATTTATAATATTTAATAATCATTTTAATGTTTTTAAATTAACAATCATGGTATTTTGATGCAGACCATTATAGCTGCTTAAATTATAGTTTTAGGGGGGGGGGGAGGGAGGAAGTCTCCTTCCCTCTGGATACATCTCTAATGCCCCCCTCAACATTTTGAAATCAGACATGCCTTTGATTAATTTCTAATAATAAAGGTAATGAAAAGAATGATTATTACTATCAAATAATCATATTTGCATTTTTTTTATATAGGTCAGATTACTGCAGCTGGTAAGATACCACCAGCTAAAGTTCTAGTCATTGGTGGTGGTGTAGCTGGTTTATCTGCAATTGGAACAGCTAAAAATATGGGAGCGATTGTGAGAGCCTTTGATACACGAGCTGCTGTCAAAGAGCAAGTAGAGTCATTTGGAGCAGAGTTTTTAGAAGTGAATCTTAAGGTGGTGTAGTATTGTAATTTGTTTTCTTCATAATTTTAGTTTTATTATTTTATTTGTTTCAAATATTGTTTTTAATAGTTCTTAATATATCTCACCACTCACAGCTTTAAATTTTAGTCTTAACTGACATATGCAGTATATGTAGAATATTTCTGACAACAATAATAAAGCTATGTATGCTTTTATTATGTTACTGAATACAGTAAATAAATATTACAATAAAATTGTACAGATGTAGAAATAATGAGTTCAATTATAGTATTTTATTTGTTCTGTACTTTGCTTAGTTTAAACAAAGTTGTTATACATACCCACTTTCATATCTTCTTCAAAAGTAATTAAAAGCAATGATTTTCAAAATGAGAAATAAACTGACAACTTCTCAAGTACATATAATCCAATAGCTCCAAAGCAGAATATGCCGGAATTTAGAACATGTCCCGCAGAACAAATAGCTTTACTGCAGAACAATTATAGATATTTAGAAATTAACCCGTTAACAATCTCGTACTTTTCAAGAAAATGGTAAAAAAAGTGCCTATTTTTTTATTTAAGAAAATTGTATACTATAAAGTGTATGAACATCATATGCATTCATTTTTAATTTTTAGAATTTTTTCTAGCTTGAAATCAAGAAAATTAAATTTTGCAGAAAAACCAACAATCAGGACTGTTATGACTGAATGTTGGTTTTCCAGTAAGTAGAAAAAAATATAAGATATGTTTTAAACATTAAAGCACAGAATTTTATAAAATGAATTTTACGTACAAAACACTGTTTTCAGATTCGCTATTCGAACTTTCATAAATATCACTTATTTCCAAATCATTCTCAGTAGTATTTACACTAAAATTAGAATCCAAGTCACTTTGCAATTCAAAATGTATGCAATATTAAAAAATATATATATATTACTGCAAAGCACAAAGACACGTGCATTCAAAAGACTGACTGAGCTAAGATTACAAAATAAGTATTACAAATATTTAAAATTGGATAGTGCTGACAGTTTAAAATAAACCTATTATCTCCAATTACATTTTAAATAGTTTGCTACTTCCAACTAGAGTATAAAATACAAAATTAAAACATTTCCGGGTATCAGAAATCGTCTGTTTTTAAATGTTTTTAGTGTGTTACTTTTGATTACTCCAGCTCGGAAATATCACAGGCACAAGAAATAGAAAGCGAAACCTCACCCCATCATTTTCACGGGAGTGAGAAGGAAGAGATTAAGGGAGAAAATTAAGAGTAATGGCCTCAAGAATGAACATTTAAAAAAATCTTTTATATATATATATATATATATATATATAATAAAGATGATCTATTAAGCATATATATATATATATATATATATATATATCATGGAAACAATTTTTTAAATTGTTGATTGCATGGCGAAGTCTATCCATTATTTTATTTTTATTTATTCTTTTTATTATAAGTTTCGGTAAAAATATTTTTAAGTCATTGTTATTTATTTTATTTTTTTACTATTGTATGTATACATTATAGCTCATCGAATTGTAAGATGTGCATTTTTTATGAGTGTGTCAATAATATTATGAGAGTAAATTTGTAAAATGCATATGTGTCCTACAGAAAATTTTTGATCATCTGGAATTTTGTTTCGGAACATTCAAAAGTATTCTGCTGTGGGTTTCGGTAGATTAATATATATTGTATGCCTGAAGCAATACAATATTATAATTCATATTTTCAAAATTTATTTCCAGCATTGCTTACTAACCAACAAATCTGTTATAAGTATATTGTTCTTCATCACAGTTGCTAATGTTGCTGTGATTATCACTAGCATAGTTTTATCTTTATATACATACTATTTTTTTAAACTTTGTCTACTAAATTTAATATTTTCCCCACTTTAAGACTTAATAATTATCTCTGCAGAGACTAGATTTAACGATTTCAGAATCAGTGTAGTGGGAGAATAAAATGTGTCCCTGGCAGCAGTTTAATTTTTTAGTGCTTTTATGTAGTGTTGATCCCAGTGGCAGAATGTTTTGAAGCTGTCTGCAACAGGCTTTTAAAATTTTATAATCTGTCTGCAAAATTTGCGTGTAATCAGGGGTGAAAATGGCTTACACTCAAAAAGACTGAAAGCTGATTGGAATGGGGGGAGAAGGGGGGCTTAACATCAGTGGGGATCTTGTGCAACAATACACAAATACAATTTTACTACAAAACGATATAGTATAAACAATTGTATTCATTCAATCCATCTCATTCAATTAAATATTTTATAGCAATGTTTGACACAACACAATATAAATAATTATAAATAATACAAGTATTAGTTTTAGCTTTGATACAGAAATTTTTATAAGTGAATTGTTATCCGAAAGTTGCAGACAAAAACTGTCCGCAAGCTGTTTTTCTGTGTCTGCGACTATGTCGCCGTGTCACGGTGTTTCTGCCACTGGGGTGGTGATGTATACATCTGTTTTAAAGATGCTGAATGCAACATTAAATAAATAATTAATTTGTAAAATGTAATCAGAGGTTGCTCTGTACTTGAAAATATTAGTTGACTAAGGAAAAATCTACTTTATCATTTAGCAGGGAAATATTATGCAAAAATAAACATTTTATTGTGTGATAGAATTCACAGTAAAGTGGTTTAAATAGTTTTAAAAAATTATAAAATATGAAATTATAAAAGTTTTTACACAAAATTAAATATAGATTTTTTTCCCTACAAAACAAATCCTTAGGAGGAAAAAAAAAAAAAAAAAAAAAAAGCTGGATGTTGGTTGAATTGTGAAATTCAATAAAATTTACCAATACAATCTCCTTTTCCCATTTCTACCAAATTATTACTTACTTTTTTTTTTTTTTTCCATAAAGAAAGTATTCAATTCATAAAAATTTTCGACTTCTAGTTTGCAGTGAATTTACATGCTTTGAGAAGTCTACAACACTCTTTGACCATTTTCAGAAAATGTCTGTCTGTGTGTTCAGCACAAAAATTTTTTGTCAGCTCTAGTTCAAGAAATAGTGCACAGAATTTCATACAAATTGATATGTAGTTTCACCTTGACATAAATTAGTGCCTATCACCTTTTGTTAAAAATCGCCTAACAGATAGAATTGCTATCTTGTTTTTCCATGGTTTTTAATAGGACATTATAGGAGAAAAATTTGTGCAATTGTGTGAATAAGAATTATTTTTTAGCAATTATTATGGTATTAGAAAATAAATTAATAATAGTTGTAGCCAACTAAGAAAAAAAAAAAAATCCATATGTAAGAGCATTGTTTCCCCTCTGGGGATAGAGGTATATGTAAGTGTGTATAAATTTTCAATGTGGATATTTTTCAAAAGATTTCATCAGTACCTCTAAAATAAATGGCTTAACCAAAGATCTGCAATAATTTAAAACAAAGTTATTGATTTTTTTCCTTTTATTAAAAGTAGAAGAAGAAAAAAAAATCTGTTAAAAATATTTCTTAAGATGTTATCTGTACGGCACAAAATTGACATTCTTTGGACATTTAGTGTTAAACTTCTCTGAGATGAAAATTCTCTACATTCATCATGGAGAATAATTTTTATGAATAATTTGTTGTTGTGAATTTATGTCGGAGTAAAAATCTTTGAATAAACATAATAAATGGCAAAAAACTTCTCAGTATTTGCTTCGAATCGAAATAAAACATGATCCTTTATCAGCCAAACGAAGTAGGCATGAATGCTGCAAAACAAAGCTTACTTTATATAAAATATGTATAATAGTGGTCATTATTAAACTTAATCATAAGTTTAAAGCTTACTTTGTTAACCTGGGGAAGGGTTATGTTTTATTTCAACCCGAAACAATTGCTGTTAGTTCTTTGCATTTTATGGTGTTTATTCAGACATTTTTATTTTACTAGTTTTTTGCTAACCTAGATAGTATTTGACAAGATATTTAAAAATGATAATCTTAGTGGCATGGTAGATGACAGATATTCTTGTGTGAATTCAAATGAAACTGATTTCTTTTTCTTTCTTTTATGGAGGCATAATTAGAACAGGCAAACTTCTGTTTTTCAGGAATCTGGTGAAGGTGTAGGTGGCTATGCCAAAGAAATGTCCAAGGAATATATTGAAGCAGAGATGGCCTTGTTTGCAAAACAGTGTAAAGAAATTGATGTTCTGATAACTACTGCACTTATACCTGGAAAACCTGCTCCTAAGCTCATCTCCAGAGTATGTTAATTTTCATTTTATATTGATTAAAGTTTATTGTATTTATGCAAAACACTTATGTATCTCTGTTTTCCAGAATTTCCCTAGATTTTTAAAAATTACAGTAATTGTTATTTTGAAAATGTTCTAAAGAAATTTGACCGAAGGTCTGTCAAAAGCTTTTTATTCATATCATAATGTAATTTACATTGCTTAAATCTCTATTTCAGGATTACAGTGTAGCATTTATAGACAAAATATTTAACCAGAATTTAAAATGAATTAAAATAAATTTAAAATTCTCAAAAAATTTTGAGAATTTTATGTACAGTCGGTAACAAAAGTGTCCGAACACTAGCAAAAATTCCTATGTAAAAAAGTACACTTCATACGGTTTTGTTAAATAAATCCTTGTCGAATCCTGCTTTTAGTCAGTGTAAGAACATGATTTGATAAGGATCTATTTAACAAAACCGTATGAAGTGTACTTTTTTACATAGGAATTTTTGCTAGTGTTCGGACACTTTTGTTACCGACTGTAATAAATTCTCAAATTTTTTTTTAAATATTTGCCTGATCATTATGGATTTTCCTTTGAAGTTGCATCAAAATAGGTTTATTAACTGACTCAAATTTTTGAAAAAGAAGGAAAATTTATACAACTAACCACAAAATCTGCAATTTGCTTAAGAAAAATTGCATAGAATGTTTTTTTGAGAAGGGGTTTTACATACACACACACATATATATATATATATATATATATATATATGATAGGATAAAAAGAGGTAAGTTTTTAAATTATTATTTTATTATTTTAAATTAATAGTGAGCAATAACTTAAAGAAAATCCCATTAGAAAGTCTTAACTTAAAATTAATTCTAAAGTTTCCCCTGTAAAGTAAGTTTTAGTACAAGGCGCGAGCCTAACGCAAAACTCATAAAAGTGAACAAATTTTAAGATAATAAAGTGCTGAATAAATGCAATTTGCAGTTTCTTGTGGTTAGAAGCTGCATAATAATGAATCCCGGTAATCTGGATCTCAGCTAAGCTGTTAATCATTGAGTTAATATCCAATAATGAGATGTAGGAGTGGTGTGATTTCCCACCAAAAATGCCGGTATTTAAGAGAAAGCGCACATAGAGGAGCTCTCTTCTTGTGTTCTAGTGCTTAGTAAAACCACGTCAAAATAACGGCCCGGGAGGGGTCACGGGGATCGCATGATGTTTGATCGCGGGCTTCCAGTGGTCTCGGCTTCATTGCACTGCATCCACTTGCTCAGCCTTCAATTATGGATCGTATCCTGTAATAAGTTCCAGATGGTTTAATGAATGCCTGTTTCAATTTGGATTCATTAGTGAGTGCCAGCCTCTCTCCTTCATAGCTATTATGTGACTCAAAGTAAGTGAGTACATCACATATATATATTATATATATGAAACGTATTGGAATTTGTACCTGGCATTTCTGTTAGGTTCTTAGGTTTTCACTAGCAAAGCTCACAAGTCCCACAGGCTTCTGTAATACGAATGGGGTGGTATTCCAGGGTGTAGGCATCGTAGAAATGATGAGGAGTCCTTTTGAGGTTGACTATATTCCTTCATTAAGTTTAAAGATGCGATCTTGACCAAGAATTAGCCATCCCGAGCATATATTTGCTCTTAGTCCCGGAACAGTTATGTGATAATGCCGATGATCAGCAGTTTGCCGTGATGACAGAGGCAGTCCTAGAATGCATTATGCGTTGTCGGTGCGGCTGATGGCTATCAGTTCACAGTAGCGGCAGACCCCACTAAATTTAACTTGTAAATTTCTACTAGTAGGCTCAATTTATTTTAAAACATATTTTTAGAAAAATGTTAAACATGTTTAAATATGCTATCCGCGTTTGTAATGATCGATAGATGGCACTTTTTCAGCTTTTGTTGTTAGTAAATATAATAGCCACGTGTATTTATTTTTGTTCTATATGTGTTACTACTTAATATTCGTGCTATAATTTCTCCGCCATTACATCATGGAAAATTGATTGCTTTTGGAAAAAATATTTCAGTTTATTCAAAGTTCGTTCGGAAGTAGATATTTAACTGAAGCTGAGCAAATATTAGTTCCAAATCATCTGATTAATTCTTTACTTCCATTAGCCGAAGCAACTGAAATTTTAAATTTGTCATTTGGAAATTAATGGAAGCTTAATTCTGGATTTCTTGATTTTTTGGAGTTACGCTGTGGTACACAACAGTAAGTGTTATCTTTTTTACCGGATTTATTCATTTTTATTCAATAAATATATGTGAAACTAAACATCGGTAAGCAATGGCATCTATTCGAAAGGTGAAAGCTATCATGTCAATTGTAATTTCACCTTAGCCCACCAGAAGGCGAGCATTTCATTACAATCGTGGATATTTTGCAAATATTTTATTTTATTTGTCAAAGTATTAACTAAAATAAGATGTTTTAATTCATCAAATTTTGTTTTCTGGTTGCTAGAATAAAGGTGCTACTATACGAAGTATGATATTAGTCATTAGCACATACTACTTCATAAACAGGTTTTTCATGAGGGGAAACATTCAAAATATCCCCGTTTGATACTGTTTGCCTCATTTACATTCTTTATTCATGAACATCTGACTGATTGTGTCTTTTACAATAGTTTTCTGCATGAACTCCTCCAATCAGAGAATCGGGATTCTTCTATTCTGAATCCTTTTAAACATACTTGAAGTGAATTATTGGCAAATATTGGGTCTATTGTTTACATTTGTGGGTTTGTTTATGCTTAAAAATAATCCTACATGCACCTTGAGAAAGTCATTTGGTAGCTTTTGATAGGTAATATCTTATACTTCAGACAATACGTTCTTCTGTCTGATTGGAGCTTAACTGAGATGAATAACAAAACATCAACAATTTGTAAGTTTTAAAATGTGATTGAAATTGCTTTGCTATTTACAAATAGAAATTATAGACAGTGTTTGCAGAACTGTAAGTAATATTAGCTGTAGTAATTTTTAAATTTTATTTTGAAGGTAAACTTTTTTTTTTTTTGTATTTATTATAGTAAGGAAGCTATTATCTAGGATGGTTGAAACAAGACTATTCTAAGTCAATCCCAATTAATCAAACTTTTAGAATGCATATAGTTCTGATTTAAAATAAATATTTTAAATTGAAAATTAATTAATATTTTTAATCAATTAAATATTTAATTAACTTGAAAAAAAATTAAAATAATTTTCAATCAAGATATATTATTAATCTGAATTTGAAATGTATAAAAATATCTTTAAAACTTATTAACCTTACATAAAAATCAAAATCTTCACTAATCCAAATGCTTCTAACCATAATTAACCAATCATTTTAAAACATACAACTCTTTCCAGATGACTAAGATTGTCGGTTTTATGATATTATGTAGTAGCGCCATCTATTGACTTTCCTAAGCTAAAAGCTGTAAGTGCAATTTATGTTATAATATAGGGAACAGGCTATAGGAAAAAAAACTAGTATGTTGTGGCCACCACAAGACTTTCTTCTATATTTTCCTATATACATATTCAATCAGTAACAATATTAAAAAAAAAAAAAAAAAAAAAAAAAAATTACGATTTTTTTCTAATTTTTTTTTTTGTTAAAGGTAATACATATTCAACCAGTAACAATATTTAAAAAAAAAAAAAAAAAAAAGACTTTTTTTCTGTTTTTTTTTTTTTTTTTTTTTTTTTTTTTTTTTTGTTAAAAGTAAAAAAATCGATAACTTTATTTCAAATTGTCACAGATTTATAGTTCAACCATTCGTTTTAAAGGTATTGACGAGATCTTTCGAAAGATACCCATCTTGAAAATTTACCCCCCCCCCCCGGGGGGGGGGAACCGGTGCCCCCACATGCACAAAATTTTTTTCGTAGTTAACTACTACTATTATCAATAATTGATATTAATTTTACAATCACAAGTTTAAAATAACGCTCATTATGTACATTTATACGAAATTTTGTCCTATATTGCCATGTTAAAAATTTAGAAAAAATGCGATCACAGCGCCACCTGTTGAGCTATTGATCCCTAAATGTAATCAGGACCAGTTTATGTCGGGGACCAATTAATACCAAGTTTGGTTAAGTTTCGTTAAAAAAAAAAAAAAAAAAAAAAAAAATTTTTTTTTCTTTTTTTTTTTTTGTTAAAAGTAAAAAAATCGATAACTTTGTTTCAAATTGTCACAGGTTTATAGTTCAACCATTCGTTTTAAAGGTATTGACGAGATCTTTCGAAAGATACCCATCTTGAAAATTTACCTCCCCCGGGGGGGTACTTCCCCCCCAGTGGGGGAACCGGTGCCCCCACATGCACAAAATTTTTTTCGTAGTTAACTACTACTATTATCAATAATTGATATTAATTTTACAATCACAAGTTTAAAATAATGCTCATTATGCACATTTATACGAAATTTTGTCCTATGCTGCCATGTTAAAAGTTTACATAAAATGCGATCACAGCGCCATCTGCCGGGCGATTGATCCCAAAATCTAATCAGACCCTTTCCATGTCAGGGTCCAACTATACACCAAGTTTGGTTCTATTTCATTCATCGGTTCGTGAGATACGGTGTGACATACGAAATTTTGCGATCACAGCGCCACCTTGTGGACGATTGATCCCCAAATCTAATCAGCACCATGCCCCGTCAGGTTCCAACTATATACCAAGTTTGGTTGAATTTCATTCATTAGTTCGTGAGATACGGTGAAAAATACGAAAATTTGTCCTATACTGCCATGTTAAAAATTTACATAAAATGCGATCACAGCGCCACCTGATGGGCTATTGATCCCAAAATCTAATCAGCACAATGCCCCGCCAGGGTCCAACTATATACCAAGTTTGGTTGAATTTCATTCATTGGTTCGTGAGATACGGTGAAAACACTAAACCACAGACAGACAGACATTTTTTAAAAACTATCAATTCGTGTTCAGGACATCCCAAAACGTGTAGATCCGTCAAAAAACGGAGGTCGAAAATTTTCGCGAATCCAATACTTTCTCTATATTACATATAGAAGAAAGTAAAAAAAAAAGTCGTAACAAATAATTACGTATATTATATTTACATTTATATAAAACATATTGAAAAAATAAATAAATAAAAATAAATAAATAAATACTTGCATTATCTGAATCTGCTGTAATATAAAAATATAACAGTATAACATCCAGAATTCAAAAAAAAAAAAAAAAAAGTTGCACCCCTCTACCAAATAAATAAATAAATAAATACTACTTTTAAACATAACAAAATTAAATAGAATTATTTAATATATTTTTAATTGTTTCAAATTACAATGCTAAACTGTTATTACTTAATAAATAACTAAGCTTCTGTAAGTAGTATTTTTCAATTATATATCAGAATTTAATTGTTTTAAAATATAATTCCAAGTAACTGGTTTTCCACATAAATTGTTCCATATTTTGAAATTAGCAATTATTTAATTCTATTGTAACAGTCAGATATTGATTTGATATTTGAAAAAAATTTAGTGTAGAATTTTAAGGTCAATGTTTACTAAAGTACCCGGTAGCAGAAATTGTGCAGCGCTGCAGAATTATCTTGAAGCTTGCAGAATGATCTTGAAGTTTGCAGATTTATTTACCAATTTACAAAAACGGGGAAAAAAAAAATCATAAGAAAACGAAAAAATGCGACCGGAAAAAAATGTCGCGTTTGTTTTCGCTATGATCGTTCACCACGCACGCTACGCAAATACTCAAAAACAGCGACAGAGTTATTTAAATTTTGTACTTGTACTTACTAAGGTGTGCCACTACCAGATAAACCTGTAAGCTCAAAAGTATTAAGATCATCTGCATCAGCTAATTATCATGAAAAAGAGAATCAGCTGAGTTCAAATTATAAAAGTGATCTAAAAGATTTTATGAAATTCATCACACAAATTTTAGAAAAATTTAATCATTATACCAAAGGAAAAAATGAAGGTATTGATAACGTTATACAAAAAGCTGGATGTCTTTTTAACTATGATCATTTGATCTATCCACGATTGGATGTTTCTGGAGCACATTTGGCATCTACGTTCACATCTGAGACATTCTCAGAGTATATCAGTGACTTTCCCTTTAATCTTACAAATATTGATAAGGACACTTTTTTTTTTAATATAAAGAGCTATGTTCTTGGATGATGAATAAAGTATCTGAAAACAGAGATGAAGGGTCACTTTGTGATTTACACAAGCTTTTTAAGTTAGCTGTGGTGCAGCTGAAGCATAAATTGCCCCTCATTGTAAAATTTTTTTCAGTTTATGTCAATCCCTGTCTCAGAGGCAATATGTGAGAGTTGGGAGTCAATAATAAGCAGTGTAATGGAAAAAAGACCAAGATGTAATGATGGCTCATTAGAAGATATTGGCACATCAGATATGCGTGTCTTTATTATGCTTAATGGTCCTGAAAGTGGATTTAAGCATACACGCAAATTTTTGAAAGCTGCATTAGTTGAAAAATATGGCATGCCTACTTTCAACATTTTAAGCATGTCTCAACAAATGTTACTTTTAAACATGCTGTTACTTCAAAAGTAGTTAGCAGAGTTATTAATAACTCTGATTGTTTGTTTTCATTAGTTATATAAAATAATTTTGAAAGATTGAACTGTGTTTAAGTTACTTTTTTTGCTTTTGTGTTTAAGTTACTTTTTTTTTGCTTTCAGGTATTACATTTCTTTTACCTTGCATTAACTTCTGTTTCAATATTAAGCTGTGTAAACATTTATTTATTGTCTGCATGTATTAAAGGCATCTGTCATATATTTTAAAATGCAAGTTTTGCTTTAAAAAGAAAGTAATTTATCATGAAAGTAAAGCTTGGCTCGCGTCGTTCAGAGTCGCAGAAAAATTTTGGCTTCTGAAACTGGTGCTGCAGAATGATACAAAAAATTCTGCTACTGGGCTAAAGTATTTTTTATAAATAGTGAAGTTTACACATTTTAAATTATATCATGAAGAATGAGAAAATTTTATAATTTCCATAAATACAGTTTATATTTGCATTGAAATAAAAATTAATTGCATAAAAAACTGAGAAGTCAATACAGGGGGAAGAGCCATATTCATTCTCTTTTAAATCATTAAACATTTGAACCAATTTAATAATTTTCATACAATTTTGAAATAGCTTTTTAATGTATGTAGGAATTTATATATACAATGCATGTGTATATTTATCAAATAATGTTTACACTTGAATATTTGGATAAGTAACACAAATCTTAAATTATACCTTTTTTTTTTTTTTTTTTTTTTTTTGTATAATACAAAAAGTGTTTTTGAAAAGTTATAAAAATTATTCACTACATGCGTTGAATGAATATATGGTTATACTTTTTAAAATTCCGTTATAACATTTTTTTTATGACTTCTTTTTCTATATGAAATTGCTCTGTTTGGTCAGGTATTGGTAAGTGAATTACATCATGATTCATACCACATACTTGCCAACTCTCCCGATTTCGGCAGAAGACTTCCGAATTTTCGATCTATCTCCCAATTTTCCGATCGGAAGTTAAAAATTTCCGATTTATCATAAAAGAGAGAAAATTACAAAATAGCTCGTAATAGAGCAAAAATATTATTACAAAAAATATCAGGCATGTAATTTTTTCACGAATTCGTGGAAGTCCGCAGTTTTTATTTATTTTTTTTCATATTTCATTCACTTCCACAAATTAATTTCTGCCGCATTTAAAAAAAATCGCAGATATTGTTCGTTTATAAAAAAAGAAACCTCATTAATGAGCAACGATCAAATGCTCTACGAAAGCCTCTCGATTTTTAATCTTTTTCTATCCATAACATGAATGTCAATATTCATTTTAAAGTTGCTTTATGAGATTCTAGAACCTTTAAAGAAAAAGAAATGTTAAATGTTTCTAACACATCTAATTATTCCCCCCCCCCCCCCTTTCACATCTCCAAGTAGCGATCGGCAATCAAATGTTCTGCCGAAGCCTTTTATTTCCCAATCTTTCTCTATCCACAACATAAATCACAACAATATTCATTTTAAACTTGTTTTGGCAGATTCTAGAAATAGAATTGAAGGAGTTATTGAAAATTTTTTCTGCTAATTTCTAATTTTATCCATAGTTAAGTTTCCAAAAATTAAGTATGGAAATATGCGTACTTCGTATAAAAAAAAAAAAAAAAAAATCTCCCTAATTTTAAACATGAATCTTCCTATTTCTCATTTTTTAAGGTTGGCAAGTATGATACCACTCTAGTTATGATGATTCAGGGTGGTGACAATCAAGGAAATCATGGAAAAATCAGGTTACTTTATCAATCTGGAAGTATCAGGGGAAAAATCACGGAATTTTGTAAAAACATCCCAAAATCATGGAAATTTTCATTTTTGCCCCGCAAGCATGACTGAAAGATCGCCAAACAGGTGCTATCTTCACCAGGATTGCTCAGGATTGGCTGCTTTCTAGTTCAATCTTACCAAGTTAACATAACAAAATAGTTATAATAATTGAATATTTTTAGTGCAACAACTTGAGGAATAATTTAATGTCTTGATGTTAATATGTCACGCATTTAAAATGAGTTACAATTTTGTTAATTTCTCCAAAATTTTAAATTTTCTTTTTGTAAGTGAATAAATAAAAAAATAAAAAGACAGATAATTTTGCATATCAGTATAGTATTTTTAATTACAGTGGTTTATCGAGCATGTTACAAAAGAGTGTGATATACACAAAATTATAGAATGTATATAATAGGTAATGGAAATCATGGAAATTTGTTAAAATTAATCATGGAAAAATCAGGGAACATTTTTTATGAATTTCTGTAGCCACCCTGTGATTGTTTCTGTGTTTTTTATTTTCTAGCTGCTCTATGATAAGTTAAGCAATATTTGTATCTTCAGTGGCCTGATGTTTGTTATTAAAGATTTATATCTTTGCTAATATTTCTTTATTTTTAAGCATTTTAAATTTATGATTATAATTTATTGAAAACTTGTACAAATCTTCAATTTTCGAGCAAGATTTTTACTTTTGGCTAAAAGAAATTATCTTGTGCATGGCACTATTTTTTATCAATTACTAAATTTTTATTTATTAATTAAATTTCACTTGCACATATATATGGTTGATCATTTAAACTATGGATTAAATTCTTAAAAACTAGCATATGTCGAAAACAAGAGTTAAACTTAGCTGCTAAAACAACCTCCTCTTTTAGTCCATGTTGAGAGTGGAAGATTTAGGCCCTGTAGTTATTTACCCATTCACTGGATAAAAGTTCAGTGGCATATGCTCATCCTGGAAATGGTTAATATAATATTGCAATCATCTGCTGATTATAATGAACTTGTTGATTTAGCTCCATACATTATATATATATATATATATATATATATATATATTAGAATCAATATTGTATGTATCAATAAAGTATGTCTTATGATTACAGTAATTTATAATATTAAGAAAAAAGTGATTTTTTTTCCCCTCCCCAATTATTTTAGGCAATGGTGGAATCTATGAAACCAGGATCGGTCATTGTAGATTTAGCTGCAGAAGCTGGTGGCAATGTTGAGACTACACGTCCTGGTGAATTATATGTACATAATGGTGTTATTCACATTGGTTATACAGATCTTCCTAGTCGACTTCCTACCCAATCATCAACTTTATATGCCAATAACATAACCAAATTTTTGTTATCAATTGGTATGTGGATTTCACAGCTAAAATATTTAAATTTTGCATTATAATGTATATGCTGTAATTTGTTTTTGAATAGTGTTTTTATTTATTTATTATTATTTGTAATTTTTAGATTTTTATTTTCTGCGACTTATTTTAATATTCTTAAAATTTTGCCAAAGCTCTCTACTCTGTATATCAATGTTACCTCAAGGAGAGTCTCTACTTGTTGTCGTCATAAGCCAATGTCAATGTTATGTCTATGGAGAATATTGTCCCATTATAACTCGTTAACTAATACATATTTTGTAATACTGTTTTCGTATTCAGGAAATTCACAAATGTTAAACTGCCTATCACTTTCTAAAAAATAATTTTTTTAAATTTTTAATATGTTATCTTGAAACTGTAAAATGTGAATTTTCATTTCATGGATTCAAAATAAAATATTAAAATCTTTAAAAATCCATTTTTAGAAAGCAATAGCCCGTATAACAGTTGTGAATTTCCTGAATTTGAAAGCAGAATTTAAAAAATATGTATTAGTTAATGAGCTATAATGGCACAACTCATAGATTATCATTGGCTTTGGCTTCTGGCAAGTAGAACAAGTTCTGGCAAATTTAACTAAAGATTGTTAAATTTTTTTTTTTTGCAGGATAAATAATAATCCTCTAATAAGGAACATTGTGCTGTTTTTAAAATTCCTCCCTATTTCTTATAAACAGTCTCTCCCCACACTAGATGGCGATAAAGTAATTGTAGGGCCTATAACTAATTTTATTAATCTGAATCTTGCTTCTTCAAAATAATGTTATTGACATTAAAAATTCACAATCTTACATATATGTATTTAATCACAGGAAGTTATTAGAAAAAATTATTGAAAATACTGGTAATGAAAATAAAAATATATAAGCTTTTTATTTAAAGTACTATTTAAAAAAAAAAAAAAATCAACACAGGGTTTTGAAACTTAAAAGAATTTTAATCTTCGTTGTTTTTTAATATTTCATGAAAAAAAAAAAAAAAAAAAAATGATTGGGATTACTGCTTATGATATAATATATTGATAAAAATTTGATATGAGGAACATATTTTAAATGTCTACTTCAAGAGTAAAAACTTTAATTAAAAAAAAATTGTATTAGACATCTTCCCCATTATGTTGCGAAGTGACAAATTGCCATAAACTGAAGTTTATCCTGACTGAAATTGAAGTTTTAGAAAATGGCGATTCTTATGAGTCTAATAGAAGGTTAAGAGTTATTTTTATAATGCAGCTTCAAAATGCTTTTGACTTTTTTTTTTTTGGGGGGGGGGGAGGAGGGGTGTAAGTTTTTAGCTTTTTGTTTCAGAACGGGAGAAACTTAACATATTATAATGGGATTGTTTACCATTTATAACAAGTGCATCTAAGTTTCTTAGTGGAATGGTATTTTTGAATGTTTCAATTTTAAAATTTGTGTGGCAAGTTCTGAATATTTTCCTTTATTAATTTTAACTTGATAGTGTACTAAATCTTAAAATTTAATAAAAAGTAAAGAGCTGTTTTTGAATGATTTTCAGGGGGGTTATACAAGGGCGTAGCAATTCAAAAATCATAGGAGGGGCTCAAAAAATTTCATTTTATGACATAAAATTAATCTTAACAAAGTTAATTAATAATTAAATGTTAATTAATATTCACTAATTATGAATATTAATTATAAAATATTACAAATTATGAGCACTTATAACACATTAATTTTGGTTTTAATTTGGTGATTCTTTTATTTGGCATTAAAAGGAAATTTCGTAATAAGCAATATGGGGGGGGGGAGGGGCCTGAGCCCCTCCCTTTCCTACGCCCCTGGGTTTATACAAAATTACTAATTTTTAAATTTGTAAACATCAAAGGAGTTGGTTAAGTATTTGTGTAATAAATATGATTGCCCAGAGAAAAAAAAAATTTAAAATTTTTTGGACATAGGTCAGTTTTTCGCACTTTTCTTCCATGGTAATAATATAAAAATGTAAACTAAAAAAATAGCATTTTTGGCTAACGAACGATTTTTTCTGTTATTTATTTCCTAAAAATAATGTGGTCTCCAAGCAACATTTTCTTCAGAAAAACTTCATTGTGTAGTTGGAAGCAATTATTATTTACAGAAGCTTTTCACAACCATTACTTTGTTGGATATCTCATTTGAAAAAAATCTGAATTTGTATAAAATTTTAAATGGATGCAGTTATGAAATATTTACAAAATGTCAATTTCCAAATTTATAGGCCAAAACAGTGCGTGATGACCAAGTTATGAAAGGTTGAGACTAAAACATGCCAGTCGTGAACATTAAATTTATTGTAGTATACTGACACATGAATTGCAAAATATGTGCTATGTACAAATATGTAGAAAGTTAAAACCTGAATAAAGTACTACGTCAGAGACTCCAAAGAAAAATATTTGAGATGCATACAGCTGTTTCGGTAGCCTTAAGAGTATCGTCTTCAGTGCAGAAAGAATATAAATCAATTCTTTTTGCACTGAAGACGGTACGCTTAAGGCTACTGAAACAGTTGTATGCATCTCAATCATTTTTCTTTGGCGTTTCTAACATAGTAGTTTATTCAGGTTTTAATTTTCCAAAGCCAAGTCTCCTGTTATTATATGTAGAAAGTTAGTGTAACTTAATTGTTTTAAATTCAGTTATAATATCAGTTATTCTAATGTATTTTATCATATCCTATGACACACACTGATCACCAACTCCAACTGTGTAAAAATGTGTCTCGCTGTCACAGAAAAATGGAGATACATTAAAGTACATGAGAACAAAATTTTTATCAGATTCTTAACTAAAGAAAAGTTTTGACAGTGGTATAAAAATTTTATTCCTTAAATTCGTAAAATTTTGTAAGAAAAATTTGCTAATATCTGTAAAAAAAAAAAAAAAAAAAAAATGGTCCTACTGTTTAATTTTTATTTATTTTTTTTTAAATATATTTCAAAGACAAAATATCGTTTTTTGCAGCAATATGTTAGACAGACATGCCAAGTTTACTGCTTTTGGCAGGAGTCTCCTGCTTTTTGCTTGTTTTTCTATGCTCCTGATTTTCCACTCATTTCTCCTGCTTTTCTGATGTAATTTTTATCTATCCCTCTTTAGCATAATGTATGCTTAAAATTTGTGGTATTGGGTGAAAAAATTTGAAACAAAATTGAAATTTATCTTGCCCTGCAATTTATCAAATTCAATTTGAATGTGAATTACTATACCATGCTTTGAAACTAATTTTTGCTAAGAATAAATTTTTAGCTTTCATTTTTGAATAATGAAAAATGTCTTATTATTAAATTTTTTTTTTTTTTTTTTTTTTTTTTTTTAAATACCATAACTATTGAAAACTTAAAGAATTCAAATTTCATTAGAACATAGCTGATATTTTCATTTCTTTATTACCTTTTCTTTTACAAAGATAATTAAGATCCTTATTGTTTTATATTAGGAGCAGAATGATCAAATCTGTCTATTTTGATTTAAAGTTTAAACAACTGTATGTCTGAGGGTTTTTTTTTTTTTTTTTTTTTGTTGTTGTTTGTTTGTTTTACTGTAAGAAACATATTATTCATTTAATTTTAATACTGGTGCTTTGTAAATACCTTCTAAACTTATAAAGCTGTACTTAAAATTAAATTTGCATTATTTTACTCATTTTTCCTACAAACTTTCTTGTTGGAAAAAATCTCTTGATTTCTGTAAAAAAATCTCCTGCTTTTTTGTCTTTAGAATTTGGCATCTCTGTCTATGACATACACTGGCTTATCACTAACGTCAACTGTTTAAAAAAGTATCTCGCTGTCACGGAAAAATGGAGATACTTTAAAGTATATGAGAACAAAATTTTTATCAGATTTTTAACTAAGGAAATGTTTTGACAGTGGTATAAAAATTTTATTCCTTAAATTCATAAAATTTTGTAAGGAAAATTCGCTAATATCTGTAGGAAAAAAAAAAAAAAAAAAACTGGACCTACTGTTTTAATTTTTTTCATTTTAATATATTTCAAAGACAAAATATCCTTTTTTGCTGCAATATGTTAGAGAATTGAACTTTTTCCATAATACTTTTGCTTAATTTGAATAAAGTAGTCTTTTGAATACACATATACACTGGTATTCAAAATTAAAGCAACAACCTGTTTTCTCGTTTTCTACTTTTGCGCATAATTTTTAAACAAATAAACACAAAATTTGTATGACATGTTTGTTATTATATCATTCATCAAATTTTATATAACTTTAGAAATGTAATAATTTTTGAACTTATAATTATTCAATTTTTTTTTCAAAAGTAAGTTTTGGAAAAAATGAAAAATTTCAACAATTTTAGAAAAGAAAACTTAATGAAAAATAGTGTTAAGGATGCATTACAGATATATGATAATGCACATGCTTTCAAATGTCAAACTAACTCCCGATTTTTCTTTTTGTATTCATTTTTCTTTTACTTTTATAATGGACTTTTTGAAAAAATGTAATTACTAATTTGCAAACTATGAGCATCACTATAACAATAAGAATGTCGATAAATAATTTTATAATGAACGCCTTATCCAATTTTCATATTTGTATGTATATTTTTAAAAAAGTTAGTCACGTGCGAAAAAAAAGAAGAAACAGAAAAATGAATACAAGAGGAAAAATCTGGTTTCAATCTAACATATGGATACATATGCATCTTCACCTATCAGTAATGCACCCCTATGATCAACTTTTTCTTTCATTCAGTTTTCTTTTCCAAAATTGTTGAAATTTTTCATTTATTCCAAAGCTTATTTTTGAGAAAAATTGAATAGTTATCAGTTTAAAAATCATTACTTATGCTGAATTATATAAAATTCAATTAATGATATGATAATGAATATGCTTTCTAAATTTTATGTTTATTTGTTTAAAATTTATAAGCAAAAGAAGAAAATGGGAAACATGCTGTTACTTTAACTTTAAACACCAGTGTAAATGTATTTACCACAAATTGATATTGAAAGACATGAATTTAGAATTGGGTGTAGTTTAATATTTGGTATACTTTTCTCTAATTAATAGCTACTATGTTGATAAAGCGAAAAAATGAAATTTTAACTACACTTATATTGAAAATATTCTGAATGAAAATTATAAAATTTTCTTGTTTGATCCATTAGGTCAAAAGGATCATTACCATATTGACCTCTCTGATGAAGTGGTTCGTGGATCCATAGTATTGCATGAAGGAAAATTGATGTGGCCTCCACCACCTCCAAAGGATCCTTCTCCTGCTGTGGCAGCCAAGCCAACAACCCCAGCTAAAGTGGCTCCTCCAGAACCTAATTATTTTAATGTCACTCTCAAAGATTCCTTAATGTATACAGCTGGTCAGTGAGATGGTTTTATATAATAAGATAGTAGTTTGGTTTTATGTACTGCAATGGTATTGTATGTTATATACAGGGCTGTTCGAAAGGTCATGCCCAAACGGCATGTATGGGTGTATCAGATCTTGAAGAGTAAGAATTAGATAGGAACTGGGGTTAGAAATGTGATTATAACCTGCTAGAGGGAGATAAGCTCTGGCCAACGTATGCACGCAGAAAGATGCCAGGGATTGTGTGAAGCATGCATCACAGCTAATGGAGCACATTTTGATGGTGTCTTATGAGTTGTAATATTTTTCATTTCTATTTTGTACTTTCATTACTTTTTTTTTTTTTTTTTTTTTTTTGCAAATAAAAGGTCTTTTTACACCATTTGTTATCTTATCTTTATATAATGGTAACAAAGAATTATACTTTTACGACGTGTTTATGTCCTCTAGCTAGTTCCTAATTCTTACTTCTGAAGACCTGACACACCCATATGTGCTCAGAGGCAGACTTAAGTTTGATTGCACCCTAGGCCCATTTTGCTATGCCCCCCCCCCTCTACACATACTCACATACATACATACTATATTTTGAAATACAATGTATACATTTAATAGTAATAACAATTATAGCTTCACTTATGAAAATATAACAAAACTAAAGAGAATTATAATGTTCTACGCATCAACCATCGAGCAAATTGCATAAAACAATCAACTTATAGTTAAATAAATTAGTCCAGTGCAATCATTAAAATAAATTATGTATTTGATTTTTTCTATGAAAGTGTGATATACTGGGATGAATTAAAATTTTTATTTTAAATCAGCTAGGTTTATTCTGTAAGAAAGTTAATTCCACCACGTAGTTTCACACTGTCAGAGTGAACAATAGTACAAATATAGTGTCACACAGCATTTATATAGTATTTTGTGTGTTTGATACCGGTACGAAAAAATTCTTAACGTGTCAAAGGGGTCTCGAAGTCAGCAAAAAATCCTATAGATCTCAAGTTTTAGTCACTTTTTTAATCGAAATTCCTTTCTGGATTTTACTGGTTTCAAATTTCAATCACTGTTACCACTCAAATTTAAATAGTTAAAATTTTGGCGCCCTCTAAAACACTGGTACCCCTAGGCCCGGCCTCACGGGCCTAAGCCTGAATCCGACACTGTATGTGCTGTTTAGGTATGACCTTTTGAACCAAACTGTAAATACATAAGAGGAGGATAATTTCATGATACATTATTTAGAGGGATAATACATCCATAATTTTCTTGTAGTTGATGTTTGAACCTTGTTTATTAAGAATGTGTGTTTCTTTTGTTTATCACCCTTTTTGTGTTTGTATTAATCTGTATTTAAAAAGGGGCATATTGTCGTATAAATGTATTCTGCATCTGTAAGTTACAATAGTTCTTCTTATTTGTGCTATTCTTTGTTCATTTTTATATGCCATATATTTTTTATAATATGAAGAATTTTACATATATTATTAATTTTTTTGGTAATGTACAGAAGAAATAAATATCAAGGTCATTCATTTGTTTATAAGTTTGAAAATAGATTGTGAGTCCATGGGATAAGATATCATCAAAAGTAATAAAGTTATGCTTTGATGAATAAAAAAAAAAAAAAAGGGATTATATGAAATTGACACATGTATTCTGTATTATTTTAAATTCATATTTATAGTCACATATTAGCTATTCTTTTAAATCTTAAAATAAAATATCCATTTTAATGCAATACAAATTCTTAAACCAAGGAAGAAAAAAAAAAAAAAGTTTATCCACCTTGCTTTTTAGTATTTTAATTTTAATCTTTTTTTTTTTTTTTAAATCCATTAAGAAAAATATTTTTGTACTTTATCCTGAACTTAAAATTGTTGAAATGATTTTTTCTAGTAAGTGTTTTTCGTCATTGTTAAAAGCGATTACAAGTGCTATGAAAATTTTAAAATATGCAGTATAACTTCTTTATAATGAGAAAAAGAGACCAACTTATTTTGCTTATTTGTTTTGGTCAGCCTTCGCTTCCTGATCTTCAAAATTGGTATTTTTCTTAATCAGTTGTTGCCATATGGATGGTATTATGCTGTGCCCATGGTCATTAATAGATAAATTGTTAGTAGCTATTTCAATTGCTTCTCTTTTGAGAGCAAGTGAAGAGATTTGAAGATCAGAAAGCGAAGGCTGACCAAAACAGAAGGAGTGTCACTACAACGCACTGAAGATGGGCGCGAGAGCGTCCAAAATATATCTGGTTTTTTAAATAAGCCGTAAGTGCACTTATTATAAAGGATTTTTTTTAGGTATATTATGTTTTAAGTAAATGTATTAGTTAACTTTCCATCTATGTTTTCCATTTTATTCTATGTTTTAATCATAAGTAAAATTTTGGAAATTATCATTAAAACACCCTCAGAAATAGACACATCCAAAATTGGACGTTTTCTTTATTTTCTAAGTAAATTACCTTTTTTTGCCCATGTACAACAGATTTCAGATCTCACACTTCTGTAGGTAGACTAGTAATTTTGTCCTAAAAACATCCTGAAATTTTCGAAAGTGTATGTCCTGAAATTTCACTCTGTGCTAGTACTACCCTCATACAAGATTCTTAGCATGGAATATGCGGGGGTGTTTGTGTTCAGGGGCTACCCCTGGCTTATACTATGCTTAATAGATCATCTTTATTATATATATATATATATATAATAAAGATGATCTATTAAGCATAGTAGAAGCCAAGCAACAGATAGAAGATCACTGAAACACCAATGACCATTTTTTTTTTTTTTCCTATTTGAGGCTCTAATTTTCAGGGTCTTTATCGTTGAGTCACAGTCACCCCCTCAATATGCTATAAGTAATAGTTTTTGGTTCCATAGAAGTTTTTATTTGTTCTATGGACTTTTGACATTTATAACTTTCTGCAAAATTAATTTCTAGCAGTGAGGAAAAGGAGCTTATAGGGCAAAAAACCTCTCACAGTGGTTGGTAAGCTGGGGCTAATATGTTAAATTGAAAAAAATATTTACAAATAAATATGCTAAAAATATTTTTTCTTTCAGGCTTATCTTCATTGCTTGGCTTAGGAATGGCATCTCCGAATGCTGCTTTCACCACCATGATGACCACATTTGGGTTATCAGGCATTGTAGGTATGATATCTTTTACAATTTGCATGCAAAGATTTGTTTCAATGACTGGCATTTGTTTCCCTGTTCTTACAAAAATTTAGAATTGTGAGATGATTAACAGTTTCTTGAGTCACATTTTTTAAATAACAAAAGATATTTCACTATTAATAACAGACCAACAATATTTTGGTATTTTATATTAATACTTTTTAAAACTATATTCAAAATCAGAAGTACAAGTTTTCCATTCACTGTGTAGAAATAAAATTTGAAATTATTCAAAGATTGAAGCAAGACGGAAAAATCCTTATTGGTGGTGTTTTCAGTTTTTAACAAAGGTTTTCTCCCGAATAAACTACTATGTCAGAAACATAAAAAAAAATGTTTGAGGTGCATACAGCTGTTTTGGTAGCCTTAAGCGTACCGTCTTCAGTGCAAAAAGTGATGTAGTAGTTTATTCGGATTTTAATATTCCAACGCCAAGTCTCCTGTTATTAAAGGTTTTCTCCATTTGATACCTGAAATGGAAATTTAAATTAAATATAAAATAGCAAGAGTTAGGTTTTTTTTATTTTTATTTTTTATTTTTTTTTTTTTAATATCAGTACCTACCACTTACTAAAACCTTATTCATTCGCATTTTGAGTCAAAATAATTTTATTAAGCTGCTGATTTTTTATATTTGAATATTCCTTGTCTGAAAAAATTGATATTTGTCCCCAAAATTCAGAAATTTTAAAATGTATTGAATAAGGAGATTAATAAACAAGATTGATTTTTAATAAATAATTAATTTATTCAAAATTAATAAATATAACATATGCTGCATTTGCAATTAATGAAAAAGTATGTTTAAAATTTATATATTACTTAAATACTGGATTTATTCAAAAGTTTATAGTGCTTTGTTTGGTCAAAGCAATTAAAGGTTCTATATAACTAGCTAAAAGAGTAATATTGTTCCTACATTTCCAGATTCAGCACTTCATTTAAATCTTAATTCTCATCTTTATTCAGTCGTTTGTTTGAAATTTGTGAAAATGAGAACTGCTGCACAGTTTCATTGTCAGATAACTCAGCTGAAGTTAATGTTTTCACTAAACTCAACATATCGAAGAAAATCTGCATCAAATTCTTCCATACACGTAGAGATGGTAGATTTTTTAATGACTCTTTTTCTGACATAAACTCGCTTGCTAGGAATTATTTGTTGATTATAATTTGTTTTCACATTGTCCCCAAAAATTTTTTTAAAGTAATTCTTGCATCCAGAAAAGTGACAGGTTTTACTTTGGCGTTTATAGAAGAACATACAAATCGCATGCATAATTTTTTTTATATTTTTCTTTTACAGCTTCTCTGGCTGTAATGACATTTAAAAGCTCTGAAAATTAACCACAATCAAATGACTGTTGCACTGGTGGTGCTAGGTGAAATAAACATTAGTTTTATGTATTGCATCACTAAATCTTTGGGATGTTGCAGTGCAGCTGTCCAAAACCAGAACGATATTTTCAATTAATTCTTTGGCTCATTGTGCAAGAAAATCAGTAAAAAATGTAGATGTCATTCATAGATGTCATATTGTGGTAGTTCACTGGTGGATTCTTCATTTCTTTAAAACAGCGAGGTTTCTTGCTTCATACAACAACCGAAGGTGTTTTTTTTTTTTTTTTTTTTTTTTTTTACAGTTCTGTTATATTGCATGCCAAAATAACAGTTACTTGTTTAATTTTCTTGCATCATTCTTTGGATATGGTTTTGAACAAATGAGTATGCTCTGGTAAAGCCCAATAAAACAGCAATTTAATGAATGTTAAAATCTGAGATGGGTTATTGTCTTTCAGCAAATCCATCAAAGCATCTTTTCAATAATAAGCAGCATCAAAATCCATGTATTACTTTTCTCTGTGCAGTTTTCAATAAAAAATACAGTCTTGCTCCTATCATTATGTCAACTAGCCATTTGTAGGGATGAAGCTTTCAACATTTATCATTTGCACAAATTTTTCTGCTTTTCCTACTTATTTCTGCTTGCAGTATATGTTTCCTTTTGCTACAATATGAAGGCTAATACAGTGGTTGTTAGAATTATAAGGGCAACTGAAAATTGCACAATTGTTTTATATGAAGTAAATAAAATGAAATGTATAAATAAAATGCTTTTTCATACTAGAAGCCACTGTAGAATGCAAAACATAAATGTTTTGCTATAATTTAACAAAAAAGTCATTGTAAAAACTGAAAAAAATTATAAGGGCAATGAATGCTTTGGACTGAAACACACTAATAATTAATAATCTGCTCCTTCTTCTCAATCACTTTTATTAGTCTTAAGGAAAAATTGCATGGAGTTTGACAGTTCTTTCCGAACATTCTTGGAAATTTTTATCCACGCTTTTTCAATGGAGGACATGAGTTCTTGCTTGTTTTGTTATTGAATACCATTTTTGTATGCTTCATGTGCCCAGAATACCCCACAGATTTTCAGTTTAATTTAAAATGGGTTCTTCTGGCTGGCCAGTGAAGTAGTTTTACAAAATTAGCATGAAACTATGATTTGAAAGTTTGAGAAACATGTACTGAGGCATTGTCCTGCTGGAACAAATAGTTTCTACATTTGTAATTAATAGTGCTCCTGGTAAAAGATTTATCATCATTATATCAACTTAAGGGCCCTCTTCACTCACCGCCGCCAAAAGCCGAAACTAATGCTATTCTATGGGAAATTTTTCTTTACAAATAACTTATTAACTAATACATATTTTTAAATTCTGTTTTCACATTCTGAAAGTTCCCGGCTGTAAAATTGACGCACCTTTTCTAAAAAATTATTTTTTTATTTTTTTATATTTTATTTTGAAGCTGCAAAACACGAATTTTCAATATGTGAAATTTTTTCATTTTGCAATTTCGAAATAAAATATTAAAAATTAAAAAAATACATTTTTAAAAAAGGTCCGTCAATTTAACAGTTGGGAATTTTCAGAATGTGAAAACAGAATTTAAAAATATATTTTAGTTAATAAGTTATTTGTAAAGAAAAATTTCCCATAGAATAGCATTAGTATCGGCTTCCGGCGGCGGTGAGTGAAGAGGGCCCTTTACTCTCAGAATTCATTCTGCCCTGCACAAAAGCTATTGGAGTAGTTCCATCAATTGCGAAACCTCCCCAGACCATCACTGAGCCTCCTCCAAATGTACACTTTGAAAAAATTTCTTTTTCTTTACGGAAATCATATCAGAAGTAGTGAAAACTATCTGGTCCATCCAAATTAAACTTTTTCATATCAGAACAGATAACATCCCACTTTTTCACCCATAGTTATCATTAATGCATTTTTTGGCAGACCTCACTTTCAGTCTCTTATGAATGTTTACTTCCACAATGAACCTTTTTTCTTTTTGTAAAACACATTGAGCAGTTTGAAATCTGCATTGTAAATTTAATTCTTGTTTAATTTCCGTCAATGTTTGTTTTATGCAGTAAGATCACCTTATTATCATTCTTTCCTCACTCACAAAAAAGAAAATGGCCTATCTGTATGACTTTGCCATCTATATTTGCTGGGACTTTTAAGAAAATTAATGATCCTTTTTAATTTATTCAGTATGTCCTGAATTTTCCAAAACAACCACTTTTCCTTTCTCAAACTCTCAAATTTAGTACCTAACGGCAGTGTTGGGCATAATTGATTAAAAAGTAATTGATTACAAATAAATTGAATTACTTATTCAATTTATTTGTAATAATTCAATTTATTTGTAATCAATTACTTGTTAATCGATTGACAGTAAAATAATTATAATTGTAATTTAATTACTTTTTAATCAATTATGCCCAACACTGCCTAACGGGATGATTGCAAATATAGATTGTTTCCAATTGCTTACTTTCCAGTTGAAAATCATTTGGAAATGCCATGTCAAAAAACATGCATATTTTGCTTTTTAGAACACACAAATACAGTCGTCCTTATCAACTTTGATCATGCCATAAAATTTTACAGAAAGGGAAATAAGATTTAGAAAACTCAGTTTTGTTAACCCTTTAAGCATTAAGCCCGTCTTTTTCAGTCATGCTCAGTCGAAATAAAAGGCTGGTGTGACTAAATTTTGAAGGCCATGTTGCTTTTTTCGAGAAAATAAGATTAATAAATATCCGTAGTATACTGTACCAAATTCTCATATTTATGCTGTGCATAGTATACATTTTATGAATTATTAAACAGATATACCGAAAAACGGCTAACACTGAAAGGGTTAACCATAAAAATCAAATTTTAAATTGGAATGAAACACTTAATGAAGCAATGTTTATTACTATAATTATTGTACTTACTTATTTCAATTATTAAAATTAATGTAAATGTTTTGAATTTTTTTTCTTTAGGATATCATACAGTGTGGGGTGTAACACCTGCTCTACATTCTCCACTCATGTCTGTAACAAATGCCATTTCTGGTATCACAGCTGTAGGCGGTCTCCTTTTGATGGGAGGTGGTGTTCTTCCTCACACCATTCCCCAGGCCCTAGGGACAGCGGCAACTTTCATCTCAACTATTAACATCTGTGGTGGTTTTCTGGTAACCAAAAGAATGCTGGACATGTTTCGTCGACCCACTGATCCACCAGAATATAATTATTTGTATGCCATTCCAGGTTGGTAATTAAAAAATAGTAAATGAGGAGTTTTATTTATTTTCCCAATAAACTGAAATACATGTGAAAGTCTTTTTTTTTTTTTTCCCCCAAAGTATATTTTGATTTTTAAAAGCAAAAAACTTTTAACTTTTTAAAGCTTATTGCCCCCCCCCCCCCCAAAAAAAAAAAAGAGATAGAGAGAGAATACAAAATCTTTTATAAATAAGATGCATCTATGAGAAAGTTTTTTTTTTTTTTTAATGCAGATGCTTTGCTTTTATAACAATATCTATTAATTAAACTAAAAGTAAAGGATTGATAATTTATTTAAAACTTAAATATTTTACATTAATCCTTTTTTTTTGTACAGATATATTTCAGCTACTGCTGCAGCCATCTTTGTTGCTGCAATGCTGGTCATTGTTTTGCTTTCTAGTCAATTCTTCACTCTTCTCTTCTTTCTTTCTCTTCAGTTCATTTTGTACAGATATATTTTGGTTGTTGCTGCAGTCAAAATATATCTTTACAAAAATAAGGATAAATGTAAGGTATTTAAGTTTTAAGTCAGTATCTGTTAATTTAATTCATACTTGCCAACTTTTCCGGTTTTTTAACGTATCTTCCGGCCTTCCGGACAGATGATGAAATCTTCAGTTTTTAAAAAAGTCGTGGACATCGTTCGTTTTAAAAAGAAACCACAAATGTTCTACGAAAACTCCCGATTCCCAATCTTTCTCCATCCATAACATAAATATCAATATTCATTTCAAACTTGCTTTATGATATTCTAGAACATGTAAAGAAATAGAATTGTTAAATATTTCTTGCTGATGTAATTATTTTTGACACCCCCCCCCTCTTTATTTATCTCCAACATAAATGATAATATTAGTTTTAAACTTCTTTCATTAGATTCTAGAAGTAGAGTTGAAAGAGTTTAGTATTTCTTACTCTGTAATTACTTTTGTATTCCCCCAACTTCCCCTGATTGTGATCAATGATCAATTCTAGAAACAATAAAGCAATGGAAGTGTTCAATATTTCTCACGTATGTAATTATTTTTAGATCTTTATTGCGGAATTTAATGAATCTGTTTATTTTTCCTCAATTATATTAAATATTTGTATGTCATATTTATACCAAATGCGTAAACATGGGGAAAAAAATGAAGAATAATTTTTTCAGGTAGGAAAATTTTTCCCAAGGTTTTATGCACGTTTGAAACTGATAATTAGCTACTGCTACTTTTTTTTATATGTATGATTAATGTACATACACAAAAACCATATACTATATTTGTTTAAAAAAAATAGTTATACTTTAACTTAACTAAGTTTTTTTGTCTACTGTTAAATAAATTTCTTACAGATTCTGTTTTGTAGATATTTATATGTTGAAGAGGAATAACTTCATTTGAAATATTTATATATTTAGGATAATCAATCTGTAGTAAAACGTTTTTATAGATTGCTTCAAAATATTAAAACTATAAAACTGTATTGTTTAACACGTCAAAGAAAAAAAAAAAATCTTCCCTTTTTTTATTAAAATTGGTTGGCAAGTCTGTTAATTCAACTTTATATGAAATTGATTCCGTAAATATATTAGAAGTTTTTATTAATGTAGATGAAAATAAATAAAATCATCATTCTTAATTTTGATAAAATATGACTGATTGAACAGTTTATATCGCCTACTGATTTTTCCTAGGCACTGCTTTTGTTGGTGGATATGCAGCATTAGCCTCCTCATCCTACCCAGAGATTCATCAGATGGCATACTTGGGCGCCTCTTTATGTTGTGTGGGAGCATTGGCTGGCTTAGCTTCACAGAAGACATCTCGTCTTGGCAATGCTCTAGGCATGATTGGTGTCTCATCTGGTCTGGTTTCTACGTTTGGACTCATGAATATATCTCCTGAATTTGCACTTCAGATTGGAGGCACCATGGCATCAGGTGACTGCTTATTTAACATACAGTGTGTTACAGACAAAAAGCAGGAGTCTCCTGATTTTTGCTTGTTTTTCTATGCTCCTGATTTTTCACTCATGTCTCCTGCTTTTCTGATGTAATTTTTACCTATTCCTCTTA
Organism: Salticus scenicus; assembly: GCA_963930645.1. Taxonomy (NCBI): domain Eukaryota; kingdom Metazoa; phylum Arthropoda; class Arachnida; order Araneae; family Salticidae; genus Salticus; species Salticus scenicus. Next base: position 233,028,196 of record OZ005661.1, read on the forward strand.
GCATAATTTATGCTTAAAATTTGTGGGATTGGGTAAAAAAATTTGAAAGAAAATTGAAATTTATCTTGCCCTGCAATTTACCAAGTTCAGTTTGAATGTGAATTACTATACAATGCTTTGAAACTAATTTTTGCTAAGAATAAGTTTTTAACTTTTATTTTTGCATGATAAAAAATGTCTTATTATCAAAAGATTTTTTTTTTTTTTTTTTTTTAATACCATAACTATTGAAAACTTAAAGAATTCAAATTTCATTAGAATATAGCTGATATTTTCATTTCTTTATTACCTTTTCTTTTACAAAGATAATTAAGATTCTTATTGTTTTATATTAGGAGCAGAATGATCAAATCTGTCTATTTTGACTTAAATTTTAAACAACTGTATGGGTTTTTTTTTTTTTTTTGATAGTTTGTTTTACTGCAAGAAACATATACTATTCATTTAATTTTAATACTGATGCTTTGTAAATACCTCCTAAGCTTATAAAGAAATTAAATTTGCATTATTTTACTCATTTTTATTACAAACTTTTTTGTTGGAAAAAGTCTCATGATTTCTGTTAAAAAATCTCCTGCTTTTTTGTCATTAGAAGTTGACATCTCTGGTGTTACAAAAGTATTAATCCATTTTTATAAGAATTTTTAAGGAAACCTATGGGAAAAATAATCTCAAATAATTTCAATTGTCATTCATTAGATAATACATATTTTTAAATTTCATTTTCACACTAAGAAAAATTATGACTTTAATTTAAAATAAATCTTCATTTTCTTGAAATCTATTTTTACTTTCTTCTATATGTATATATAGAGAAAGTATTGGATTTGTGAAAATTTTCGAACTCCAGTTTTCGATGGATTTACACATTTTGGGATATCCTGAACATGATTCAACTGTTTTTAGAAAATGTCTATCTGCCAGTCTGTCTGTGTGTATCGCAAATTTTGTGGACACTGTATCTCACGAGCCAATGAATGAAATTTAACCAAGTTTGGTATTTAGTTGGACCCTGACATAAACTGGTGCTGATTAGATTTGTGGAACAATTTCTCAACAGGTGGTGCTGTTATCACATTTTTTTTTTTTTTTTTTCTAAATTTTTAATGTGGCATTATAGGACAAAATTTCGTATAAATGTACATAATAAGAGTTATTTTAATCATATGATTGTAAAATTCATATGAATTATTTATAATAGTAGTAGTTAACTAGGAAAAAAAAAAATTGTGCATGTGGGAGCATCGCTTCCCCCTGGAGGGTTGGGATAAATTTTCAAGATGGGTATCATTCAAAAGGTCTCGTCAGTACCTTTAAAACAAATGGTTGAACTATAAATATGTGATAATTTAAGACAAAGTTATCGATATTTTTTACTTTTAACAAAAAAAAAAAAAAAAAAAAAGAAAAAAAAAATCTTTTTTTTTTTTTTTTTTTAAATATTGTTACTGAGGGAATTTGTATAGGAAAATATAGAAGAAAGTCTTGTGGTGGACACAGCATACTAGTTTTTTTTTTTAAATATACAAATTAAACTAAAATAAATGTGAAAATTGTATCAATTCTGCATAATGCTTTTACTGTATGGTTTTTAGCTTGTATAATTATTACTCTGTTTTTTCCTTTTTTTTTTTCCTTTTCTTTTTTCCTTTCTAAATAAATATGTAGTTTTTAATCTATTTTTGAACGATTTTATATGCTTGATATGTTTTCTATTAATTTTTTAAAGTTCTTTTAGAGCTGATATTTTTTAAATTAAATTATTAATATATACAACTTTTATGATATATATATTTTGGTATGTGCAGGAGGGGCATTAGGATTGTACATTGCTAAGAAAATTGAAATAACAGACCTGCCTCAACTGGTAGCTGCCTTTCACAGTCTAGTTGGAATGGCTGCCATGCTCACATGTATTGCCACTTACATCGTAGATTTCCCAACTTTTGCAACTGACCCTGCTGCCAATGCGATCAAGACAGCTTTATTTCTGGGAACATTTATTGGAGGTGTCACATTCAGTGGATCTCTTGTTGCTTATGGTAAACTTCAAGGTGAGTCCGTGGTGTTCATATGTTTGAGAAGGTACAACTTCTTTAGTTTTATCCAACGAGATAAATAAAGTAGAGTGATAAATGGTAACCCTGACATGGTCCAACATGAGTCATGTTACATGAACCAGGGCCCGAAATTTCAACTCAGGTTACACTCGCCAAAAAAAAGTTTCACTCTCCACAAAATTGGGTTGTCATTTTTTTATTTTATTTTATTTTTTTTTTCCTAAGCATTTTCGTTTTTTTATTTTTCCTAACTATTTGAAAGGTTTTTACAAATATGTCTAAAATTATGTATATTAAAAGTGTGTCATGTATCATCATCTTTCATAATCATTTATAATTAAAAATCATTATAATGTATTGTATTTGAGATTTGAAAAAGATTAAAATATCTAATATCATAAATGCAAAGAGTCATTAAAGAAACAATATCAACAATATCTTGTGAAAACAATATCTTGTGAAAATCTTTTTATTATGAAAGATTAAGCTTCCTTAATATCTGTTTATTTACTTAACTTTTTAAATTAGAAATGTTTTTTTGTCTATTTTATTTTTGTTATCAGACGAAATGTCGATGTGTATAACTTGTTTATTGTTGTCTTTTGAAACAGCCATTTCGGAATAACTTTTTCGATATAATCTTTGCTTACAAGTCTTTAGAAGCGCAAACCATTGGCGTTTCAGTAAAAAACTGGAAAATATGAACAGTATTTTAAGCATTATTGAACAAAATAAACATAGGCAGTATCTTTAAAAGGGCTCGGGCTCATTTTCATGTGACAATACCGCATAGGCAAACTTTTGCAAATATCTTCTCTCGGATGATAGGCGACGGGCAAAGAGGCTCTCTGCTAGTCTATTCTCACTCTGCTTGGGGGAAAACGAAACTCCCGAAGAGATCAAAACTTTTATGTATGCACTAAGCATTTTTCCTTTCCCATGTTGGGGCGATCTTGGGCAGCGCACACACAGACTCGGCTCTCCGAAAATCAAAAGAGGAGAGGTTAAATATGGCAAAATTTTACTATATTTAAATCTATAAAAAGAATGTTTTCTATCACCGTATCGTGTAAGAATTCTACCTATAACTAGAACAAATTTTTACTTGCCACAGTAAAAATTCCACTCGCCGCTGGCGAGCGGAAATTTCGCGCCCTGCATGAACCATCTATTACGTTGGTTCCCGTGGTAACAGCTTATTTTAAATAAATTTCTATGGTAATGGTTTGAAGATTGTGCTTGGGGAAAATAATAACCGCCAATGTTTTTGTTTACTTATGTAGTTTAATATTTTTTGTTCTATGTCACTTTAGCTTTTATTTTACTTCTTTTTTATTTTGTGCAGTCGAAATATAACCGACAAATATTTAAAAATAGTTGATAAATTATTATTTGTTGTTAAATTTAGCTCTTTTGAAAGTTTAACTTTTCTTTATAAACACTTTTTTAAACTTTGTTAGGAAAGGATGAAAAAAAAAATATTTTATTATTTATTATAATATGAAATATATGAAAAATTATGTTAAAAAACAATCTTTTCAGTTCTAGGACTGTCGTGTTACCTAATAATAATGATAATTTGCCGAACTGAAATTATAAATGCCAAAATAGGGATAAAGGGCCAAATATAGCAATCTATTGGTTCATATCACGTGATTTGTGTTAAACCACAGAAAGCTAATCCTTTATTCATTGAATCAGCACTCTATTTTATTTATCTTGTCTGTTTTATCATGTTTTATTAATTTCTTTTCTTTTTTTGATTCTTTCAAGATTCTAATATGTGTTAATGTTTTTACAATTATTAAGTTGCCCCACATTCTCTTTCTAAGAAAATTGAAATGATTGCCTCAACTGGTAGCCGCCTTTCACAATCTAGTTGGAATGGCTACCATGCTCACATGTATGATACTTACATTTAATATGCACACTAACGCTTACAAAAATAATTACCATCTTTCCTCTTTTTTTTTTTTTTTTTTTGTTTGTTTAATCAATAACAAAATAATAAACAAAAAGATCATACCAAAATTTTTGTGAATTTCCACAGATTTAATGTCATCTATTTCTTGGAATCTATGATAAAGCTAACTTTACATATGTTTAATGTATAGATTATTTTTTAAATTATATATAACTCTCTTCAGCTGTTTAATCTAGAAATAAAGTTCTTGAAGATGTTAATTTAAAATACCACCATTTTTATTTTTATTTCTAATCATACTAAACAAAAAGAAATACATAGCTTTTTCTTCAAGAATATTTATCTTCAACAGGAATTTTTTATAAATTTAGACCCTTCACAAAATTTTTATCCTGACACAGGACGCATCACAATTTTTTTTATCCTAAAAAAGGACCCTTCACAAAATTTTTCTTCGTAAGCCTTTGATAAATCTCTCTTTTTCAAAATTAATCTTCAGTGGAACGAACAGACTATCTGAAAAATCAAACTTTTTTGTTGTATTTCTCCTGAAAAGCTGATATTTAATTTGTAATTTATAAAGGGCTTCTATGCATATGTGTGAGTTTAGTTCCATAAAACTGAACTGTCATTGTCAAAAATAAAACCTTAATTGTAATTTTATTTTGCAAAATTGCATTTGTCACAATTTCACAAAGAGGACCCTAGCCAAAAAGTTTGGAAGAACTTTACTTTCACACATTTAGATTCACAAAATTACGTGTAGAATTTTTCACAATTTCACAAAAACAGGACTCTGTGTGAAAAGTCTCGACAGACCCCTGACTCGTCAATTTCCTGCAGTTGAAGAAAATCTATTTGAAGCAATTTGAAGAAAATCTATTAGAGTTGTTTAATGGACACTGACTTTTGCTCCTACTGCCGATTTTCACCAAAATTTTCCAACTGATCTGTTCAACGGAAATAAGCAATTACATATGTAAGGATATCTTTAAGGTAGTTAATAGTTTGAAGAAAATGTAGAGCCGATTTTTAAGAAATGCGCTTGCAAGACCTTTAATTGACCTACTTATACAGGACATCTATCAGTGTTTCTGAACTAACCAGCTAATACATTCAAAAGGACCTTTAAAAGAATGTTTATATAAGAACTTTGAAGGAAATCGTTAGAGCTGTTTTTTGAGACAGACCTACAGTCCCACTTCCATTTTTCCAATTTTCACCAAAAGTAGGAAGAATCGTCTGTACAACTAGATTTGTCTTAATTCTGAAGTTTTGTCATTCTATTTTTATTATTTTTTGAGATATGATAGTCAGAAGATTCAACATGTACACAGGACCTGATTATTGCACAGGCCGACAAGGCCTCGACCTAGGACACCTCTATTTAGAGGCACCAAAATAATTTTTAAATTTAAAAATGCTATTTTTGGAAAAGATTTCCTTAAAAAACATTAACCTAAAGTTAGCTAACGATAATAATCTTTAGTTGAAAGTAGGGATTTTTTAATACCTTTTAACCAATTATCCGATTAAATTAAAAAATACAACATTAGCTAGATTATGAAATATACCAGTTTTCGTGGAGATCGGTCGAATGATATAACATTTTACAGTGGACCAAAAAATCCAGATAAATTTTCACTTGAAGACTTACAGTTATTTCTTACAAATTAAAGAACTTTGTATCATCCTAATGGAAAATATCTTTACATTTTCAGTAGTATTTGGTCATGTGTTCATATTTACATACCCGCTGATTTCATATGGTAGGAATGAGGTAGATTAGGATTAAAAAAGAAAACAGTATTATAAAGAATACCTTGTAAAAAATTACATTTCTATGCAAGTGGATTCCAACAGTCATAGAAGAAATATTACCCCTGCACCAATAATTATAATAATGATTTGAGGTCTCATTGCAAAAGAAGTTAAAACTAACTTCTTATGAAAGGGATGCTTTAACTTTTTTTACCAGCAGTCAAACTTTGTGCACAAATTAGATTAAAAAAAAATATATATATATATTTAATTTGTTCAAGAGAGGGTGGGGCACCAAAATCGTCCTGGGCCTTGGGCCCCAGCAGGTGATAATCAGGCTCTGCATGTACATACACACACACATTGACCAACTGCTAAAAACCACTTATTTGGACTCAGGAGACCTTAAAACAGGTAAATTAGGTAAAAATTCAATATGAAAATTTTTGACTGATTACAATATTTCTATTACTTATGGTAGTCTGATAATAGAAGTAAAAATAGTTTATAATATGTGTTGTAGTGGATTGCTACACACCAGCTTTTATTATTTTTAAAATGTGTTCTCAAACATAGCAGTATATCATTATGAAAAGGTTATGTCAAAGTATTATACGAATTTTTGACAAGCAGAATTTTTTTGCAGGTTCACATAAATTTTACATATAGTATGTACTGTTAAGCAATATGTTATGAGAACAAGCCATAGAGAAATTAATAAACTAATGAATATGTAAATTTTTGTAAACAGGAAGCTGATATTGATAAACATTTAAATTACATCTATTGGAATATAATTAACTAGCAAATCAGCTTATTCTGAGTAGCAAACTGGCAAGATATTTCATGTCCCGTGCATAAATCTTCCTCATTTCTGAATTTTTAACTTATTCATTTATTTACTGTTACAGGTTTGTTAAATTCAGCTCCTCTCTTGCTGCCTGGTCGTCATGCCTTGAATTCAAGTCTGTTGGCTGGTAATGTGGCTGCCATGGTCTACTACTTGATGAGTTCTGGTCAAGTTGCTGGACTTGGCTGTCTAGGTGCCACCAGTGCCCTCTCCACAATTATGGGTGTTACTCTTACAGCAGCTATTGGAGGTATTAGCTCATCTTATATTGATTAGTTACCTTTTTCAATTTAATGTGTTTACTACATCAATATGGTATTATATAAACAATTAAGTTCTTCACTTACTAATTGTGCAATGATCTTTTGTAGTTGAAATAAATAAATATATATATATAAATGATTTATCAAACGTAGTAAAAGCCAAGCAACAGATACAAGATCACTGAAACCACAAAACCAATAAGAATGAAAAAAAAAATTTATGTAGGAGAAGCTCAGAAAGGTGAAAAAAATTCATCAGGGGATGAAATACACATATTTAAAGAAACCAAATTTATTAATTATCAGCCTGCAAAACAAATGAAACACTAAGCTAACTCACCAAAATCTTAACAGAAAAACATAAACTGAAACAAAATTTCTGAAAAAATAATTTAAGAAACTTAAGAAAGGAGGGAAGGAGGCAGGTGGCAAGACTTGTGACTTTATATATACAGTAGTGGCACCAGAAATTCCCCGACGGGGGGACTCCACCTCCCCGACAGGGGGCACTACATAAAGAAAGTTTATTACATGAGTATTTATCAAAAACTGCAATGCTGTTAATAATATTACTGTTAATATTATTTGTGCCGTTCCATTTGTTAGTACTCCTCGTGATTTTGGAGATCATCGTGTCACAGACAGACATTTTTTAAAAGTATTGTGATCAAAGCATGTTCTGGACTTCTCAAAACGTGTATATTCATGGAAAACTGAAAGCTGAAAATTTTTATGAATCCAATACTTTCTTCTATTGAATATAGAATGGAAAAACTGGAATGCTCCAAATTTGTAAAAGGAAAGAAAAATGCTGCGAAAAGTACAAAAACTGAAAATTTTGTATTTGTTCCCCCGAGAGATTTTAGGAGTATGCCCCGATGGGGGTTCACAGACTCCCCGACGGTTGGGCCTGTGCCCCCAGCCCCCTAGCTGGCACCACCCCTGTATATATATATATATATAAAGAAAGAAAGAAAACATTTTAATCAAACTTCGTAAATTACAAAATTTACAAATGTTATGATATAAAATAAAGCTTGACCCTTCATCAGGAGGGGGGGGGGTCTTGAGTTTAAATTAAAATAAATAATGTCAGACAAACATAATAATAATAAAAAGTTGAGAAGGTAATGTGAATAATTTCTAGGCATTGCACATGAAAAGCATCGAAGGAAAATCATTAACCTTATTCATTTAAGATGTTTGCTTACAGAGTTTTTATTTTTCAATGATACTTTCCATATTGTTTAAAAATAATTGTCAAGAGAAAGGTATTAGGAAAGACACCTTTGCAATATTTGAATGTTAAAGTAGGTTATAGTTTATTAAAAATATGTTAGTGATATTGTTATGAATAATAATATTAATTCAGAAACTTATTAATCTAAAGTTATAACGTATTATCAAAGCAAGATTTTTCTATATTAAAAATATAGCAGAATCAAGTTACAGATTACAAGAAGCAATTGCATTGAGATTGATTTCATATACACTGTCCTTTTTCTGCCTGTTAAATTTTTACTTTTCAAAAGAGACTTCCGTGTTCTGGACACTCTTTTCTTCTCCTCTATTCTCATGCATTTCTCCTCTTTTTTGAGCATTTTAAAATTTATACATATTTTTTTTTTTTCTTTTTTTTTGGTAAAAAAAATTTAAATTTTCATGCATTTCAATTGATGACACTATTTTTAATTACGATTATTGATTTTTTGCTTACTAAATGTCACTTATTTATGCCCCTTTTTTTTTTTTTTTTTTTTTTGACATTTTGAACTATAGATTAAACGGTTAAAAAATTGACCTATGCTGAAAATCTGTCAATGTTGTCTTTTTTACTACTTGTAGAATGTCCTCTTTTTCTCTTAAATCTTTTGATGTTGGCAGGTATGATATGTACATGTATAAGGTAGGTGTTGTATTATGCAAAGTCTCAAAATTTCTGTGAGTACTGTTGTAAAAAAGATCAATTAGTGGTGGTTATAAAAAGTAATAAGAACAACAATTAGATTTTTTTTTTTTTTAAACACATGTTATTTTTAAGAACCTCAAATGACTCTAATAAAAAGAAAAAAAAAAACTTTGAAAGATTTTTTTTAATAATTTAAAACATTAAAGCGAGAAGCATACATAATTTAATACATTTAATACAAATAATTAAAGTAAACCTTACTTCTACTCCTCGTGTGTTACGCCTGAGTACTTGTGGGAGCCCCCCCCCCCTTCGCTAGAGGCTGCTTCGCGGTGGCTTGCTTGCTCGGTGATAGGCTTTCTTATATTATTTATTATTATTATTATTTTCTTGCAAAACAAACATAAATTCTTAAAAGATTATGAATTAAAAAAAAAATAATAATAATAATGGTAGTTTTTTTTTTTTTTTTTTTTTTTTTTTTAAAGGACTGAGGACTATTAGTCTCAATCTGGGATTTTTACGGTGTCATTTTTCGATAGTTGGACATTTATCGAAATCTAAAATTTATCAAAAATATAATAGAACAATTTGAAAGTGATGTTATAATATGATAAAAAAAAAAAAAAAAAAAAAAACTAATGCTCCTCTGTCCTAAACTGAATTCTGCTTTTGCCAAATTTTCATCAAAATAATTTTTTTTTTTTTTTTTAAGAAAAGAAAAATAATAATAATCAGTATTAAAATAAACACAATCAAAAAAGTTTTTTTTTTTTTTTTTAAATAAAAAATTTTAACAATGTAAAATACTAGTTGTTTTATAGTGTATAAATATAAATACTTACATGCAAAACCAAATCCATTATAAAATACAAGATTATTAAATTTTCTTTTCTTTTCCTTTTTTTTTTTTTTTTTTTCCCTGGCATGTAGTCAAGACTGACTTGAGTTTCAGTTTTTCTAGTTATACATTTAAAAATTCTTAAAGGAAAAACAATGAATATTTGAATTATTCAGCTTTTTGTTTGTATGAGTTTCTTTTACAATTTTGGATTTGAACTCATGTTTTGTACTGAAACTTAACAAAAATTTGAATCTTGAGCTACAAATATTTCCAGCCATCAGTTTTAGATTAAGATTAGTTTAATTAAAAAAATCAGCACTTTCTATCATTTTACCACTTTTTCTTGTCTTTTGAATAAGGAAATAGAATTTTGTTTGTTTTGTCTCTACTTATTTTTAACTGATTTCACATAACTTTTGCTTTCACAACACTAAAATAAGTATGCAGAATTCATTTATTGTGCTAGTTTTTAATTTTGTGTGACATGTAATATTTTTATGGGTTTCCATTACTGGTACAACAATTTTTTTTTTTTATGACTGGTAGTGGACAGCCCTGTCCATTCATTTCATAGATATAGTATAGGCACATCTTACTATTTTCCCCAAATTCAAAATGTATATCAAATACCAATTCATTTCACTCAAAATTCTACTGAAATGCTTCAACATATTCATAAAAAGGTATTTCATTCTAAATATTTAGAAGTGGTTTGCATTTTTTGAAATGACAGGTAGAATTCAAGACATCAAAACAGGGTTTGCGCAATTTTAATAGACTTTTTTTTCCCTTTTTTAACCCGGGGGAACACCCACATATTTTCTTAGGTGGGGACGTGCGGTGGGTCTCTCAGACCTGGCTAGCTTTTTCTGTTAAATAATACTACTGAGAATGGCTTTTATCTCATTAAATGCATTTTCTAAGAAAGAACAGGCCCTAAGCATACAGAAAAAATGAATAATTAAAAATATACTTACAATTTATTCACATTCTTTACATATGTAAGTAGTGTGCTTACTACAGATATTTTTATCTCATTTAGCACAACAAATTGCAGATTTTCTGTCTTTTTTACTCGGACAAATATGACACCTTTTCCTCTGGCCACATGTCCTATATCGCTTCAGTTTACTCTAAAAATATCGCCACCTCACTAAAAAAATTGGGCTGAGATCGGAAAAAACGAACACGTGCGTCGGGCCTGAAAGACCCAAAAATCGAATACGTCTACAAAATGGAAATTCAGAAATGTGGAAATTCCAAGCCTCAGAAAGTGGATGACCTTGAATACAGCTAGCGGGGTATCTGGACCAGTTCCGAGAAAAGGGGGTGTTTCTATGAGGGGGTTTTTGGAACGAACGGGCCTGTAAGACCCAGCGCGCCTGCTCACGGGTTAATTCATTTAAATATTGTGACTAGCAAAGCCTGCTAGTATCTATCTATTTATCTATATACATTTATGTTCATTTTCTTACAGAAGTTGAAAGTAGCTTGCAAATAAAAGTGTTTTAATTTATTGAAAGCTTTAATGTTCATTTAAACAGCTCATTGATTTCTCGGTTTAAGGTGCTGACATGCCAGTTGTGATCACTGTTCTGAACAGTTATTCTGGATGGGCTCTGTGTGCGGAAGGTTTTATGCTCAATAACAACTTAATGACTATTGTGGGTGCTCTTATTGGATCTTCAGGAGCTATTCTTTCATACATCATGTGCAAGGTAACATTAACAAGGCTTCTAAAATTAAAAACTACTTAGTTTTGCTTTTTTTTTTAAAATCAGTGGTTAAAATAAAATAGTTTTAATGTTACAATCATAAATATGTTTCTTAGTATATTTGCCTAAATGCTGTGATTACTTATACTAGGTGTAGTTGGGAGTGAACACCTAAAGTTGCAATAACATGCAACATTAATTTTGGATCAAAATAATCGAGTATGACTCTTCATCAGAATTTCCCCTGTGGTAGAGTCGTGTTTTTTTTTTTTTTTTTTTTTTTTTTTTTTATGAAGGTTTTTTCTTTATTGTTAGTAATGTGCTTCTATCTAAATTCCAACAATTTAAATTTATTTGTAAGCTATTCATCCAACAAAAAGATATTTATTGAGTTAATTTATTGGATAGAGAACAAGGATGTGAAAACATGAAAATCAGTGAAGAAACACAGAATTTCTTGGTCTTAATAATATAGAAAAAAATTTCAAGTTAATTACATAAAAAAAAAAAAAAAGGTGATGTTGGTGTATAGTAAATGTTTTGCTGGGCTGCTACACCATCTGTGGAAAAACCTGGAAAACAATTCTAAAAATCCAGTCCTGGAATTCCAAAAATCTAGTGAAAATTAGGGGAAATGCAGGGAAATTCAAAATTTGTCGTAAAAACCTAGAAATTTCAGAGAGTGTTTAAGTTTTTAGCTCTTTCTGTCAAAGACATATTTCTTATTCTGCACTAGACGGGAAAAAAAAAGCGGGGGGGGGGATTTTATTTTTTAATTCAATAAATTTTGCGAAAAAATTGCATTTTTAATACCAACAGTTATAGTTTTCTTCTGTATTGCTTTAAACTTGGGTGCATAAAATTAGTGGGCAATGTCTTTTAAATATATATATATTTTTTTTCTGATTTGCACATTTTTTTAGGGTATTCATACTTAATTTAAAAGAAAAAAAAAATTGTATTTTCTTCTTCAATGTAGTTTTTCTTTTTACTATCAAGTTTGTACAATAGTAATATTAATTGTCTTTTTTTCCCCTAAATATTCTGAGGATAAATACGATGGGATTTTGTATTACAGGTATTGTATGGATGGTTGACTCTGTAAAATCTGCAATTGTATAATCTGTGGCTCTTTTCTGAATGCGAACAATAAAAATTGTGGTTTATAGTTAAGAAATTTCAGTAATTTGCTGGCGTCAAATATGTTTGTCTGCGGCCGCATCTCCTCACGGAGGGCAGCATCCTTCGTGTCATGAGAGGTATCAAAGTTTGTCGAATACTCAGAGGAAGACATTTCAGTTGCTTAGAAATCTCTATCATCTTAATTAACAAAGTTGCAAATAAAAATTTTGAGTTTACAAAGTTACTCTATTTGCCACCTTGGAAAAAGTTTTTCTTATGACGTTTTTCTGTCAATAAATCATTTTCCACAGGAAAATTAAAATGGGATCCATGGTGTAAAAAATAAAATGAATGTCATTGTTGCTATTAGTAACAAATTTTTTTTTTTTTTTTTTTTTTTTTGTATTCAAATAAATAAAAAGCATTATCTTAGATATTTTCTAAATAAACATGTGAGACTTTGGAGGTTAAAAAAAAATTGTGTTTGCAATGCTGATCTGAAGAACAAAAGAATGGTGAACTTAGCTGCCAAAACTGATGATTCAGGTGTGTGTAGAGTGTGTGTGTAGGGGGGGGGGGGTGGCTTATTATCGGAATTTTATGGTATATATATATAAACTCATCTTCTAATTTCGCACTGATGATTTTTTAACATTACAAAATTAGAAATCTCTGATACATTTTATATTTCTAATTATAGCAAGAAAATTCATCACCTAAAACTCTTATAGAGAAACAAGTACATTTTATCCTTTGTTATTTTAAGAAGTAGGTCGGAAAATATTAAAAATTGAAGCTGTAGGAGATTTTTCAAATTAAAAAAATTATAATAATAATAAACTTTTTTTCTTTTCAGATATTTTCAAATGTGTAAAATTACCTAGATGTACATTAGAATATATATAGACTATTATGTACTGCCCTAAATTAACTAAAAAATTCAAAAGTAAAAAGTAGGCAAAAAAATAAGTACCAAGATTTAAAAAAAAAAAAAAAAGCAATTATACCAAAAAAATTCATTGCGAAATAGTTTAAAAAATTTAAAAGTCACTAACGGGATCATATACTAAAGTTATATTGTAAAATGGCATAGATATTCTGAATTTCTTTCTATTCTTAAAAAAAGTTGATTTTTGGCATAATATTTTATTAAAAAAAAAAAGAAAAAATGGTATTAAATATTATGTATTTCAATTTGACATAGAATAAGGGGATTTTTTTAACATTTCTCTGCTTTTGTCTTGTGTTATGCACTACTAATATTCCTATTCAGTGAAAGACAAAGCAGCAAATAGGTGAACATAGCTCTACAGGGTTTAATAAGTGACACAAGTCGGGGGGCAGGTGAAGTCTTTCTCAGAGGAGGTGGTGAACAGAGCGAACAGGGGCCAGAGCCCCTAGTTTTTCTCAAAAACAAGAATAAAGAATTTTCGGCAGGGTTTAATCAGATCGTTTGAAATTGAATTTAAAACATCTATTTTTAGCAAAAATTTTCCAAAATATGCATTTTTTACAATTGTAAAAAAAAAAAAAGCTGGATATTTATTTTTTGAAGTTTGTAAATTCATAACAGGAAAATTAATTTATATATTCAGTCTAAATGGTCGTTTATATTATAGTTTCAGATTTCAATTTTCACACTTGTTTGCTGATTTTTAAATTTTAGCTTTTAGCTTTTAAATTTAAAATAAATGCTGATAGATCTGTATTTTTCCTTATTCTATATATTATTAATTTTATTTATTTATTTGTATGCATAGTTTTGTTTTAAATATGTTTTGAATAATTAATTATTGAATATAATTTGTATTTTAATTTTTACATTAACATTGCAAATTTATACTCTAATAAGAAGAGAAATATATGTAAATAAAGAAATGATCTATGATTTGCAAAATTCTACAGTCTGCAAAAGCCTTGGTCCCATCCAACTATTGCAAATTTCACAGAATCAACTGTTCTTTGGATATATTGCATTTATGTAAGGACATCACACATACAAGGGGTGTTCAAAAAGTATCGAATTTTTTTTTTTTTTTTTTTTTTTTTTCATGTAAACCACTGAAGTGAGGGAGACTTTCTTCAGTTTAGATGTAGATGGGACACTCATACGTAATCATGAATATTTTTCGCCTGCAGAAAGCGTCAGTAGCTGGCAGTTGGCCAATAAGTGAAGACATGTAGTGAGTAGTTGTTGGATTAAGTTTTTGTAAAATGAGAGAAAAACTTGAGCAGCAATATTGCATCAAATTTTGCAAAAAGCTTCATGTTACCCGAGTAGAAACCATTCTAAAAATTCAACAGGCTTTCGGGACGATGACACCTTACACATAAAACAGTGTTACAAACGTTTCAAAGATGGCCACACACCAGTGGACATGTTGACTGTTTTCCTTGACTTCTGCTGTGTGGTACACCATGAGTACACACCACAAGGTCAAATTGTCACAAAGGAGTACTACTAGGAGGTCCTATGTCGCCTTCGTGATGCTGAGTGGTGCAAACGACTGGATCTGAGGGCAGTGAAAATTTGGAAGCTCCCTCATAATAATGTGTCTGTCTATTCTGCACATTTGATTCAGATTTTCATCTCAAAACGCAACATCCATGTGATTCAGCAAGCTCCTTACTCACCCAACATGGATCCCTGTGACTTTTGGCTATTTCCCAAACTGACAATTCCGCTAAAAAGATATCGAGTTGAATCAAGATAGTGTTGACTCTAGAACAAAAGGGCCGCTGGGGGGAACTCGATAAAAGGGCACTTTAATACTCTCAAAAGGGGCACTATAATAATCTCAAAAGGGGCACTATAATAATCTCAATAATTCAAAAAGGGCACTATAACATCTTCATAATATATCACTTGCAAAATGTAACCCCCCCCCCCCCACCACCACCACCAAAAAAAAAAAAAAAAAAAAAAAAAAAAAAACTTGCTATTTTTTTTTTTTTTTATAGCAGCAATGTATCCAAGGTATAAATAAATAAACAAAATAATGAAATTTTAAAATAAAAGAAAAATCAGATATATGTATAAAAAAAAAAAAGCTTGTACAAATAATATTATATCATAGAATGCACAAAGACAAAATCAGATTTTTATGAGAAACAATTTTGAAAATTTTTTACATTTTTGAATGAAATATATCACTTACAAAATGTAGCCCCGAATTTTTAGTTACTATTTGGTATACTGAATATTCATTATTCAGTAATAATCAAACATTTAGTGCATGCCTATTCAAAAGAAACTTGTTTAATTACAAGAACAAGACAGTTGATGTGAAAATAATTTCAATGCTATACTTTAAACAGATACAAAAATTGAATTTTTTAAAACAAAATCTTAAATTTTTGGAGTAATAATAAAGTCAAAATAATGGACAATTTTAATAGTTTGGATATTAGAAAATGTAATAAAACTGAATCTACAATAAAATAATTGAAATTGTACAACATTAAATTCAATTTTAGTGCAAACTAACAGCCATGAACTTTTCTGAAACTTTTTTTTTCTTTCTTTCTTAAGATTATTGCTAAATATGCCTCAAAAATCGAGAGTTTCTCGTAGAGGAGAGGGGGGGGGGAAGGTAGAATTACGTTTTTACCGTTAATTAAATAAATATGCTATTTTTCCCGTATTTGACAGAATTCCCGATATTTTTACGACCGATTGCCGAAATTTTTAATTATTTCACTGCAAATTTACAAAATCTACTTTTAATAGCAAATAATTGCTAATAATATACTATAATTTTGAAACTAATTGATAAAATTCACTCTTCTTTCAACGATGATTCCTAAAATTCGCGATATTTTTGCGGTTAATTATATCGAAAATGGGGTTAATTATTAACGAAATATACAATTATCTGGCTGCTAATCGATGAAATTTGAGCCCTTTTTAAAGCTACATCCCCCAAATACCAAACTTTGCTGTTAATCGATGAAATACGCACTTTTTTCAAAACCTAATCCAGAAATATGTGAAAATTTACAGATGAATTAAAAAACACCGGATTATTTCACAGCTAATTGTCAAAAATTACGTTTACTCGGAACTAAATTATTTTTTTTCTCCTAATAGGTAAAAAATTGCGCATTTTTTTTCAAAGCAGATTTCTGAAATACGCGATTATTATGCGGACGATTGTCGAAACACGCTATTATTTAGCTACTAATCTATGAAAAATGCGTTCTTCTGAAAGCTGAATCTTAAATACTCAACTATTTTGCCACTAATCAATGAAATTTGCATTTTTTTTTTTTCTTTTATTATTATTATTTTTTTTTTTTTTTTCTAAGCGGAATCTCGGAAATCGGGAATAATTTTGAAGTAGATTTCGCAAATACGGGATCGCTTACCCACTAATAATAAAAAAAAAATTACGTTTTATATGCTATCATTTGGCTGCTAGCCAATAAAGTTTTTTTTTTTTCTCTCTAGTTGATTTCAGTAAATCGCGATACATTAGTAACCGATAACGGAAACACGCAATCATTTTGCCGCTAATTAACAAAATTTATGTTTAATTGCAATTAATCGCTGAAAAAGGCTTTTGATGCTAATCGATGAATTTCTTGCTTTTTTCAAACATGATCTGCATTATACCTATAATTTTGTGGCTTTTTATAGAAATACGGAATTATTTTACAGCTAATTTTTAAAATTACGTAATCGTAAACTAATTGCTAAAATAGATGTTATTTGACAAATCCATTTTAAATCCGACGATTTTTGTGAAAGTCCCATTTTCTGATATGAAAATTTCTTAGAATCACCCACGCACTATAAAAACTAAGTTATCGCGTATTCAGTTATCCCAGCAAAAAGCACAGAAAATATTCTTTTTCTTTCTCCAACGGTAGATACTTGGTACGATAAAGTTTGAAATTTTCCATGATTTTCTCAGAAACTTTGTATATTAAAACACTTAAGAAAGTTTCCTATTACAGAGGTCAATTCCTCCGTTAAAGTCTGACTAAATACTATTTTCTCCAAAACTCGCGTGATTACGGCCTAAGATACTTTAGAAAGTCTCCCACGGAAGATAGCTCTTCCTGGTCTTAGATTCCTTGTGTTGTCAATCGTACTTAAAGTTCAGTAGCTTTGAATCCATTATTTTTATCAATAAATAATTAAAATAAACAATTTTTTTCCTTAGAAAGTATTATTTTAAGCGACTTATTAAGCATTAAGATAACCCATGAAGATAATCAATCGTAGCATTCCGTTTCTTTCTTCCTCCCTTCCAGCTTGCGGTTTTAATTAAGCACACTCTCAGCTAATGTAAACAAATACTTGTTCCCGTTCTGAGTCAGCAATATTTCGATTACGCAATGCCTAGCACTAGAATTTTTTTTTTCTTTACTATTTATTTATGAGTATTGTACGATGAAGCGTGTGGTTCTTCAGCTAGATTGTAAAAGTTAGTTTTTTTTTTTTTTTTTTTAAATTCTTTTTTTCAAAAGGAGTTGAAGGGCTTTCATAGATAAAAAATAAAATTAAAAGAATAATGCTTATGCGGCAACTGTTGGAAATGCAAAATCAAAAGTTGATAAGGATTGGATCGCGATATGTGTGCAAGGCAAAAAAGAAAAGAAAAAAGAATAGTAGTTTTTTTTTTTTTTTTCAGTGTCTGCCACTATTCAGTTTTTTGTATTCAATAAAATATATTTAGCTAGGTGGTCAAGGCTGAATTTGCGGCGCATAAAAAATAACTCGCGGAGTTTTTAAATTTTTTCATTTTTTTGGAGAAACTTCGCAGAAATCGGAGCAGTTGGGAACCCTGTGAAAAATACAAATAAGGGCCGCCGGGCGCTAAAAATGAGTTAGTAACGGCCGCCGGGCGCTAGAAATAAGTTAGTAACGGCCGCCAGGCGCTAGAAATAAGTTAGTAAGGGCCGCGGGGTGCAAAAATGTGTTAGTAATGGGCCCTGCTAAATCGGCCTAGAGTCAACACTACAAGAAAAGACACCATGCGGAATGCGACGGCACGGTTGCTCATCATTCCAAAAACTGCGCTGCCTAGGTGTTTCCAACAATGACAGGAACACAGAGGTGAAGTGTGTGTATTACCAAGGTGACTACTTTGAAGCGGATTAGTGTTTTGGATTTCCAAATCAATAAATGTATTTTTGCAAACTAAAGTTTCGATGCTTTTTCAACGCATCATGTACCTTTTGAGGGAGACACGGGGAAGTTATTTGTTTTTTAGATTTGTGTAATGACCCTGTTTTACTATTTTAGGAGAAATAGAATTTAGATGAAGCAAATTTATAAATGATAAATATATTCTTGATTAAAATAAATAAATACAATAAAAACCTTTTTTTTGCCCTTAGCACTTTGTTTAAAATCAGTGCCTTCTATAGATGACAATTCGAAATTTTTAACTTTTGAATTTTTATAAAATTGGAAATACTTCCTTTTTCAAAATAATAATAACAATATTACTTTACACATTAAATCAGTGGTTTCCATGAAAAGCATTTTGAAATTTTTACTTTTGAGTTTTTATAACCGCCCCCCCCCCCCCCTCCATTCCTCTTTTCAAAAGAAAAATAAAGTTAAAAAAATTTTTTTTGTTTTACACTATCTCATTTATTTATTTACTCTTCTTGAAGTCTTATGTACATTAATGAATTTCTATAAACTGGATGTTTTATGTTTTGCAGGCCATGAATCGCTCACTTCCCAATGTCATCTTAGGTGGTTATGGCACATCTAGTACAGGAGGTGGTAAACCCATGGCAGTAACTGGAACTCATACTGAGGTGGATGTGAGCCAGGCTGTTCAGATGATAAGAGATTCTAAGAACATTATAATTACACCAGGTTATGGACTATGTGTTGCCAAAGCCCAGTATCCCTTGGCTGAAATGGTGAAGACGTTGGCAAGTAAAGGGAAAAAAGTGCGATTTGGCATTCATCCTGTAGCAGGTTCGTATGCGAAACTGCAAACGACATGAGTGTAATTTAAGATATTTTTCCAGAGAAATAAGAATTTTTTTCAATGTTAAAAACAGATAAAAGTAGGGAAGGGAAAAATCGGCTGTGTTAAATACATAACTTTGCAAAAGGAGATAATTAAATATCACTCTGCTATTTTGCTGTTTCTGTCGGAGAGTATATACTGGATGATCCAAAAGTACAAAAAAATATATATATACATAAATATATACTATTCAAAAAGTATTGGTATTAGTAGCATGCGGTTTTCACTGAAATATACAGAAAAATGTGGGATTTTTTTAGGTAACAAAAGATTTTTTAAAAAGTCAGTTTAAATCTCCTTCATTAGGTGGTTTTTTAATTGTAAAATTACTTTTTTTGCAGTGTTGTAGTACTTTCAACAATGTAGCTAAAACTATAAATAATCAATAATGTGACGGTCATCATTCTATGAATGACGGTCAGACATTGCACCATTGGAAATTCTGCTAAAAAAGCTCCAGAATTCAGTATATAGTGAAATGTGAGAGGATAATATGAATACAACATGATATGTTAATGAGAAATGTAACTAATATTTTTATTTTATGTATACAGTTGAACCTCAAAAATCCAGAATCGGCATTTTAGAATTCCGGATTTTAGAAATTTATTAAAAACTAATTTTTTATTGTATTATAATAACATACAAAATGCAATTTTTATGATAGTGAAAATAAATGATGATCAAATTGGCGAATTAAAAAATAAAGTAGAAATACAATAAAACACTTATGTTGAATTAAAATAAAAACACATTAAAATGTAATAAACAGCTGATAATGCCTGCTAAATAACTGGTAATAAACTATTTATTCATCAAAAAATACTGAAATAAAACTAGAAACAAAGTAACTTTAATATTGATTATTATTATTATTTTTTTTTTTAAACATTTCAATAATTTAAATCTGTTTAATAGGATTTTTTTTTTTTTTTTTATTCTGTTTTAATCTACCTGTTTTTATGAAAAATAAAATCTTTAACAATGAAACAGTATAAAAATCAGATTGTGTCTACATTTATGTATTCACTATTCAATTAAAATAATTTTAAACTCATTCCACAAGAAATGTGGCAGCAAAACCTTATTTTAAAATTGAAATTAAAATTGGTAAAATGTCCAGATTTTAGAGATTCCTGGATTTTGGATGTCGGGATTTTTGAGGTTCAGCTGTATATATATACACACTGCATCAAATAAGTGCATCACACAGTGCATCAAATAAGTTTTAAGACTTGTCCCAGAGCGCAGGTTGTAAAGGCACTGTGAGTGTAAATGCGCATGCGTCATAATGTCCATCTGCTGGCACATTGCCAACAAGTTGTGCACATTTTGTTAAGTAGCTGAGAGAAGGCGAGAAGTGAATTTTTTTCATGTTAATTTTTTAAGATGGAACAAAGAGCTGTAATTAAATTTAATGCAAAACTTGGTAAAAGTGCTTTGGAAACATATCAACTCATGAAACAAGTTTATGGTGACTATTGTTTAAGTAGATCAAATGTTTTTGTGTGGCACAAACGTTTTTTGGACAGCAGCGCAGTGGAAGAGCAATTTCATCTAGGACACCTGAAGACTGACGTTATTGAGAAAGTATGAAATTTCGTAACAAACTATTGCTTTGCGACACTGAGAATGATGAAAGACTCTTTAAGCATCAACAAAGAAACAATTTGAACCATCTTGCATGAAGATTTGGGCAAAACAAAAGTGTGTGCTAAATTTGTTCCACACACTTTAACCCCTGAACAAAAAGCAATGAAAAGTGCACATTGCAGAGGCTTCATTTCAGCAGCTGAAAACGATCCAAACTTCTTGAAGTCCATTGTTACTGGTGATGAAATGTGGTGTTTCCAATATGATTCTGAAACAAAGTGACAAAGTGTGGAATGGAAGTCACAAAATTCAACACAAGCCAAAAAAAACAAGAAAAGTTCCATCCAGAATAAAAACAGTGCTCATTACATTCTTCAATAGTAAAGGATGATATTATCTACAAAGAATTTGTTCCAACTGGACAAACAATTACAGGTGAATACTACTTAGCTGTTTTAAAGCGATTGATGGCCAGAATTCGTCGCATTCATCCAGACTATAGGACTGAAAGCAGTTGGTGTTTGTTGCATGACAATGTACCCAGTCACACCTCCCTTATTGTTAGTTAATTTTTGGCAAAAAATGTCTGTGTTGAACCATCCACCGTATTCACCCGATTTAGCACCGTATGACTACTCCTTATTCCCAGAACTTAAAATGAAGTTAAAAAGGTGTTATTTTGAGGATATTTTGACCATACAAGTAGCTTCGACGCGTGCTTTGCAGGCCATTCCACAAAGTAATTTACAACAGGCGTTCGATTCATTAATAAATCGCTGTAAAAGTGCATTGAAGCCAGAGGGTCCTATTTTGAATAAAACACCAAAACAGGTATTGATTTCTTGTTTCCATTCCTTTTTACAGACCCAGTCTTTTAAAACTTATTTGACGCACTGTGTATATAACATGTTTTTCTGTACATTTTAGTGAAAACCGCATAGAGTTACAGTCAGTACTTTTTGAATACTATCCTTTTTTATTTTCTGTGACTTTTAGATCACCCAGTATATATATACATACCTAAAACTTTGTTAGATAACACAGACAAAAAGAAAATTTTATTATCATTATAGTCTATGGACTCAAATTATTTAAAATCAGATAGTATTTAAACACCTTATTCAAAGGAAGTGAAAATTTTTATACATGTTATAGTTCACTGTCACACAAACTGTATTGATGTTGGTGAATCTAGAACTTATGTATTTTTTTTTCCAGGGACACAAACAAAAATTCTTTATCATTATGGCCTATGGGCTGAAATTATTTAAAGTGCATTAGCGTCTAAATGTCTTATTCGATTGAGCTTTAAATTTATATCTATGTTATAGGTCTCTGTCACAAAAACTGTGTAAATTTTTACAAAGACAAAGAGAAATGACCTATAGGATTGAGTTATTTGAAGTGTAATAATATTAACTTAATAACATACCATTTAGGGAAAAATACTCAAATACCGTATTATAATTTGCTTTTTTGTTTATTTAAGGACTTCTCTTTAATTTATTTATACAACTGTTAATTACTTAATGTTCAAAATGTTGAGTCGAGCCATTCCAAATTTTTTTTTTTTTTTTTTACAGATTTTTTTTTTTCTTCCCCTAAGCATTTAGTTAAATAGATGATTTTCAAAAGGGAGGGTTGAAGGAGGGGAAACCAGTAGACAGTTTCAATTTACTTGTAAATGAATAGTGTGTCAATTAATAATATTAGGTTTATGAAGTTCAAAACTCTATGCATGATTGTGGATTAAGCCTGTACTGTTAACAGTGTGTGCAGATTTTTCTAGATTAAAACAATTATGCAGTTTATTATTCCTTTGTCTTATATATTCTATCCCACTTGTTTTTTCCTTAGGACGTATGCCCGGGCAGCTGAACGTCCTTCTTGCTGAAGCAGGAGTGCCCTATGATGTTGTATTGGAGATGGATGAGATCAATGATGATTTTCCTGAGACAGATCTAGTGTTAGTAATTGGTGCAAATGACACTGTTAATTCTGCAGCAGAAGAGGATCCCAATTCCATCATTGCTGGGATGCCTGTCCTCAGAGTATGGCTTGCTAAACAGGTACACTCCTAAGATTTTTCCCCCCCAGTATATATAAAATAAGTTTCTCAGTTTGGAATATTATTGGGTTGTTCGGAAAGTAATTTCGTTTCTTCCCAACAGAAGACTTATTTGTATTTTTTCACATAAACGTCACAATTAATCCGGATTGTCATTATATATTGTAATAGCCGATGTAGCAAGATTTGTTTGGTTCTTCGCAATAGTTTTTGTTTGGTACCCCAGGGGTCTGTCCAGAGGCAAACTTAGGTCCGTTAAAGGACCCTTCACAAAATTTTATATCTTGAAACAGGACCCTTCACAAAATTATTTATTCTAAAACAGGACCCTTCACAAAATTATTTATTCTAAAACAGGACCCTTCACAAAATTATTTATACTAAAACAGGACCCTTCACAAAATTATTTTATCCTAAAAAAAGACCCTTCACAAAATTCTTCTCCTTAAAAACAAAACTTTGATAAATCTCTTTCATTTTCAAAACTAATTTTCAATAGAACGAACAGACTGCCTGAATAATCGGATGTGTTTGTTGTATTTCTCCCAAAAAGCTAATATTTAATTTCTAATTTATAAAGGGCTTCTATGCATATGTGTGAGTATAGTTCTATAAAACTGATCTATCGTTGTCGAAATCGAAACCTTAATTCTAATTTTATTTTGCAAAATTACATTTTTCACAATTTCACAAAAAGAGGACCCTAGCCAAAAAGTTTGGAAGAACTTTGTTTTCACACTAAATGATTCACAAAATTACGTGTAGAATTTTTCACAATTTCACAAAAACAGGACCCTGTGTGAAAAGTCTGGACAGACCCCTGTACCTTATAAAATATGGAAAGTAGAAAGCAGCATTTTTAGCATATTTTGCTTTTTTACTATTGAAAAGGCAAACATGTTGTTCAAGTAATGCAAAAATTATTCAACGTATATGACGAAGAAGATATATTGACAAAACGCCAGTGTCAAAACTGGTTTGCAAAATTTTGTTCTGGCAATTTTGATGTTGAAGATTTCTACCTTCTGCAAGATTAGCTGAAGAAAATAAAGGCATGGATTGATGCAGACCGCTGAATAACAACAGGCGAGATTACTTAGACAGGGTTCATACTCATCAGGGAAAACTGGAATACTCAGGGAATTAGATTTAGTTAAAATAAAGTCAGAGAAAACTCAGGGAAAAAAATACTTTTCATTAAAAGTCAGGAAAAAATCAACTGTAAAACCTGGAAAAACAAATATTTCCTTTCTCTCAAATTATATTTTTCTTGTTTAGCTTCATATCAAAATAAAATTCAAATGTTTAAGTATTGTGAAAATACGCATGTAAACAATGATTTCTACAGTCGGTAACAAAAGTGTCCGAACACTAGCAAAAATTCCTATGTAAAAAAAGTACACTTCATACTTTGTTACTTCATACTTCATTCTTTTGTTAAATAAATCCTTGTCGAATCCTGTTCTTAGTCAGTGTAAGAACATGATTCGATAATGATTTATTTAACAAAACCGTATGAAGTGTACTTTTTTACATAGGAATTTTCGCTAGTGTTCGGACACTTTTGTTACTGTCTGTACCTGAATTTCTATCATGATCGGCAGTAACAAGACATCATACAGTAGAAGTAGATGTATTTTCTCCTCTCTAAAGAAGTGTTTCTTGTAATATATCACTAATATTTTCTTGAAAATTGTTTGGACACTTAAAGGATTTTTTTCCCATATTTGAGTATGAGCCCTGTGAAAGATTAAATTTATCAAATTCAACCATTCATGGTCACGGAAAATACCTTGCTTAACTTTGAAACTAAACATATGGGATCCACATATTCTCATAGAAAACAGTTTCCTTCATTACATTGATGTCTGTGATTTGCTTCTCAAACATCAAGGAAATGATCTATTTTTGAAGCTAAGGTAAGATTTGAAGGGATTTTTTTTTTCTCCTTTTCTAGCTTCTACTGGACAAAATCATGATCATTCTTGAAGTACACTGTCATTAACTGGACATATTGAATGATTCACTTAAGGGCCCTCTTCACTCACTACTGCCGGAAGCTAATGTTATTCTATGGGAAATTTTTCTTTACAAATAACTTATTAACTAATACATATTTTTAAATTCTGTTTTCACATTCTGAAAATTTCCAGCTGTTAATTGACGGACCTTTTTAAAAAAAATATTTTTTTATATTTTTTTACAGTTTATTTTGAAGCTGCAAAATACGAATTTTCAATATGTGAAATCTTTTCATTTTGGAATTTCAAAATAAAATATCAAAAATAAAAAAAATACACTTTTAAAAAAGGTGCATCAATTTAACTATTGGGAATTTTCTGAATGTGAAAACAGAATTTAAAAATATGTATTAGTTAATAAGTTATTTGTAAAGAAAAATTCCCCATAGAATAACATTGGCTCAGACTTCTGGCGACGGTAAGTGAAGAGGGCCGTTAAATAGAAAAAACCAAAATTGATCAATAGAAAAGGTACAGTGTTCCACCAAGATAATGCGACTGCATACAAATTTGGTTACTTGCCAATAACTATTACAGTATGGATAAAATGTGCACACCCACAATATTTTCTAAATCTGGCATCTTCAAATTATTCTCATTCCAGTCTCTCTCTACAAATTTTTTTCGATGGCAAAACTTTTAATGAGGATGTCAAAAATGACTTGGATCATTTTTTTCTCTACAAAGGTCAGAAATTTTATGAACATGGAATCATGCTATTGCAAAAAAAGATGACAAAAGGTATTTTGTCAAAATAGAGAATATGTAATTCAATAAAATATCTTTACTCTATAAGAAAATCATTTTTTAATAAAAAAAATATATATATATATATATGTGCTGTGTAAAGTTTGCTATATCAGATTTTTAGACATTGTTTTTATTTATTTATTTTCAAAAAATTTAAGTAATGCTCTGCTTCATACTGTAAAATTAAAAAATAGAAGAGGTAATAGAAATAATCTCTTAAACTTCAGATTGTAGACATTTTGTTTCAATTCTAAAATGTATTAAAAGTTAAGCATAGATTTATCCTAAAGCATTTGTTTTTCAGAGAACTGCATATATATTAACTTGGACATTTATATACTATAATGTGCATTTAAAGAAGAAGATTTTAAATTTTTTTTATCTAAAAAAAAATTAAAATCACCTGCTTTTAGATGGAAGTTAACAAAGCAGTTAATGTTGATAATAGTGACATACCTATTTTGTTGGCATTTCTTTTGTCTTAAAATGAAACCATTATTACTTTAGTGAGCCATTTACGAGGGTAAATAATAAAGACAAATGTTGATTCTACTTTTAAAAGAACATTTATGGAAATAAATAAAGGATTTTAAAATTGTGCTGAATTGTAAAATACAGTATGAACAGGTTAACCTTTTTAAAGGCCGCTGTTTTGAATAAAAGGACGTCAAATTTAAAAATAATTTTAAAATAAAAATTTGTACTTTAATGCCTGTAAAATGTATAGCAGTTATAGTAGAAATATAGTTTGATTTTTTTAAATAAGAATTTTATTTCAACTATACGATAATAGAAAATTCATCATCATAAAAAGGTTTTTCTTCATATAAATTTAAAATGATGCAATACTTCTAAAAATGTTTATCTGTCTTTTTTTTTTTTTTTTTTTTTTTTTGTAAAAGTTTTTTTTTTTTTTTTCTTCATTATGTAACAATGTATCCTCTAAAGCCTGTTTCCACTTCTTTAACTGCTGAATGGCAGTAGTTATAATTATAAAAATGTCTAAGTATAGTAAAGAAGCTATGTTCTACTAGATATGTTCATTTAGAACAGCATCTGCTGGAAAATGCTAAAGTTACTATTCCTATCATGAAAACAGTATAAAAGTTAGAAGAAAAATGCGAATTATAAAGTTGTAGTGCATCATTGATTTAGTACAGAAAGACATCTTGTAGACATGAATGTTAAAAATAAAATGCTTAAAATGTGCATTTGTGTTTGTTGTGATTTTGTACACTGTAACTTGAGGAAACAATCATAGAAAGTTAAAACATCTTATTACAAGATTAAGATACCTTTCCTTTATTTTCAAAGTTTAAACTTTTGTTCGTCAGCTGCAATACACACCTAGACCTTTGTTTGAACTTTGCATAGCATATGTATTCCCTAATATGCTACAACGTAAAATTTCCAGGCAATCAAGGTTCCAGATATGCATTGCAGCTGATGGACAGAATTTTAGATGTAAAAAAAAAAAAAAAGTAGTTGTTAATTAATGGTTGTATATTCTTTCTAAGATAGTTTCCTCACATCACTGTATAGGAAATGGTGAACAAACAAATGTATATTTAAAAGGTTCTGTTTTTAGCATTCATGTCTGCAAGGTATCTTTTCCTACTAAATTAACATCTATAATTATGCTACAACTTTGTAATTCACATTTACCTTCTATCTTGTAACTTTAGTGTGTTGCCACTTTACTACAACTAGACACCACTTTTATTACTATAGCTGCAACCGTTCGCCAATTAAAAGGTTTGGAACAGACTTCAGTTTTCACCCTGTTTATGTGATATAGAGACAGATATTATTTCATTCATTCTACAGTCATTTTCTGGCATTCATTAAAATCATAGTAGCTGGTGAAATTAAATATAATGGTGATTTCACGAATATTGGAATTAATATTTTATTCATTTTATGGTTCACAGGATGCATGTTAGATGTACAGTACGAAGTCGAAAATCCGGACTCCAAATATCCGGAATCGCCAAAAATCCGGACAATTTCGGCGGCGTTAATCATCATCATCAACAGCGATTTTTTTTTTTTTTTTTAAGCATAAATATATCTAAGTAAAGAACCGAAAAAGTATTTTTTTTTTTATTATTAATCTTCAAAACCGGCATTTGCAATGTCTGAAAGAGGAGAGAGAAGAAGATTATAATAATAGTAACAGTTCTTAAACATTTATTTAATTGAGAACTAAATTCTGTATTCTACTTCAATTATGCTCAAACTTTTAATTAAAAAACCTAAAGTACTTAAAAAAAAAATCACAAAAATGTTTTAAAAATGGCATGTTTTTCTTCTTCTTATTATTATTTTTTTAATTATAACTTGTACTAATTTTTGTTTGCAAATATTTCAATAAATCTGTTTTATTTTTCAAGTTTTATTTTCAATTTTATTTATTTTTATTTATGTATTGTTGAAGTTGATAAAAGGAATATTACAGAATATGTTTAAAAATCGAAATATATTATTTTTTACTTGCATTTGCATATTATCCCAGTACTTAAACCATAATATTGTATTTTTTAGGCATGACCAAAAATCCGGAAAATCTGAAAATCCGGAATCGCCGCGGTCCCGACGATTCCGGATTTTCGGCTTCGTACTGTAGTATCTGAAAGCTAAATCTAATAAATCACAAGGAGTTAGAACCCATGTAAGATCTAGATTTTTTGACAACTCTTTGAGGGTAAAACTTTTAAAGATTTCTCAAGTGATACCATTTGGTTTTGAGGAAGAGAATTGAAAGTGATATTTGATTTACTGCTCAGAATTTTGATTAAAAACTAGATTTGGATCGAGTGAAAATAGATATGTCTTGTATTAATTTTTATGAATTGGGGAAACCACAATTAAATACATATTGCAGTTAACTTCAATATTAATTTTTAAACTTGTTCATTATAGCAGTTTTTGCATTTTAAATTGTTATTTAATAAGGTTAGAATGCAAGGGCAAAATGATATTTATGTTGATCTGTAGGCTGGTATTAGAAATTCATTTTTTTATATTTTGGATTTTAAATTATTACTGATCTTAAATATTCACACCTATGTGTTTGCAGGGATGGGGGGAATTATTAGAAGTTTTTACCAACCAAAAGTTTACATTACCAGCCAGCAATATACAGTTCTGAATTGATAATCTTTACAACAAAATTTAAGATAAATTATAATGTGAATCGATCATTTAGCAGAATTCTTCCAAGTTCCCAATGCATAATTTCTTAAAATGCAGTGTTCAGTATAGAATAATAACACATTAAAATATAATAAGATCTAAAGTAGTTGCTATTGAAACACTGTTTACACCAATGGAAAATTTTTTTGGCTGTTTTACTACATTCTAATTGTTGAGAAACATTGAATATCAGCAACAGAATTGATTGACCTAATCCATTCGCAACACCTGAAAATTTACTCGCCAGTGGCAAGTAAATCAAGCATTTTCCACTCCTGCAGGGGTTAAAAATTAAGAAAATAAAGTTACTGGTTTGCAGGACCAGTAATTTTCTGATTTCACTGGTTCGTTCTTTCATTCTATTATATTTAAAAAAATATTTAAAAATTTGTAAACAGTTTGTTTTACTAAGATTTTGTTTGTTTATAAATTTACATATCAAATATAAAAATTTTTTGAAAATTAATTAAAAATACAAATAAAGACTTACATAAATCAAAAGATTTTTGCTTTAATAAGCGAGCTTAATGTCGCGTATTTTCTATTAAAAAAAAAAAAAAAAAAAAAAAAAAAAAAATTATGAAAGTGAAATTAAATGAAAAATTACAGAGAATGGGTGATATTGACTATTATAAATAAGTACACTTACATTGTTATAATATACTATTCTGTGACAGATTTAGGGGCATTTTTAGAGAAAAGTAAAAAATACAAAAAATGAAAATGAAAAGCTTTACTGGTCTGGTGGACCGCAAGGGGGGCCCCCCCTTAAAAATTTTAATAAGCATTTTTTTTTTTCTTTAACTTTAAAACTATGTTATAAGAATTTTATTAAAAAAAAAAAAAAAAAAAAAAAGGAAATTCAGGTTGTTGTCCTCCCCCTTGAAATTTTTTCTGGCGACGTCACTGTGGACCGTTTTAATTTATATTTTGCTTGTCCATTGAATATTTTTGTGATCTCGGACCAACAGAGACCACTGTTGATTTCAAGCCCTGTCCTCTGTGTGTAAACTGTGTAAATCTAACCAATATTTTTTCTTCTAAAATGTGCTTTTATTTGCAAATTTTAGGTGATAGTAATGAAGCGCAGTTTGGGCGTTGGTTATGCTGCAGTGGACAACCCCATCTTCTATAAAGAGAACACTGCAATGTTGCTTGGAGATGCAAAGAAAACGTGTGATGCACTACTCAATAAAATTAATGAGGAGCTTAAGTCATAGAAATTTGTTTTTCAATTATTAGGAGAAAATATTAAATAAAATGACAGTAAAAAGTATTTTAAAACTTTTTTTTTTTTTTTACATATTGTTTCTTATGGCAAATTTTCTTTTAATGTGATTTTAAGAATTTTCCTTAAATGAAAATTAATTCACCTACTACATTTTCAATTACAACAGTACCTAAATAAATTGATATCTCTATTTTATCTGAACTGTATTTTATTGAACACTGTATATAATGTGCACATTTTATTCTTCTGAATCTTTAAGCAAAAATGTATATTGTCTTTATATTATAAATTAAAGAATTGGTGTACAAAAAATAAATATTTTAAACTTTATAGTTCTTCACAAAATGAGTGCCCACAGCAGTCCTATATTTGTACTTGCATTTTATTATTTTGTCACCACCTTAATCAGTCAGTATACTTCTACATATTGTTTTAGCTTTAAAATCTTGACAAAATATATATAAATATATAAATAGTGGTATTAAAATAATAAAACAAACTTAAAAATATAGGACTGCTGCGGCCCCTGCATATCAGAAAATTAATACAAGCGCTGTCGGTTTCGAGATGACACAGTCTTTCTTCTTCAGGTTGGTTCAAAAGCACTTTGTAGGTAAAAGCAACACTGAATTTTGCTGATTTTGACTGTTTTGCTTTTGCCTCCAACGTAGTAGCATGTGCTTTTTGAACCTGAAGAAGAAAGACTACATCCTTTCCAAACTGGTAGTGCTTGTATTGATTTTATGGTGTGTGAAGAAATTTTAAAGTTTAAGTATATTGACTTGTTTAAATTAAATTACTTTTTGCTAATTTTAAATTCTATAAAAAATATTACATGTGACAATAGTATTATATAACTTTTTCTTTTTAGCGAAGAAGAAAAATTAGTAATTAAAAAATATTAACAGGAGACTAGCATTAGATAAACAGATTTTTGAACACCAAAGGAAATAATGAACTAGCTGACAGTTGTTTTGGTAGTATTCAGTATACCATCATCAGTGCATTAAACACATTGATGATGGTACGCTAAATGCTACCAAAACAGCTATCTGATAGCTTTTTATTTCTTTTAGCATTCAATGCGTTATTTTTTACTGTGTTTAACTAAAAAGTGTGTAACAAAAGATATATTCATATAAAAGAAAATGTTATGCTGTAATATTTCATTAAAAATAAATATAATATATATGGACAGTAAAGTAATGTTTGTACACGTTTCAAAAATTATTTTCTTAATAAAGGAACCAAGGAGAAAATTAACATAATAGAATGTAATAATAATCTAGCCCCCCCTTTTTTTTTTTTTTTTTTTTTTTGTGAATAAGTTGCTTTGTAATATTTCAGAAGTTTATATTTAAGTAGTATGTTTTCAATATAAATTGAAAAAATATATTTGTATGTTGCTTCATAATAAGCATCTCACTTCTAGCAATAAAATAAAAATACCAGCTGGAGGAAGGACAAAATAAGCCAGTGTGTGTGTGCACGGAATTTTCTAGCTGTTCCTAATGTGCAATTTCAAACTGAAAATTATCATTAAGGTTCATCTTTACCTATAATAATTTCCTTATCTCTGGCAACCAAATCCCATTTTATCCTATGGGGAAAAGTAGTAATAGAATTACTGATTATCTAATGTATCTTTTTAAAATTCTATTTATACATTTGGAAAATTCAAATTTTATAATTTGATCTTGTTTTCCAGAAGTTTATTTTTTTAATGTTTAACATTTTATTTTGATGCTATAAAAAAGTGCATTTTCGTAATTTTTCCCATTCTTTTAGTTCGAAAATAAATATTAAAAATCAAAGAAATAAGTTTAAAAAAAAAAAAAAATAATAATAATAATAATAATAAATAAATAAATAAAATAATAATAATAATTGTGAATTTTCTGAAAGTAAAAAATGGAATTAAAAAAAAAAAAAAAAATTAGGTAATGAGTAATTCTATTAACAAATTTTCCCATAGAATAACTTGGGCTTTGGCTGCTGGCAACAATAAATAGAGAGCCCCTTTAAAGGAAAAGTAAGAACTCAGTTAATTAAAAAATACACTAACGCAAGAAATAGGAATATTGCATTATAT
This sequence comes from Salticus scenicus, assembly GCA_963930645.1. Taxonomy (NCBI): domain Eukaryota; kingdom Metazoa; phylum Arthropoda; class Arachnida; order Araneae; family Salticidae; genus Salticus; species Salticus scenicus. The sequence continues at coordinate 233,060,595 of OZ005661.1, forward strand.
TTTTGTTTCAAAAAGTACTTTTCCAAGTTAAATTCCTGATTTGCTCTGAAAATAAAATAAAATAGTAACCTATAAATATATTTAATTATGTATGAAAATAATGTTCTTATTATTAAAGTAAATAAGAATTACATATTTCAGATGTTAATTTATATTGTCATCACAGGGGTCGATTCAGGTGAAAATTGGAGCCCTTTTGCTGCCCCTTCACAAAATTCAAATCTCTAAAATGGGCCTCTACAGAAAATTAAAATCCTTAAAATGGGTCCCTTCACAAAATTCAGATATATAAAAACAGCCCTTTCACAAAATTTTGTTTTATAAAAATAATACTTTTGTAAAATTTTTCTATGTTTACAGTATTATTTTTAATGAATATCTATACTTGTTTAATAAAATGCCATTAACTCAATATTAAACATTAGATAGAGTAACTGCTAAAATGAAAGGTTTCTAGCAGCAATTCTTTTTTTTCACAAAAATAATTTTTTCACAAAAATGGGTCCCAAAAATTAAAACCTGGATCAGCCCCTGTCATGTGATATGTCTTCTGACTCTTTATTTTCATTTATCATTGTATCTTAAATTGTTTGATAACATCTTGTAATGGTGTAATAATTTTGGAAATATTGAAAATGAAATTTAAGAAAGTGCGATTAGTTTCAATGATTTATTTTCTCAACGAGCAAGCTTCTAATAAAACATATTTTATATTAATAGATGTCCTCCTTCTTTTTTATAACACTTTACAAAAAATGTATACAATCTAAAATAAATACTCCTGTAGCTTTTTACTTTTATTTAACTTTCATATTATTTGAGAATTTTGGGGTTTATTTAAATAGCCACTTATGAATTCTAGAAATTCTTCTGAAGTCAGTGATAAATTAAATGAAAAGTGGCACAGAGCTATGTGTTGTACAGTACCATGTCTTGTTCAAAACATAGATATAGTAATATATATACATCTATCATACCCATGTTATCGAGCAAAAAATTTTGATGCCGAAAAAAAGTTCTAAAATCAGCCATTAGAGTATTGAAAAAAAAGAATAAAAAGAAAAATAAATTTGAAACTGTACCTGGAGTTTTTAATTTACCTTTAGTAAATAAATTATTCATAAATTTTATTTACTAAATTATCCGTGTATATTCCTGTGTGTGATTTACTCGGGAAAAGACAGCCATTAGAGTGACTTTTCCCGAAAAAAAAAGGTATCACTTTTTCCCTCTCGCTGATCAATCTATGTCTTATTACTATATCTATGGTTCAAAATATTGTCAAAGTATATTATTTTCTGTGGGAAAAATAGTACAAAAGAAACATATTAACAAAGTATTTTAGCTGGATAAATTATATAGATCTTTTGTTTTTCCTTTATTTAAGTGAGTTGTCACAAAGCTATAATTTTCTTTTATTAAATGAGATTCATTATTTTTTGAACGACTTTGTCAGTTTTCATCTTGAATTTTAAAATAAATTCATATTTTATTTTTTCACTTCAGTATATTTCTACCTTAGCCCTTTTCCATGACTATTTTTCAGCATTTTTCCTGATTTACGGTGTTTTTTTTTTTCCCCAAAACATTTCACAAAATTAGCAAACACAATTTAGCAATTTACAATAACGAGCAAATATGGCTTACTTCCACAAAATTTGCTGAAATTCCCTGACTAGCAGCCACCCTGTATTTATGTACAGGAGAGTAAAAAATTCTCACAACCAGAGAAACATTGATTTATTTCAAGGATATTAAAATAATATTGACAGGGATGAGATTTTTCAGCTGATTTCAGTCTTTTTTTTTTTTTTTTTTTTTTGTCTTTCTAATGTATATTTATTACATCAACTAATTAAATAAAACTTCATTGACTACTAAGGTATAATTATTTGTTCTTTTTTATAGAATACAAATTAAAGTAGTATGTTGTGTCCACCACAAGACTTTCTTCTATATTTTCCTATACAAATTCACTCAGTAACAATATTAAAAAAAAAAAGAAACTACTATTTTTTTTCCCAAGTTTTTTTTTTTTTTAAAGTAAAAAAAAAAAAAAAAAAAAATCAATAACTTTGTTTTAAATTATCACAGATTTATAGTTCAACCATTCGTTTTAAAGGTATTGTATTTAAAGGTATTCGAAAGATACCAATTTTGAAAATTTACTCCCCTCAAGGGGGGACTCCCCCCCCCCCCAGGTGGGGTGGCGAGGCTCCTACGCATACAAAAAAAAATTTCCCAGTTGACTATCTCTTTTATAAATAATTCTTGTAAATTTCATAATGATTACTAAAAAATAATCCTCTTTATGCTCATTTATACAAAATTTTGTCCTATATCACCATGTTAAAAATTTAGAAAAAGCGGGATGGCAATGCAAGCTGCAAGACAATTTTTACCAAAAGTTGATAGGCACTTAATTTATGTCAAGGTGCAACTACATATCAATTTGTATGAAATTCTGTGCAGTAGTTCCTGAGATACAGTTACCACAAAATTTTGTCACACACACACACATGCAGACAGACATTTTCTAAAAATGGTCAAATCGTGTTCTACAGCTCACAAAACGTGTAAATCCATCAAATTTTACAAATCCAGTACTTTCTTCTACTGAATATAGAAGAAGAAAGTAAAAATATATTTATTACTCCTATATAATAAATTTTGTCATCAAAATTCTAGTATTTCATTTTAACGTTTTGCTTTTGCATACTTTGTTTTTTTGTCTTTTTACTTATCTCATCCCTGTATTGAAAGATATTAATCTCTGACAATATTTAAACATTATCACATATCATATTCTGAAAATTATCTTCTATTAAATAAATACTAGAATTCATTTTTCTAAATTTGAAACCATTTTACAAAAGCTTTCCCCATCACTATTCGCATCAAGTTTATCAAATAAATGAGTTTGCATAAGTAGGTGCTTTTAGGTGGTCTCTAGTAAAGGAGCCGTTATTGTTTCATTGACCTTTCAAGTCAAGTTTTTCAAAAACATTTGGCAAAATCTATAAACCTTTCAATAAATTCTCCATTAGAATATGTTCTGCTTCAAAGAAAAATTACTTTCTATTTTGAGCAAACAACACTTTTAAATATCTATAGCATACATTGGAAGTAGAATTTCAGATCAGATGTAATGTATCGAGATTAATTATGTAAATGTGTATTTTAAAATTTTGGATTGTGTGGGAGATCAACCTGTAGAATGGAAGTTCACAGCATGTTCATATTTATTTATGTTTATAAAGAATAAAATAATGTATTCGTTCAAAATTGCGTATTTTATTCCTTTTTTTTTTTTTTTAAATCTGATTTTGGAACATTTTTTATCAATAGTAATAAAAATAATAAACAATTTTGTGGAGCAATACTGGGGTGATTGTGTTCAACTAATTTACCCAATTTCATGTGTTTATTTCATTTTCAAAATCAGAATATCCGTTTTTCTGTTTCTTAAATTCATAAAATAGGACTAAAATATCAATTTGATAACTTTTGAGCCTGATTAAAAATTAACATTTTTCATAAGGAGAGGATAAATTATGTTCTTTCTCCACACAAACACCTTTTACTCACCTAAATTTCAGGTTTTTTTTTTTTCATGAATTCAATCTCACCCCTGGTGATAGAATACAACAACAGTTGTATCCTCAGTTGCTGTATTTTGTGAAATTTCTTAAGTATTATAGAATCATCTTAACATTCTATCAGCTGTTATTCTTAAATCTGTGATTAAACTGAAACAGGAACATCAGAAATAGTTAAAATACCATAATTTTCATGCTTCAAAATTAATATTTTGTATTACTATAACAAATACGATGAAATTTCAATACAAGCATCTTTGTATATAACAAAGTATTGAACTCTTACTTTTGCCTGATTTATTCCCCACACAGCTACTTACATTATGACATCTTTAAACATGTATAACAGTTAAAAAATGACCGATTAAACTTTTATAATATCCTACAGATATCAGTATGACAAATGTCACTCTTTTTTATATCCATTCGATGTCTATTACATATCCAATAAATCTCCAAATATCCAATAATTGGACGATCTAATAGATATTGAAAATATCTAAATCTTGTTTTGATCTAACATGTTACATCTATTAGACATTGAAAAAGGCACGTCTAAATTTTGTCTGCATTTAAACATCGAATAGATATCTATAATTAGTACAGGATATCCAGGACTTTTAATGGATAATCTTAAATAATAATAAAGAATAGGATAATAATAAAGGATAATAATAAAGAATGAAGAAATAAAAGGTATAATTGAAGGAAAAATTAAAAAAAATGCGCTCCTTTTATTTATTTTTGATTTTGAGAATTGTGTCTTTTTTGGCAAGCTCTTTAGAGCAGGGTGTGTGTGTGTAAGGGGGGAGGGGGAAAGAGCTCCAAATAGCATTAGTGCCCCAGGTCTTCAAAAAGCATAGTCGAGCTCTGTTTGTGTAAAAAAAAGGGCAGGACTAACAACACTACGGAATATTAATTAGGATGTTGGCAAGTATGCATCTATAAAAATGAATGAAAGTTAAACTTCTATACATATCCTACACATATCTATTAACATGACAAATGTTACTCATTTTTGCATCCATTAGATCTCCAAATATCCAATAATTAGACTTGTTACATCTAATAGATACTGAAAATATCTAAATCTTGTTTTGATCTACCCTGTTACATCTATTAGACATCGAAAAAAGGTTCGTCTAAATTTTGTCTACATCTAAGCATCTAATAGTACCTATAATTAGTACTGGATATCCGGGACTTTTAATGGATAATCTTCAGATATTTTGTACATTTTATGGATCATTGGATGTAATTCAGATGTCTAATGGATATCAGTGGCTGTATGACATCATTATTATAAATCAGGCAAAACACTGATTAAAAAAAGATACAAATAAATGGCAACTTATTGTGCTGTCTGAAACTTTATTTTTTAAATCTTTTTTTTCATTAGTGAGGGAAAAAATGGGTGGTTTAAATTAACTTTTATTTTCTTTGGGCGTATATTGTATATTTAGAGCACAAGATGTTGTGATATTTTGAATGACTTTTTATAATTTAGATTCTTGCTATTTGTATTTCTATAATAAGTCACATGTATTGTTATCGCAAAACAGATGTTTAAAATTTCTCAATACCTGTATTAGTTAGTTTTAAAAGTGTATTTTACTATCTGTTTTTAAATAAAATAATTCAATTAACCTAAGTTGTATTGTTAGTTAACATTGCACTTTTTTTCCTTTTCAGGTAAATATTTCGTTATTTGTTTTGTTGAAGTTTATCATGATTATAACATACCTGCCAATTCTTCCTTATTTCAAGGAAGACTCCCTTATCCTCATACATTTCTCCCTTTTTCTGATAAAGTTTATATATAATTTATCAGAAACTTAAAAAAAACTTCCATTTGTTAAGTAAAAGTTTTGCTTTTCTGGAAAAAAAAAATCTCTTGCATCTTAATAAATAGCTGTATTTTTAATTAATGATTACCTGATTTTTACTTATTCGTTAAATTCAACTTATGTATATGGATTTTTGACGGTTTAAGTTATGGATTAAGCTATTAAAAAATGGCATACGTCGAAAACTTGTCAAATGTTTAGGCCTGACAATGCCGATTATAAATTCTCCTTTATTTTTATCCTTCGATGTTGGCTGATATGTTATAATTATTAAATCCAGAAAAATGTTACATGTAATGAAATATATAGGGTGTTTCAAAAGTCTGCATACACCAATATATCTTGAAAGCAATTTTGCTGAAAATATTGGTTTCAAAAGTTTCATAGATTCAAGTAATCTATCATATGAGGTATCATAGGTAGGTCCTTGGAGTTCCAAATTTAGTTTAATTTTGGCTCAAATTTAATTTCTTTAAATAGAAACCATACCTTTTCTTAACATAATCATGTTAAGCGAGAAAAATGTTTTAAATCATAGGTTGCTTTTTTAAAATTCTGTACCCAATTATTATGTTGTAGTAAAAAATCTGGAAATCCTAAACTACCTTAGTAAAAGAGCAATTTTGCTGAACATAATTATCATAAAAGTGACACACATTCAAATAATCTATCAGATGTGTCACAGGTAGACATGACCCCACATGACACAGATTCAGTGTTTCAAAAGAAACCATTTTTCTTTATGGAATCGTGTTAAGTGGAAAAATCTGTTATCATGTATTGCTTTTTTTTTTGGGGGGGGGGGGGGAGGGGGCAGAGTAGCTGGCCTTCACTTTTAATGTTTGAATAAAAATTTTGAAAATCCTGAAATATCTCAAAAGAAAAACAATTTTCCAGAACATATTGATAACAAAAGTTTCTTCTATTCAAGTGATCTGTTAAATAAAGTCATTGATAGGCCTCCAGGTGCACCATATGACTCTCAAATTTTTCAGTTGGGAACCATATTGTTTCTTCACAGAAATGTGTTAGCAGACAAAATCTGTTTTAAATCATGTATTGCTTTTTTTTTTTTTTGGTAGAGTGGAAGGGCTTTTGAGTCCCCAATTCTTATGTTGCAATAAAAGATCCAGAAACCCCAAAATATCTAAATAAAAAAGTAATTTTGCTGAAAACGATCATTATAAAAATGTCATGAATTCAAATGATCTATCAATGAGGTATCATAGGTGGGTCCCTCCCATGTGACACAAACTATTTTTTCAAATGAAAACTACACTTTTTCTTAATAAGATACTGTGAAGAAAAAGCATATTTTCTATTTGAATAAATAGTTTGTTTCATGTGGGTCTTAGGGCCCACATATGTTACTTCATCTGATAGATAATTTAAATGCACGACACTTTTGTAATAATTGTGTTCAGCGAAATTGCTTTTTTATTAAGATGTTATTGAATTTTCAGATTTTTTATTACAACATAAGATTCAGGGCCCACCCACTCTGAAAATTATTAATATATATATATGATTTAAAACTGATTTTTTATATTTAGCATGATTCTGTGAAGAAAAAGTATGGTTTCCATTTGAAAAAATTGAGCTTGTGTCACATGGGGCTTGTAGTCCCACCTATGATACCTCATCTGATAAATCATTTGAATGCATGACACTTGTAATCGTGCTCAGCGAAATTTCTTTTTTATTGAGATTTACAGTTTTTTTTTATAACAACATAAGAATCAGAGCCCTGCTTGTCAAGTTAAAAAAAAACAAAAAAAACAATACATGATTTAATACAGATTTTTTTCAGCCTAATACAATTATGTAAAGAAAAAGTGTGGTTTCTATTTGAAAAAAAATCGTGTTTATGTCGCATGGGGCTTTGGGGTCCCACCTATAATACCTCATTTGATAGATGGTTTGAATGCACAAAACTTTTGAAATCAATATGTTCAGTGAAATTGTTTTCCTTTTGAGATGTTTTGGTATACCAGATTTATGAAAGAGTATTGCAACTTCACTGGCTGACTCATCAACACATTGCAAAATCTATTGGAATCACTAAATCAAAACTCAGTCAGATCATAGATCACAGTAGGTGTGTGCTGAGACAGGGTTTTTAGAAATTTGGTTACATTCCCAGAGTTAGTATATCAGAGTTACATTCCCAGAGTTATATATTATATATATATAACTCTAATGAGAATACATACTCAAGTACAATCTGTACTTGAGTGGGGTAGGCAATCTGGCAGCTTAAGCCTCCCACTTAGTTCAAAATTTGTTTTTGAATTTTTTTTAGTTCGCAACAAAAATATATAGGTTGTAATTAGTGATCAGAAGATAGGGAAAACTTATAAAAATAAAACCATATTTTACGGAAAAATCAACTTTTTTGCTCAACATGCCGTATGTGGAACATACATAAAAATATGATTTACTAATACGTTTATTATTGTAATATAAAAAAAAAACAACTTACCTCTGCAAAATATACACTTTGTTATAACACACAGTATTTTTTTTCAAGTCAAAACTGTTCAATAACTATTCTTTTTTTATTTTTGAATTCAGACAAACGACTAATGTATCACTTTCATTCAAATTTCACACTGAGTGCACTATAACAAAAACATGACCGACATCTTTAGGTAAAGATTCGTATTACTACATTGCTAAATGTCAGTAGCTTCTGTCAAGAAATGTCGCTACTAATAGTTTTATAGCTATAAGAACGATTAAAGTCTGTGTTCCACATATGGAACTGGGTGCCTTGTAGGGTTAACCCACTTTCTATTGTCTGATTGAGCACAGGCTTTGAATGCATGTACAAGGTGTCCCATAAATTCGTCCCAATTTAAAAATGTAAAAAAAAAAGGTGCAGTTTACATTTTTAGGCATGTCAGGAAGTCAGATTTTGCATGAACTAAGAAAAAAATAGTTTAAAATTTCTCCAATAGAATGGCACTGTAAAAGCCAAATTTCCTGAAAATATGCAGATTTTAAGGAGGAAGTGTTAAGAAAAGGATGATAGACAATCAGCTATAAATGACTTCTACCATAAGATTAGATCACAGAAAATTACTACAGTGCTGAGACAGTTGAAAAGGCTTGTTTGATAAAATTATATTATACAAATAATGAATCAGCAACACAAGCATTTAGCAGATTTAGAACTACAAGGAAAATGAGAGAAGACCGTGGTGCAGTCACTAAAAATAACTCCAAATTTTAGTGAAACAGTTTGAAGAAATCGAATACATAGAGGACCCTTCATGCAGTGACCAACCAAAGTTGCCATCAGAAAAGTTAATCAGCAGCCCAGTAGCAGAAACAGTGCAGCATATTTTTTTTTAAGCTCTGCAGATTAATTTAACATCTCAGGTGAAATTAAAAAATACAAATACAGTGAACTCTCGTTAAGATGGCCCTGTTTAAGATGGATTTCTCGTTATTACGTACAAAAACAGGATCCCCAGCTACGACCTATAGGAATTGCATGTAATAAACATCGCTTTATACGTACAATTTATTCGTTAAGATGGACATTTTTTGTCCTCAAAGCTTACTTCCTTCAAAAAAGAATCGGTTCCCAAAATCTTTTCAAATTCAATATATTTTTAACATGATAAGGTTCAATAATAAAAGGATTGATCTTTTTCACTCTGTGGGAGGTAAATAGTATTGAATGACAGTGAACAGTTGGGGTCAACAATTTGCACCTGTCTCCACTTCTATTGTCGAGACATAGCAAAGGATTTAATTATCAAGTTGTACTAAAAAGAAGTTGTTTTGAAAGTATCTGTTTTCAGGCTTTTATATTTTTAGTGAATAAAAGGGTTTGAGGAAACAAATTTTCATTTGTGCTATACTGTGTATGTGTACATAATAGTGATTTTAGAGTTCATATAGAACTTCAGTTTATGAATTCCTGTTATAATGGACTCTCATTAATATGAACAAAAACTGATGGCCCTTGATTGTCTGTTTTAATGAGAGTTCATTGTATACCTTACATTATATATCTGGAATACTGTATTTGTTGTATATTTTTAATTGATTTTCTTTGTAGATGCAAATTTTACATGTTTTATGAAATGTTAATGCATTTTGTGATACCAGACTTTGTCTGACATTCCCAGATCACAGATAAATTTTGTTTTGCTACAAACAGATACAGAAAATTATTCTACTGGAATTAGCAGAATAGCAACAGAAATGCAATCTCAACACGGCATTGTAATAATTTTGCATGCTCTAATTTTATGATAGAAATTTATTTGAAGGAAAATGTCTATCATCTTTCTCATTTAAAAGCGACAAAATTTTCATAGATTAAGGAAATTTGACTTCACAGTGCTATTGAAGAAATTTTAAACTTTTTTTTTCACCCAATAGCTCATACAAATCAGATTTCTTCACAAGCATAAAGATGCAAACCACACTTCAATATACCAGTAACACTGCTTGGTATGAAAATTACCCCCAACACCATTTTTGCAAATTCTTATGTAAAATGAGCCCCTGAATCCGAATAGCATGGCCATTTTGCCCTATCACCCATTGTGTTTTGGGGATGCCTTCCTATTTTTACCACTTTTCAGTAATTTTATATCTATAAATTTGATTTATAGTGGAGAAAAGAAATAATTTAACTGTTAAATATCTTCTGAGGTGAAAAATTCTATAACATTAGCAACAAGGGGATTTGGGGGGGGGGGGGGGGATTTGCCACTGAAATTATAAGTTACATTTATTAATCAGTTATTATTAAACTTATTATACATTACATTTTTTTTTTTTTTTTTTGAGTCAAAATAATTATTTTCCATTCTCCAAATCTAATTCATGGCCATAAGGCCATAAAATGACCGAAGAGTGATAAAAATTGGGGGAGAAGGCAGGATTGCCAAATTTGGTCTTTTTTTTATTCAATAGTCACCAATAATTTTTATTTGTAACGTTTGACTAATCACTTCGAAGACTAATAGTCTATTATGTATGTCAAATGTTACTTCTCAAAGTTATCGGTGACAGTTGAATAAAAAAAAGGCCAAATTTGGCAACCCTGGGAGAAGGTGATGTCCTGAGAAAACAGTGGGAGATGTGGCAAAATGGGGGTCATATTCAGATTCATGAGATCATTTTGCATAAGTATCAGCAGGAATGGTATCAAGCCTCGATTTTTTTTTTTTTTGTAACATAGTGTAATTAGCAAGAAATTAAAACTTCTTCACACACCATAAATTTTAAATCAGCACAACCGGTTTCGAAAGGACGTAGCCTTTCTTCATCAGGTGCAAACACGTGCAACTGCCTTGGAGGCAAAAGCAAGACTGAAAACAGGACAAAATCAAGAGGGGGAGGAGCAACACAAACAACCAATAGGAAGCAACATGCAGGGCAGGACCAATCAGAGAGGAACACAAGTACATACACACCACAAAAAGAGGAGGGAGAAAAGGAGAAAACAATATTTTTTTTTTTTTTTTTTTTTTTTTTTTTTTTAATATATAAATTTCAATAAAATTAAACTAATAAGTAAATTTAATAAAATTTATCCATTAATTATTATTATTTTTTTTTTTTATTATTTAATTAGAATTATTTTATTTTATTGAATTAAACAAATTTTTCCAGGCTGTAGACAGCAAAGTGGAATCAGATTTCTCATTGACAATTTTATCACGATTAAGATAAATAGCTAAATTTTCCAAAAAATCCAGTTCGGAAACGCGTTTGGCATGAAAGATAATTTTGGCACTCTTAAAATTAAAACTATGATCAAATTCCTAACTGTGCTTCGCAATAGAAGATTTAGAAATTTCTTGATTAACAACATACCGAGAATGTTCACGTAAACGACATTCAAGATTTCTTTTAGTTTGACCAATATAAGATAAATCACAGTTATTACAAGGGACGTTATAGATACCCCATTTTTGAAGCTCAGGAACAGGGGATTTGGTTGAAGGGAATTGGAATTTATTGACAGGTTTAAAAATAACGTGAAAATTGAAACGCTTCAAAACTTTGGCTAATTTAAAACATAAGGGGGGATAAAAAGGCAAGACAACAAGATTATCAGGTTTAATTTTATCATCAATGGAAAGAGTAGAATTATAAGTTGGCCTACTGAACTTTTTGAGAGCTTTATCAATTATAGAGGGTCTAAAACCTCTTTTAACAGCAACAGACTTTAAATAATTGAGTTCTTCTTTAAGAGAAGAAGTATCAGAACAAACTTTAAGGGCACGATACACGTAAGTGTAAAATGTGCCAATTTTTTGTTTAGCCGGATGATTAGAGAGAGCATGGGGAGGGTTAGAAACAGAGAAAGGTTTCCTGTACACAGAGGTTTTAAAAGAGGAATCGTACCTAGTAACTAAAACATCAAGAAAGGGAAGTTGATTACAATTTTCTAACTCGAAGGTAAACTGAATATGGGGATCAATAGAATTAGCAATATTAAGAATGGCAGAAACATCAAACGGATTTTCAACAAGAATGAAAGTGTCATCTACGTAGCGTAACCAGCATTTTAAATTTAACATCTTTAATAATTTTTCCTCAAAATAATGCATATAGATATCGGCAAGAATTGGAGATAAAGGATTACCCATACTTAAACCATCACACTGTTTATAAAATTTGTTATTAAATTCAAAAGTAGTTTGGGAAACACAGAGTTTAGTAAGATTGACAAATTCTTTGATTTCAATGTCAGAATAATGAAATTCGCGTAACCTTTTTTCTAAACAATTAAGCGCACCTTCAGTGGGGACGTTAGTAAATAAAGACTTCACATCAAGAGATAACATTGAGCAATTTACAGGATTCAAATTATTTAACTTCATAACAAAATCATAGGAATTTTTTATAGTATGACTATTAGTGCTGCATAAAGGAGAAAAAATAGAAGCTAAAAATTTAGAGAGGGGATAAGTAGCAGTACCAATATTCGAAACAATAGGTCTGAGTGGAACATTATTTTTATGAACTTTAGGTAAAGCATAAAAACGAGCACAAATTGCTGAAGAAGGGGAAACCGAGAATTTGGTATTGTCATTAAGAACAGTGGAATTTTTAACAGCTTTTTGAACAGAGCTTAGAAGAGATTTAGTTTGGTCTTTTTTAATTTCAGTATAAGGTCCTTCAGATAAAAGAGAATTAACTTTATCAACATAATCAGTTTTGTCCATGAGAACAATCTGGCCACCTTTATCAGCTGATAAAGGTGGCCAGATTGTTCTCATGGACAAAACTGATTATGTTGATAAAGTTAATTCTCTTTTATCTGAAGGACCTTATACTGAAATTAAAAAAGACCAAACTAAATCTCTTCTAAGCTCTGTTCAAAAAGCTGTTAAAAATTCCACTGTTCTTAATGACAATACCAAATTCTCGGTTTCCCCTTCTTCAGCAATTTGTGCTCGTTTTTATGCTTTACCTAAAGTTCATAAAAATAATGTTCCACTCAGACCTATTGTTTCGAATATTGGTACTGCTACTTATCCCCTCTCTAAATTTTTAGCTTCTATTTTTTCTCCTTTATGCAGCACTAATAGTCATACTATAAAAAATTCCTATGATTTTGTTATGAAGTTAAATAATTTGAATCCTGTAAATTGCTCAATGTTATCTCTTGATGTGAAGTCTTTATTTACTAACGTCCCCACTGAAGGTGCGCTTAATTGTTTAGAAAAAAGGTTACGCGAATTTCATTATTCTGACATTGAAATCAAAGAATTTGTCAATCTTACTAAACTCTGTGTTTCCCAAACTACTTTTGAATTTAATAACAAATTTTATAAACAGTGTGATGGTTTAAGTATGGGTAATCCTTTATCTCCAATTCTTGCCGATATCTATATGCATTATTTTGAGGAAAAATTATTAAAGATGTTAAATTTAAAATGCTGGTTACGCTACGTAGATGACACTTTCATTCTTGTTGAAAATCCGTTTGATGTTTCTGCCATTCTTAATATTGCTAATTCTATTGATCCCCATATTCAGTTTACCTTCGAGTTAGAAAATTGTAATCAACTTCCCTTTCTTGATGTTTTAGTTACTAGGTACGATTCCTCTTTTAAAACCTCTGTGTACAGGAAACCTTTCTCTGTTTCTAACCCTCCCCATGCTCTCTCTAATCATCCGGCTAAACAAAAAATTGGCACCTTTTACACTTACGTGTATCGTGCCCTTAAAATTTGTTCTGATACTTCTTCTCTTAAAGAAGAACTGAATTATTTAAAGTCTGTTGCTATTAAAAGAGGTTTTAGGCCCTCTATAATTGATAAAGCTCTCAAAAAGTTCAGTAGGCCAAATTATAATTCTACTCTTTCCATTGATGATAAAATTAAACCTGATAATATTGTTGTCTTACCTTTTTATCCCCCCTTATGTTTTAAATTAGCCAAAGTTTTGAAGCGTTTCAATTTTCACGTTATTTTTAAACCTGTCAATAAATTCCAATTCCCTTCAACCAAATCCCCTGTTCCTGAGCTTCAAAAATGGGGTATCTATAACGTCCCTTGTAATAACTGTGATTTATCTTATATTGGTCAAACTAAAAGAAATCTTGAATGTCGTTTACGTGAACATTCTCGGTATGTTGTTAATCAAGAAATTTCTAAATCTTCTATTGCGAAGCACAGTTGGGAATTTGATCATAGTTTTAATTTTAAGAGTGCCAAAATTATCTTTCATGCCAAACGCGTTTCCGAACTGGATTTTTTGGAAAATTTAGCTATTTATCTTAATCGTGATAAAATTGTCAATGAGAAATCTGATTCCACTTTGCTGTCTACAGCCTGGAAAAATTTGTTTAATTCAATAAAATAAAATAATTCTAATTAAATAATAAAAAAAAAAAAAAAAAATAATAATTAATGGATAAATTTTATTAAATTTACTTATTAGTTTAATTTTATTGAAATTTATATATTAAAAAAAAAAAAAAAAAAAAAAAAAAAATATTGTTTTCTCCTTTTCTCCCTCCTCTTTTTGTGGTGTGTATGTACTTGTGTTCCTCTCTGATTGGTCCTGCCCTGCATGTTGCTTCCTATTGGTTGTTTGTGTTGCTCCTCCCCCTCTTGATTTTGTCCTGTTTTCAGTCTTGCTTTTGCCTCCAAGGCAGTTGCACGTGTTTGCACCTGATGAAGAAAGGCTACGTCCTTTCGAAACCGGTTGTGCTGATTTAAAATTTATGGTGTGTGAAGAAGTTTTAATTTCTTGCTATTATCTGTACACCAGTTTTTTTGAATTTATTTATAGTGTAATTAGTTTTTTTTTTTTTTATATATTTTTAAATTGTGATGATTCTATAGGCCATAATTATCCATATCTGCTGAATTAGAGTGTTTAGTACATTTAGAAGTAAAAGTTATCTTTTAAATGTAATTTGCCTCATTTAAGCTCTTTAGGGGTGTTTTAAAAACAATGTGAATTTTCTTGACACATTTATAAATTTTTTCTTGTAATAATTAATTTTTCAACTATTCTCATTTAATAGTTAAAGAATGATACAGCTTTTTTATTTTTTACATAAAAGTGATAAATCTTGAGGAATTAATCGGTTATGTCATAAAAGTTGGTTCAAAATAAAAAAAAATTGACAGCATTTTCAAGAGATGCTTTTCTTTAACTAAAAAATTTTTGATTAGGGGAAGCCGGGGTAGTAAGAGACAAAAAATATTAATAAAATCTATACTATTAATCTAAATAACTTGAAATAAATGTCTCGTATTAATTTCATTAAATGGACTCCTTGATTTTTTAGGTGATTTTTGAACTTAATTTTTTTGTTAAATTCTTTTTTTTAAATTTTCATTAAATCCTTGTCTCTAATAACCCCACACAGGGTAATAAGAGACCAGGCTTGTAACTGTCCATATACAGCAATGTAAAATCATGTGAGATAATTAAAGATATCTGGAAACAATTCTGAATCAGCCAATAGTTTTAAATTTTTATTCTTTACATCCATTCAAAAAATATGTTTGCTCGAAAATTAACTGTCATAAATGTGTTTGTGAAATTCATTTCTTTTAATATTAGGTCTTAAATAATATAATATTGTACTTAATGATAGTTCTACATAATCAACATAACCTAGGGATTAACCAAAAACATCAATATAATTTCTAAAATGGACAGAAAATATTTTACCCATTTTCTAAAGTGTAGTCGAAAATAGGCAAAAAAGACGTATAGCAAAAAAGTGTATACAAGCGAACAAAATATTATAAAATATTTTTCTAGTAAATATAAATGAACTTAATTATTATGTAATGAAGTATTAATGACTAAATACTAACTTATACACATTCTAAACATAAATTTACATAATCATATCAAATATGGTCTAGCGTAATGAGTGAAACTGCTTTTTGATTAATGTTCTCTTGGTAAACTTAGAGTGGGCCTAACACTAGGTAAACTCTTCGTAAACTAGTCAGGCAGAATTAACAGGAACTACAATTGGGGGGGGGGGACACAGGAATTAACAGTGGGGGTAATAAGAGACTCGTGTCTCTTATTACCCCCACAAAAAATTAAAAAGGGGTAAGAAGAAACATGCCTAGAACATGTAAATAAAGAATGCTTTCAAGGTTTTAAAAAATTGTACATCAAAAGTCATAGTCTTGGTCAAAAGGTTGCACATTAATAAATCCCAAACATCTTACTTACAAAAAAAAAAGAAAAACTTAGAAAAAGTCACGAACTTTCAGGGTAAGTTCAAAGTGAAGTTTTTTTTTCGTCGTATAAAAATAATTCAAAATATGTTATAAACTTTTCAATAAGTGTATTGTAGTAAAGAATACACGATACTTAATATTACATATTTTTAATGCTGTCTAAGTATATTTTTTGGTGGTTTTTTTGACTGCGTCTCTTATTACCCTGGCTTCCCCTATTCTAAATCTGAAATTTTTATGCATGTTTGGATGAAAATTATATATCATAAGCATTATAAAAATGAACAGATAGTTTTGAGTAAAATAGGTTTTATGCAAAATAATTATTCTGTAAATTAATAAATTAAAAATATGCTTAATTTTAAAATACTTTTCATAAAATCTACAAATGTTGCTATCAAAACTGTGGAAACTAATCAAAATGTTTTCAGTTTTTTGCATTCATAGTTACAATAGAACTTTAAATAAAATTTAAAGGTCTTTATAAAAATAAAAACCATTTTATGTATATTTCTTACATCTCCTTCCAAACCACTGAATCGATTTCAACAAAATAAGAGACAGTTACTGCTTATTACCAGAGTTTAAAGGGCAAAATTAACGGTCGCCACCGGCCACATGGCGACTAAATAAAAAAAGATGGCGATTAAAAATTATGCATCGATCGCCACTAAAGTCGCCACTTTTTGTGATCATTAAAAGATTCTAAAAATCGAGCGACGATAGACAATCGAAGCCTTGTGATTTACAATCTTTTTCCATCCATGGCATAAATGTCAATGTTCATTTTAAACTTGCTTTATTATATTCTACAACCTATAAAGAAGTGGAATAGTTTAATATATCTCACTCATATAATTTTTTGGACCCCCCCCCCCCCCCCCCCCCCCCCCCCTTAACGATCTGTGATCACACAGCTAATAAAAAGCTTTATAATTTCTAATCATTATCCATTTGCTGCAAAAATATAAATATCTATTTTAAACTTACTTTATTAGATTCTAGAATATGCAAAGATGTAGAATTGTTTAATATCTCGAACTTATAATTCTTGTAACCCCCCCCCCCCCCCCCCCTCCAACGATTGGCAATCACATGCTCCATTGAAGCCTTGTGATTTACAATCTTTCTCCATAAATAATGTAAATGTAAATATTCATTTTAAATTTTCTTGATTTTATTCTAGAACCTATAAAGCATATAGATGTATCCCCCCCCCACACACACACACATGTGCGCTCCATTTCAACTAGCAGTTAATGATCAAATGTCCTGCAGAGCACAATCTTTTTCCATTATTATCTCCATAGTATTTAGTGTATATTTAACCCATTTAAGATATTTGACAAATGTGTGTATCAAAATTTGATTTGGCTTAAATGTGTATTTTTCAAAAATTTTTGTATTTGCTTTCTTTTGAGTAAAAATCTTCCTTTTTCCTTCCCATTTTAAAGTAGAAATCTCCCTATTTTTAAAGCTACATATTTGGCAGCTAAGTAAATTATTTTTAATAAAGCAGCTAAGTTTCCATATTATTTATAACTTTTTAAGAGGAAATATTTTAACTCTATTGAAATAAAATCATTTAAAAAAGTGTCTCTTTAGAAATAAGAAAAAATAATAAAACTGCTAACTGTATTTACACATGACCATGTAAAAGGTTGTGATGATGATGAATCAGCTGATTCATTTACTAGAAAATATCAATGTGAACTGTGAATGATAACAGCTTATTTCACTTACATAAATTGAAAAAAAAAAGTACTACTGAATTATATGAAAGATAAAAACTTTTGCTGTTATTATTATAGCCCTAAGCAGATTTTAATTTAGGATGTGCAATTTAGGATTTTTAAAAAGAGCGTAATTACGAATTACAATTTTAGTGTCCCTGTGTTAATTGTATTATAAAATGTATTTCTTATTTTCATATTTTTCTTATGGTGATTATACCGCCAAATGGTGACAATGGTTTTTGCAGTCTGAAAGAAATAGTCTTATGTGAAAAGTGGCCACTAACTTAAAAAAGTGGCTACTAATGAAACTGTCAGTACCGGCCACTGGCCACTAATGAATTTTCCCAGTTTTGCCCTATACCAGAGTTGAAATACTGTGGGAGTTTGACATTGTTAGCATATGCATAATGAAAAGGGGCGACAAAAGTTCTAAAATAAAGTTTTCATCAGACTTTCAAGCATGTGATTTGATTTGAACCCAGCGCCTCCCATATATCAACTTTGAGAGAACCTATCGGTTACTGGTGAGGTTTAAGAGCCATTTTTTTTAAAGCTGGACAAATTCTATGGAGGTGTGATAGTTGACATTTTAAATTTTCCCAAAACTTTCAGGATATGTTAGTAGTACTGTGATAAGAAAAAGTGAAATTTAATTTTTTCTGAATTTCATTTGTTTGACCTAGGGAGGGGGTCGAAGTTTGAGGCCGTAAATAAATGGTGTCATTTTAATATCATTTTACTTCTAAAGCCATGAGTGACCCATGTCAATTTTTTTAATACGGATGCTACTTGATACTAAGTACATTTTAGCATAAACAGTTTGGTGAGTCACTCATGGCTTTAAAGGCCAAGGTCATTCGAAAATGCAGTTTTCATTGATTTTTTCCATGTTTTCAGTCTGAATATCTCTTAAGGCCATGAGTGCCCCATAGAAATAATTATTGGGTTAATTACACACCTTAGTATAGAACTTAAAAATATTTAAAATAGCATGGGTTACTCTTGGCTTTAGTAGTTAAACGGTCTCAAAGTTGAAAATTTTCAAAAAAAGGTCAAATTTGATGGTAAATTACTCTATAAGCCGTGAGTGAATAACTACGAGACACAGTTTTAATTATACCCTAGATGGTCTAGTTTTAGACCCAGGTTACAAACCTATGGGGCTTGCAAGATTTATTTAGATACAGTCTATTTTATATCGCCAATGTGTACCTGTTCTATGTAGTACAAAATGCTTGAGACCCAATTTTGTAATACATTAATGCTTGTTTAAAACTTCCCATTTTACATTACAGAGGCTAGAATGAAAATAAATATAAAATTAAAAAGTCTGGAGTGACTCCACTCGACTTTCCGAACATTGAGTAATTAACAGTTTTGTAGATAAAACCTATAAATGCTAGATTCACCAAAATGCTTATAGTTAGTGCAACAGTGATTTATAATCATATAAATTTTCAGCTCAATTTAATAAGGCGTTTAGATGCTATCGCACTTTTAATAATTTGGTCCCATAGGCCATAATGATAGAGAATTTTTTCTTTGTGTCCCTGTAAAAAAACTAAGTGCTAAATTCACCAAAATCTATACAGTTGGTGCAACTGTGACCTATAACATGTGTACAAATTTTTTGCTCATATTAATAAGGCGTTTAGACGCTATCCCACTTTTAAAAATTTGGCCCCATAGGCCGTAATGATTAAGAATTTTTCTTTATGTCCCTGTAAAAAAATTATAAGTGCTAGATTCTTCAAAATCTATGCAGATTGTGTATCTGTATACAATATATGTATACATTTTTTGCTCAATTGAAGAAGGTGTTTAGATGCTATCGCACTTTTAAGATTTTGGTCCCATAGGCCATAACGATAAAGAATTACTCTTTGTGTCCCTGTAAAAACAGGGTAACTGTAAGGAGCAGAATTATGTGTTTCTTTCTGTATATCTATTTTTTGCTGCATTATGTACATGTGTTCTTATACATGCTTACTTTTGGGTCAGAACTTCTTTTTCATTTGACTAATTTGGGGTCTGGTTAAACGGAAATTTTTTTTCAATAGTTCTTTTACACATTTTTACATATTTCACACACCAAGCCATGTTTTAATTGGCCTCACAGACCAATTATTCAGCCATGTTCTCTTCTGACTTTACACAGATTTCTCTCACTTAATTATTTAGCATGTCATTTGTTCACATGTCAGGTGATCAGCAATATTTTATCTGACTTTTTGCTATTTTTACTTTCCGAACACTATAGTGAGGAAAATATTGTAAACATGTCAAAAATCCGAATTTGAGATTTTGATGTTTCTATACGTTTCGAGGTCCAATGAGTCCGTTTTCACTATTTTTGCGATGATATATGTATGTGTGCGTATGAGTGAACACGCTAGCGTCTGAACGCTTTGCTCGAATGAGCTGTAAGTTGGTATGCATGTTGCAAGTCACCGTAGCACGAACCCTGTTGATTTTGATGAATTATAGTTTTTTTTTACAGGGACACAAAGAAAAATTCTTTATCATTATGGCCTATGGGACCAAAATCTTAAAAGTGCGATAGCATCTAAACGCCTCATTCAATTAAGCAAAAAATTATACACATATTATAGGTCACAGATACTCAATCTTTATAGATTTTGGAGAATCTAGCACTTATAGTTTTTTTACAGGGACACAAAGAAAAATTCTTTATCATTATGGCCTATGGGACCAAAATCTTAAAAGTGTGATAGCGTCTAAACGCCTTATCAATCTGAGCAAAAAATTTGTACTCATGTTATAGGTCACAATTGCACCAACTGTATAGATTTTGGTGAATTTAGCACTTAGTTTTTTTACAGGGACACAGAAAATGTTTTTATCATTATGGCCTATGGGACCAAATTGTTAAAAGTGCGATAGCATCTAAACACCTTATTCAATTGAGCTGAAAATTTATATGAATATTATAAATCAATATTGCACTAACTATGAGCATTTTGGTGAATCTAGCATTTATAGGTTTTATCTACAAAACTGTTAATTACTCAATGTTCGGAAAGTCGAGTGGAGTCACTCCAGATTTTTTAATTTTATATTTATTTTCATTCTGGCCTCTGTAATGTAAAATGGGAAGTTTTAAACAAGCATTAATGTATTACAAAATTGGGTCTCAAGCGTTTTGTACTACATAGAACAGGTACACATTGGCGATATAAAATAGACTGTATCTAAATAAATCTTGCAAGCACCATAGGTTTGTAACCTAGGTCTAAAACTAGACCATCTAGGGTATAATTAAAACTGTGTCTCATAGTTATTCACTTAGAGTAATTTACCATCAAATTTGACCTTTTTTTTTGAAAATTTTCAACTTTCAGACCATTTAACTACTGAAGCCAAGAGTAACCCATGCTATTTAAAATATTTTTAAGTTCTATACTAAGGTGTGTACAGTGCGTTGCATGAATATAAACGCACCTTAGCTTTAAGAATTAGAATGGTATAGCAGTGTAATAAAAAAATATGAATAAATGACACGTGATGCAAACTGTATGTGTATGATTCAAGAAATGAAAATACGAGTCAAAACAATGAAAGACCAACAGGATTTTTTAGAAAATAATTTTATTGAATTTATGACAAAAATATATGTTGCATGAATTTAAACGCACATGTAAAAAATAAATAACTGAACAACAAATACTGTATCTAATACTTTGTAAAACCACCATAGGCTTCTAGAACAGCCAGTAAACGATTTGTCATTGACTGATATAGTGGCATGAGGTCATCCAAGCTGATTGTCTTCCAAGCTAATAGAATGGCCAATTTTAGTTCATCTTTCGTGTTAAACTGCCTTCCGTTTACGTAAACACGGCGAACCGGAATACCCCATACGTTCTCCATTATGTTTAAATAGGGACGTTTTGAGGGCCAATCCAGAACTTTGATTTTATTGTCACAGAACCATTTTTTCATGATATGTGCTGTATGTACAGATGCACAATCTTGCTGAAAAATATAATTTCTTCCAACTTTCTTGACTGCTTGACGGCGGAGGCTCCTTGTGAGCATCTCGACATAATCTACAGAGTTCATAGTGTTCTCCATGAACTCTAATTCGAAAGTCCTTTTAAATCTATGGCTGCCTACACCATGACAGACCCACCTCCAGATTGACGTTTTGAACAGTACATTTCTTCGGTTCTCAAATTGTGCCAGTAGCTATAAAATCCGTCCGGGCCATCGAGATTAAACTTTTTTCATCTGAGAAGATAAATTTTTCCCGATTTAGTCAATCTAGAATCCATTTTCTTGCCCATTCCAACCGCATATCTTTGTGCTTTTAAAGTGAGGGGTGGTTTCGCCTTCATTTTCTTATATTTAATAAATATTGCAGCTTCGATAGTTCTCTATATGGTTGCCCGATGAACACCCAGCTTGTATTGAGCCTTTATCTTCGCACAGGAAATATTCTTTGCAGCCTTGCATATCCGATGTTCGTCGTAACTGGTGAGGTTTCCTGTTCGCTTCTTATACGCTTTTCCCCCATAATTTGCTCCTTTCTTTATATAATTTCGCACAACAATATCACCTCTTCCGATTCCGCACCCAATTTCACGATTGCTAAAGCCTTTACCACGCATAAAGTTGATTTTCGTCCTCTCGTCTACTGTCGAAGTTTTCCCTCTTGCCATCCTGAACAAACTCCGTGAATTTTGCACTCAAGCATTAAAACTGTTTTTAGAGAACTTTAGCTACACGACTATCTGTGTTTTAATTTAATTCAGGTGGTTCTGTTAAATTTTAAACGCAAAATACAGAGTGCGTTTAATTTCGCGCAACAAACGAAAAACAGTGAAAAATAAGAAAATGCTTAAACACTCATTTACATAAGCTTCCATGAGCCTAAACATACGTGCTCAAAGCACCTTATTCAGGTTTTAATCATATGCAATAACTGTAACTCACATTCCTTCTTTTAAAAATTAAAAAATTCTATTTCTGGTTATTGGAAAAGGTGCGTTTATATTCATGCAACGCACTGTAATTAACCCCATAATTATTTTTATGGGGCACTCATGGCCTTAGCAGATATTCAGACTGAAAACATGGAAAAAATCAACGAAAATTGCATTTTCAAATGACCTTGGCCTTTAAAGCCATGAGTGACTCACCAAACTGTTTATGCTAAAATGTACTTAGTATCAAGTAGTATCCGTATTAAAAAAATTGACATGAGTCACTCATAGCTTTAGGATTAAAATATTAAAATGGCACCATTCATTTACGGCCTCAATCTTGGACCCCCTCCCTAGGTCAAACAAATGAAATTCAGAAAAAAATAAATTTCACTTTTTCTTATCACGGTACTAATAACACATCCTGAAAGTTTCGGAAAAATTGAAGATGTCAACTATCAAAAGTGTCCAACTTTAAAAAAAATGACTTTTAATCATCTGGGAACATATTTCGTATTAATTCTCAAAAGCAGTTTGCTATAGTGCAAGTAAATTTGTGCTGTTATTACAAAAAATTAAAGCAGCATGTAGAAATAAGAATAATACGGATGAAGACAGACTATTTTTGAAAGTTATAGCAGATAAAATCAGGGGTGTTTGTGACTCAAAGGTAAAAATCCTGAAAATTAGAGCCTCAATTTAGAAAAAACCTCAAAATATCAAATAATACTAAACTATTTAGGTCAGAAGCCCTCAGTCCTTTTACATTACATTTACATATCACCTGCATAACAAATGAACAACCAATGAAAGAAAAAATAACTTTATAGGAAATATGAAAACACAGATGGGTTAGAGTAAAAACCCTGAACACAAACATCCCTGTAAAATGCATTGCAAATACTGCAATAAACATGTTAGAGTTTTAGTACGTTTTCAAATTAGTATACATCTGTGCCAGTCTCTGGCATCATTTAAAAACACGTGCTACGATTCTAAAGCACATACACAATTCATAACTGACCAGAATGTAAAACTCCAATTCTTATCAGTCTTTTCAGATCTATGTATACGAATATTTATTTCATTGAACAAACCTAATATATTTCAATTTATAAATATTAAATGGAAATAGAAGTTCTTATGTGAACTCTCCAGTGGCAATAAAAAATCAAAAGGTGTTAAAAGCACCGCTAATGAAATAACACGTCTACCAGCTTTGAGCTCAGAACTACTCGGCCGCTGGTGGACTATATCTTACTTAAAAAAAAAATCTCAGTTTATTTTTTG
Source organism: Salticus scenicus (assembly GCA_963930645.1). Lineage (NCBI taxonomy): Eukaryota > Metazoa > Arthropoda > Arachnida > Araneae > Salticidae > Salticus > Salticus scenicus. The sequence goes on from OZ005661.1 coordinate 233,084,716, forward strand.
TTTCTTTTTCTTTTTTTAAATACACTATTTCATTTTGTACACGCATTCTTTTGTATTTAAAATTACTACTGAAGAAAGTTATCTGCGTGTGCAATTTTTTAAAATGCAATTCAGTGACTGGTGATTTAGCTTATTTTTTAAGATTTATTTTTCATTGTTTTCTTTTATTTGTCTAGCAAGAGAAGGGAGTGTAATTTTATTTTTTTCATCCGTTGACATATTGTTTCGATATATACAGTATTCTTTGCTGTTGAAATGCCCAGAACATTGATCGGTCGGATTGAGAGGAAATAAGAAATTCTGAGACATGTTTTGTCATGTAAGTAAAATTGCTGATAGCGATTTTTTTCTTTTTGAAAGATATAATAGCAATTACCCAGAAATTCTGAATTTATTTTTTAAATGCTTACTAGCACATACTTATTACGGCATCCATTCGTCTGCTACTAATAAGTTTAGTTTCCAAATTACTCATGTCAAATTTAATCCAATTTAGTGATTTACAGTGCAACCTTTTTGAAAAAACACTTTTCACAAGCCGAATATTTGTAATTGATAATTTTTAGCTACAGGCTCAATGACAAATTTTCTTCCATCAATGGATCAGTATTTCCCACATCCCTCCCTAAGAGTCCTGCACAGGTCGGGTTTTGCCCGACCCGAACCCGACAGATGAATTTTAAATCAACCCGAAACCCGACAAAAAAAATTTCATCAACCCGAAACCCGACCCGAACCCGACAAAAAAAAATTTTCATCAACCCGAAAACCGACCCGAACCCGCAACAGAGAATTTTTTGCGACCCAAACCCGACCCGAAACCCGAGTTATCTAACCCGAACCCGACCCGAAAAATAAATCAACATTACTTATTCATCTAAAATTCATGCAAATCAAGGTAAAATGATACAACATGATATAAAAATAAAGTAAATTTTCATTGTCACACAGTTGGTAAATTATAAAAAAAACTAGTATGTTGTGGCCACCACAAGACATTCTTCTATATTTTTCTGTCAAATTCACTAAGTGCGAATAACTTATTAAAACTATTATTAAAAAGTTTAACGTGATGAATGCAAATAATTTTCATCTTAGGGAAATCTAACACTAAATATCCAAAGAGAGACAGTTTTATCGTCTATAAATAACTTCTTAAACAATGCGTTTTTATAATGGTTATCTCACTTATCATGGTTCGTACAGTTATATGGCATAGAAGTTGAGATATAGCCATCCTGTTATCGATGATTTTTTGCAGTATAACAACGCCATCTATTGGCCGACAAACATTCAAACTGAGTCAGCATAATGTCTCATAATCTCGCCTTCTCACATATTAAGTTTTGTTTGATGATACACAATAGAACATGAGATATAGCTTTCCGTGTAATTGTGGATATCGCTGTGTAGCAGTGCCACCTGTTGAGCGGTTTACACCAAAAGTTGACAGGCGCTAATATATATTAAATGGCACCTACATACAAATTTATATGAAATTCTGTGCAGTAGTTCTTGAGATATAGCCTTTCCTTAAATTGCGGGAATCGCTGTGTAGCAGCGCCACCTGTAGGCTGATAGGCATTCAAATTGAATCAGCATAATATCTCATATTGGTCTTTTCACATATCAAGTTTTGTTGGATTATACGCAACAAAACCTGAGATAGCCTCCCCTGAAATTGCAGAAATTGCTGTATAGCAGTGCCACCTGTCGAGCGGTTGACACCAAATGTTGATAGAATCGAATACTTTCTTCAACTAAATATAGAAAAAAATAAAAAAAATAAAAAAAAACCTTGTAAACTGCGAAATATTTTCAATTTCAAGAATGTAAATGCGAGGTTATGCTGTATTTGTATTTCTTTAGTTTATATATTAACAACAGTCGAGAAAGATTTATAATACATTTCTAATTTTCATACAATTTCTACAAAAGATACATATTAGTTTCGTTGAAGAAAAGAAAACAGATCCAGATACAAATACGGATCTATTTATCTGGCGGATATCCGCAGATACGTATAGGGAGGTCCGGTACTGCGCTCGAAGCTGGTAGATGGGAGGTGTCGGTTTCGTTTCTTGGTCGCGCTCATCGACCTAACCGTTCAGAGTTTTCCTTGGTTTCCTCCGAAACACGCGTAAATACGGGCTAGGACCCCTTAGAAAGACTCAAACGGAGGGCATTCCCCCTATAGCCTAGGATACATCTGGAGTCAATCGGCCTTAAATCTTCTAACCAAACAACCAACCGATACATGTCTAGTATGTGCAGAATGTTTAAATTAGTTACATAGTTGTTGTGAACATGCCTATAAATTTATGTTTGTAATTGTAAAAATTATTTTGAAAGGTGTTCCTCAAGTCGACCCGACTTGTTGAAAACCAAACCCGACCCGAACCCGAACCGCAAGAAAAAAAATTCAGTCAACCCGACCCGAACCCGACCCGCAAGAAAAAAAGATCAGTCAACCCGACCCGAACCCGATCCACAAGAGAAAAAATTCTGTCAACCCGACCCGTGGGTCGGGTCGGGTTTGGGTAAAATCGGGTAACCAGACCCGATGCAGGACTCTAGTCCACGCCTCTTTTCAACTACTGACTATATAAGCTATTTCATATTGTTGTGGTTGTCTGGTTGGTAGAATGTCAATCTCGCAATAAAAAGATTGCAGATTCAATAATCGAGCCAGTTGAAGACCCTCATGAACATCAGTTTCTGGTGCACATAAAATCTGTCGTAGCTGCAATATCCTCCATGCTTTGTGCAAATAATACCTCTGGGGGATACTGAAGTGGGAGAGCATCCCTTCCACAGAAGGTAAAAACTGTGATGGCTTGTCTCCGGACTGCTACTGGGGCGTTAATCCCGAACCATCATAAGGATTTAAAATTTTAGCAATCCTAAACTAAGATTTTATTTTACCAATCTTTAATTATTAGTTCATAAAACATTTGGTTCCTAGGTCTGTAGTTTAGAGGAAGGTGATTGCATATATATTTTTACAGCAGACTACTATAAATTTCATGGTTTACATTGGTTCTGATGTGCAGATTTCTGGGAAAGTTTTCAACGAAAAAAAATCGAGATAGAACTTATTTTACTGGTGTGCTATTTTAGAAATTGAATCTATGATAAGGAAAGTTAAGTTTAAGAGCAAGATCTAGGTCTTCATAATAAATATCTAAATTCTTTTAAACCAACAGTATTTGTGCTTGAACAAAAAATGATTTTACAGGTGGAAAAAAAATAAAATCAATAAATAGAATCAATTTAGAAATTTTATTCATAAATTCATCAACCATGAAAATTTGTTTTTTAATGGATTGCAGTGTAAGCTTGATTTTTATACCAATTATGGGAAAAATGCCAGAACCGGAAATTGAACCTGGGCTCTCCACTTAACGCAGAGCATCTGCACATTAAGCAGAGGGCCTGGGTTCAATTCCCAGCTCTGGCATTTTTCACATAGTTGGTATAAAAATCAACCTTACACTCCAATCCATCTAAAAATAAAATTGTTTGTCTTTAGCTATAATTCTGAACTATAATAAAAATTGTAAATTTATAATATAAGTTATTATTGTATCAGATGTTTATATACTTTGATTTTGTATTTTGCTTTATGAAACAATTTTTTAACTTTTTAAATGAAAAGAAAAATATAGAATTTTATATGTATATTTTTTTACTACAGTTATACTTTTTACTTGTTTCATTTTATTCATTTTTTTTTTTTTTTTTAATATTTCATGTATCTTAATATGCTTACTTATATGTATTCACTATCATTTTTAATGCATTATAACATTAAAATTCCAATTTAAAAATACAGACAAAAAAAAAAAAAAAAAAAAAAAAAAAACTTGAAATCTGCAACATTTTAAAATTTGCACAGTCTCTGGTCCCAAGCTGTGCAGATTTCTAGAAGTGTACCTACTGTATATAATTTTGGTTTTGTTACTTTAATTATATATTCTTCCAACAATATAAATATGTACATGTTCAATAAAGACTCAAATACACAAAGCAATAAATATATAAATATATTTTAAAAGTTATTTTTACATGAAAAATACGTATAAGAGCCTATTTACAAAGATTTTCTATCATATAAAACAACAATAAACCATCAATCTAAAAAACAACTCCAACTCCAACAAACTCATTTTGTGTCTTTAGGAATGTCAAAAGGTATCACAAGATTTTCAGAATTCTCAACTTGAATGGTCTGCAGTGCAGCTAAAATAGAAGAACTGGCTTCTTTCACCTGAAAAGAAATTTTTAACGATGATTATGTAACTATTTAATTAAAATAACGTATCTATTTAACAATAAAGGAAAACTAATTTTTTTTTTTTAATCAGTAGTTTATACTTATACATTTTTCATACTTGATTAACCATGTATATTTTCATAGCTTGAAAATCCTCAAAATTTTAAATGCTCTGTCGAGTATGTTTGGCTAAAAAATACAAGCCCAAATTTAATTTTTACATGCTCAAATACCTTATTCAAAGGGCTCTTCCCAGTTTCGTCTGCTCAATCACGTGATAGAGGAAAACGAATAATCGAATTCAATTAAATATTGTTCTTAAGAAAAAAAATGTTAATATTTAATATAAAATAAAATAAAAGTAATATTGTGCATTTGTAAACAGTAGAATAGTTGTATTTGCAAATTTAATAATTTTTTAAAAACACTTTGTGTTTATTTATTTTCAACTGTAAGAATCGATTTTTGTATGTTCTATAGTATAACTGTTACATTAACTGATCTCGCAATAAATAATAGCTTCTTCTTGTGGAACATTTATGGATTATAATTTGAAATTTGAAAATGTTTTCATTTAATTTAATTGCATAAAGGTGTTACAACAAGTTAATTAACTTAGTTACTGGTCTAAATGGATTTATGCACTACGATGTTGCACTGTCACTGATTTAAGTACCAAAAATCAGAGTATTTAACATGTTCTTCATGAACATCAATAACAAATATAAACTAAATGATGATTGCAAATGTATATAGCAAACAAAAGATGATGAATAATGATATAAAATGGATTAAAAATGATGTATAAAAAAAATAGCACAGATTAAATATGATTGATCAAAAATAAGAATAGAAAATATGCTATTTCAGCAATCACTATAGATATACAAGACTTAGTCTGCTATTTGTTTTTCCTCTATCATGTGACCTCTGACGTCAGGTGGGAAGAGCTCAATGCATATTAATCTTATATATTAAAACACAAAGCTATTTCCTTAAGACCAAAATCGCCCGATTTGAGCATGCGCGAGGGCTGTTCCTTTCCTTAAACGCAATCGGAGACCAATAGCTAAAACATACACGTTTTACTTTGAACCAATAGGAAGCAACCGAAGCAAGGTCGATTCCTTTCCTTAAGCGTAAAGACCGTCGTTTTCGTTCGTGTTTTACTTTAATGGCGTCGTCATGAAGTGACTAACTTTCGTGGCTTGCTTACGGTGATGGATTTTTTTAAAACAGCAAGGTATTTATGCTTTTTTTTTTTTTTTTTTTTTTTTTTTTTTTTATTATCTTATTTCTGTTACTTAGTTAAAGTTTATACTTTGAATTCTAGAGTATTGTAATAGTATTGAAAGATGTGTTAATGTTTTGTGTGCATATAGTATATTCAAAATGTTAGATTATTACAATTTTCGCGAAATTGCACCTGATGAAAATTGCATCGAGCTTCATCAATATTTCTGTATTGCAAGTATTTTTGTTTTTAGTTAATCCCATTATTTACTTCGTTTATTTTTGAATTCGTATTGTAATAGTATGAATAAATTTAATCTAAAGTGATTATTTTATGTTTATAAGTTTCAGCGTATGAATTTCTTTTTGCATTCTTGGACGATCTTAACACCACTGCTTAATGTAGATTATTTTTTGAAATAATGATAATGCACAAACAAATTTCCATCAGGCAAAATCTCGCGATTATTGTAAGCATATATAATTTTTGAATATACTAAATAAGATATAGATGCAGTAGAAAATAAAATGTAAACAATAACATTTTAAATAAACACATAAAAAGCAGAAAAAAAAAAAAAAAAAGTAGAGTTTCCAGTGCTTTTTTTATATTTTCAATTTTATTTTGAGCATTCAAAAAGTGCAGTAACTGGGATAACTTAAATTATTTAATGCATAATCATTGCAATTTTTAGCCTTCATACTTCGTAGTTGTTTGTTGTTATAATACACACTTCATATATCCTCTTAACAGATAAATAATTTTTCTATTCTGCACATCTGGCTAACCATACCTTTCGAATGATACCATTTTCAACCCTCTACTTCCATAATTAATATGTTAAAAGTGTACCACAAATTTTATGCTTGCCTAATAATATATATATATATAAAGTAACCTATGCTAGAGAATGAGATACAGTGACTTCATGTCTTTATATGGAAGGATAGTCCTGTCGTACTAATTTAAGTTCTGTTTTTAGTGAATGTAAAAAGTATTTACTTATTACTTTTAGAGGGGGGGAGGGTGGTCAACCAAAAATGACAGCAATTTCAAGGCAAATGTAGTATTAAAAAAAAATTTACAACTCAAAATAACTCAATGGTACGCCAGCCTATGTCATAATGCAACATCCCAAATTTATCATTAATTTTACGTTTAATATTTTTATTTCTTTAAAATATAATTCAAACGCTCTTTCTTTTGTACTCACTGACATGACTTCTGTAAATTTAGGTTTTTAAAATTATGGTTGTACTTTAAATATTCATAAACCTGGATTGAATATATAATAAGGATTGGAAAATTCTCTAAAATATTTATGTTTGGTACCTAACTCTTTAAGCTGCGAACCATTTTTGGTTCACAAATTATGCTAACATACGTAAGTATCTATCACATTTGATTTACTTTCCATTGAATTATTTTTCAGAATTTAATTTAAATCAAAGTATTTCATTCAACGATATACAGATAAGCGCAGTTAATTCAAGGTTCCTATTAGATTAGAGGGTGTGATTGCGAGAATCTTTGAATATTTTGTAAAGTCTCACTCAAAAATATATCATAACGGGGATTTCGCCCTAATTTTTTCACATTGCTCTATGAGTATTTCATCAATTTTTTAGTTCAGTTGGGTAATATATTAATTGCTTTGAAGCCTGTAGTGATCTTTTTTTTTTAAAAACTTCTATAAAATTTCTTGATTAAAAAAGGAAAAAAAAATAAGGATATATTATGTAATTATTTCAAAATACTTCTTAATTATAAATATCTGTTAAGAGGATATATGAAGTGTGTATTATAACAACAAACAACTACGAAGTGTGAAGGCTATAAATTGCGATGATTATACATTAAATAATTTAAGTTATTCCAGTTACTGCACTTTTTGAATGCTCAAAATAAAATTGAAAATAAATTTTTAAAGAGATTAAGTAATAACATGAACAATTCCTTCTGCGTTTCTTATGAAAATTTAGATCCTGAATACTGAAGAAGTACCTCTCCTTAGTCAAAAAAAGGGAAAGAAAACTAACATTTAACTTTTTTATTAATTGTTTAATTTGCAATTGTAATTCTCTAAAAAGAAATTTCAAATATCGCACTTAATTATTTTTTTTGTCTTTGTTTTCAAACACAATAAGGTGTCCTATATGCATTATTTATTCCTCTATGTGTAAAGTTTACGCCTTTGTATGAGATCTAGAGTATTGTGTATATAGCACTGGAAACTCTACTTTTTTTTCTGCTTTTTATGTGTTTATTTAAAATGCTATTGTTTACATTTTATTTTCTACTGCAGCTATATTTTATTTAGTTCAAAAATTATATATGCTTACAATAATCGTGAGATTGTACCTGATGGAAATTGGTTTGTGCATTATCATTATTTCAAAAAATAATCTACATTAAGCAGGGGTGTTGAGAGCGTCCAAGAATGCAAAAAGAAATTCATACGCTACAAGTATATAAACATAAAATAATCACTTTAGATTAAATTTATTCATACTATTATAATAAGATTTCAAAAATAAACGAAGTAAATAATGGGAGTAACTAAAAATAAAAATACTTATTTTCGGTGCAATACAGAAATATTGATAAAGCTCGATGCAATTTTCATCAGGTGCAATTTCGCGAAAATTGTAATAATCTAACATTTTGAATATACTATATGCACACAAAACATTAAAAAATGCTAATAGTAATATTTCGTATAAATGCATACAAAGTAGTAAGAAGGGTAAAATTTTAACACTAACATTTCATATAAACGTATACAAATGTTAACAGGAAAGGAACAAATCTTTCAGTACTATTACAATACTCTAGAATTCAAAGTATAAACTTTAACTAAGTAAAAGAAAGAAGATAATAACAAAATAATAATAATAATAATAATAATAATAATAATAATGCATACACACCTTGCTGTTTTTAGAAAATTGTGAAAATCTAACCCAATATTTACAAATTACCCTATCACCATCACCATAAGCCACGTTCGTTCCGTTCAAGGTTAATTTTTGGGAATTTTTTCATGTTATTAGCGGTCCGTGTATGCGCTGTCACAGGGTAGAGTTTCGTTTGGTTTAAGGTAATTTTTTTGTTACAGCTGATTATTAAATAGAAATTCAAACAAAATAGAGTTAAAGATATAAAATCCTACAAATTTAAGGTTATTATCATGGGCCCGGACAACACCGGGCAGGTTTATTCGGTTCCAGATTAATTTTTAGGAATTTTTTTACGTTAGTGTCCCGCATATGCGCCCTCTGCAGGTACCGGGGTCACAAGGCAGAGTTTCATTCGGTTCGAGGTAAGTTTTTTAGTGATGCTTTCATTCAAAAACAGAAATTCAAACAAGATTGAGTTAAAGATATAAAATCGTATGAATTTAAGGTTCATTTAAGGTATCATGGGCCTGGGTAACACCGTGCGGGTCCGTTCAGTTCCAGGTTAATTTTTGTTAATTTTTTTATGTTATTAGCAGTCGGCGTATGTGCTGCCGCAGGCCTCAGGGTCACAAATCAGAGTTTTGTTTAGTCTGAGGTAATTTTTTTGTTACAGCTGATTATTTTTTTTTGCGATGCTTTTATTTAAAAATAGAAATTCAAACAAAATCGAGTTAAAGATATAAAATCCTACAAATTTAAGGTTATTATCATGGGGCCGGGCAACACCGGGCGGGTTTATTCGGTTCCAGATTAATTTTTAAAATTTTTTTTACATTAGCGGCCCGCGTATGCGCCGCTGCAGGCACCGGGGACACAAGGCAGAGTTTAATTCAGTTCGAGGTAATTTTTTTCGTGATGCTTTCATTCAAAAACAGAAATTCAAACAAGATTGAGTTAAAGATATAAAATCGTATGAATTTAAGGTTCATTTAAGGTATCATGGGCCTGGGTAACACCGAGCGGGTTCGTTCAGTTCCAGGTTAATTTTTTTATGTTATTAGCGACCGGCGTATGCGCTGCCGCAGGCCTCGGGGTCACAAATCGGAGTTTTGTTTAGTTTGAGGTAATTTTTTTGTTACAGCTGATTATTTTTTTTTGCGATGCTTTTATTTAAAAATAGAAATTCAAGCGAAATCGAGTTAAAGATATGAAATCATACAAAATTTAAGGTTCATTTCTATTTATAAGCATTTTTCCGAATTGCTTTTTTTAAGTGAAATGTCGTAAATAGTGATGCGACAATTTTTTAAACATTTCAGTCAATAAAGTAACCGTCGAATTCGACGGGTTCCAGCTAGTAAAAAATATATTCACATGTATGTCTAGTACAGATCTCCTGAAAAATAATTTATGTTAACAACATTATACCTATTGTATATAGATATATCTAAGTCAAACTCAAGACTATTATTATTAATACTACCTTCATTTTTGGAAAGGTATTTTTGCCGGACATGCAAGGAGATACATACTTAACACGTTAAGCACCATGTCAGCCATCAGTGGCTGACAGTGTCAGATATGATATAAAGCTACATCAACAATTGGTGGTTGCAGTGTGAAACAGGATATAAAATATTGTTTTAAGTAATTACTGAAAATTTAAATTTAAAATTTGCTTAATTTTTATTTATTACAGGAATTTATTTATTTATAATATCATTAAGGAAACTTAAGGGATTTTATTAAGAATTCACGTGGTGCTCAACATGTTAAGGGGACTCTCTACCTATTGTCCCCGAAAGCGGAAGAAGCCAATGTTATTCTATGGGAAATTTTGCCCTATTATAAATTCATTAACTAATACATTTTTTTTTTTAATTCCGTTTTCACTTTCCGAAAATTCACAACTGTTAAACAGATTATTGCTTTCTAAAAATTGCTTTTTTTAATTTTTAAGATTTCATTTTTAAGCTCAAAAATGTAAAATTTGACATTGTGAAAATTAGCATTTTACAACCAAAAAATAAAAAAATAAAAAATAATTTTCAGAAAGTGATAAATTGTTTAATAGTTATGAAGTTTCTGAATGTGAAAATGGAATTTTGTATTAGTTAATAAGTTATAATTGGGGGTGAGTTGACGGGGCTGCAGCCCCTCCCGAAATTTTGTAGAAAAAAAAAAAAAAATAGTTTCTTTGCTTTTGGTAATAAAGTAAAAAAAAAAAAAATATTTTTTTTAAATCCCCCCCTCTTTCTTTTTGGTGGGGGGGGGGGGTCTCTCTTTTTACTTTTTTCTACCTATATATGGTAGAGAAAATATCCCTATTAACATGAGTCGTTCACCCATCAAGAGATATAAATAATCTTGGTAGGCCGAATGGTACATTTTTAACCTCTTCATCAGCATTTTATCAGTTAATTACAGTTAATTCACAAGACAAAATGCTGTATGTGGGCCCAAAGTCGCCAACATCCTGTCAAGTCAACAACCATGTATAACTATTAATTAACAAAAATTTTAATAACATTTGTTCCAATATTTTGCCTGTATAAATTTTGTTTGTAGAGTTTTTTGGAGATCACATTTCTGTAAATGAAATTCTGCTACATTTACATGTTTTGAATTCTCTTGAATCAATGCTATGCTTAAAATTGACTCCAGGTGCTTTTTTAATTCTGTCATACACTTTATTTACTGTAATAAATATTATTCATCAGGCTAAAGTTTAAGGCAATTATTAAGATACTGGTTATGTAACATCGCGCTAAAGCTGTCTAGTGAGCAGTTTTTAAGGAGTTTTGCAGTAAAGCTGATATGGAGTCTCATAAGATTTTCCTAAGGGTTGACTAACTGGCTTCTAAACTCCACATTTATTTTAAAGTAAGATTATCTATTCTGCAAAGAAACCGATCAAATCTACCAAAATGTGGTCCAGAAACTTATTAAAATATTACTACTTTTTTTTACTTATACAGGTAATGCGAAATCATGAAAGAGAAATCACTGAATGAGAATTCATGAAAAGTTTATGCATAAAGAACAGAAAATGAGTTTCTGAATGTGTCCGGAAAATGACCGTTTTTAAGAGAAATTTCTTTCAAAACATTAAAAACCCATTAAAATCACCTTCTACAAGCGCTTTCAACTGCAGCCCACGCAGTCTTCATCAGGTTGGTACGCTCTTGTGAACTTCGCCGTCCGGTGGTTTTGTCAATCTTCTTCCTCCACTCTGCTCCAGCATATCGCACCACCTTGCGTCAATTTCCATGTGGTCAGTGTTGCATGAGTTACCGTTCGCAAAAATTTCGACAGCCTTGCATTTCGCGGCATAAAAATAATTATTATAATTAGCTAATTTACTATAATTTTGAAAGTCTATTTTAATGTTTTCTTCTTGATTAGTTTTGGCTAAAGCTGTTTTTATATAACCATACTTTATGTCGTTTTCGTGCTCTTTCACCCGCGTTTTTATTTTTCGCTTTGTCATTCCGACATAACATCCGGTTTTATGGTCTTCTTTAATAAAATCTATTTTTGTTAGGTTACATTTATTTTCCATTACCAATGCCTCTTGTATTTACCCTCCTTCACTGTATAATAGATCATTCCAATAACGACTGGCGCGCCACCACTTGGACTGTTTTCGTACGGCGCATCTTTTTACCTGTACCTTGTTGAATTTTTCTTTCTTTGTATGTACCATGTGATGTGAGTGTTCGTCTAATTAAAAGTGTTTCGTGTTAATATGGACTCATTATTATGCATTATAATTTGCGTGCTCTGCCTTCTAAGCCCAATAGGTTATGGGCCCAGAGCAAATTAATTTTTATTTACGATAAATAGACTTTTATCTGTTAGATAGACGACCACGTTTAAAAATGGCGTCTTACGGAACACTACGTATTGAAACTTTAAACAAAGATAATTACGAGACATGGAAGATACAAATGAAGGCACTCTTAATAAAAAATGAATCCTGGATTTATGTATCTGGCACTAAACCAAAGCCAGAGCTCGTGGCAGGTGATGCGACATCACAAGAAACGTTCGATAAATGGACTGATATGGATGAAAAGGCCAAAGCCGACATAATTTTGTGTATATCGCCTTCTGAACTGAAACAAATAAAAAACTGTGAAAGGTCCTTGGATATATGGAAAAAATTAGAAGAAATATATCAATCTAAAGGCCCCGCTAGAAAAGCGTCACTGTTAAAATCGCTTATTCAACATAAAATAGCAGATTCCTCTTCTGTGAGCATTCGAGATCATCTTCGAAAGTTTTTTTGACATAGTCGATAAACTATCTGAAATGGACATTAGAATAGATGATGACTTGTTAACTGTGATGTTGTTATACAGCCTACCATCCAGTTGTGAAAATTTCAGGTGCACAATAGAATCCAGGGATGAGCTACCAAAACCAGAAGTACTACGAATAAAAATAGTAGAAGAAAACGACGCCAGACGCCATGATGACAGACCGAACGATGGAGCGTTCATGACTGGGAATTTCCGAAAGAAACCTGCTCCGTGGAATAAAAATAAAAGGAATCCTAAGATTACTGAACAGTACACTCAGAATGAAAGAGATAATTCAAAAATTACTTGCTGGAAATGTAAATGTATCGGTCACCGTGCAAATCAGTGTGAAAAAGATAAATCATTTAAATATCAACAAAACAGTTTAGGACTACTGGCCAGCACAAATTCAACGAATACGAACATATTATTCAAAGAACAATCTGAGAATCTTTATTGTGTTGACAGCGGCTGTACTCGACACATGGGGAAGGATGACTCCAATTTTCACGATTTAAAGGATACGGATATAAAATCTGTAAATTTAGCGAATAATGAAAGAACTGATGTGTCCGGTGTTGGTAAAATATTAATTAAAACAAAAGTCAATTCAAAACTTCAAAATGTAGAGATCAACGACGCTCTATTGGTTCCAGGATTGAAAACGAACTTATTGTCCGTGTCACAAATGTGCGACAAAGGTTTCACTGTAACTTTTAAAGACAAATGTGCTGTTATAAATAACAGACAAAAAAATGTGACTCTAATTGCGGACAGAAAAAATGAACTTTATTATCTGCAGGATAATAATGCAAATATAAATAATGCAGTTAATTTTTCGAGTGAATCAATCGATAGTTCTAAAAATATTTTCGCCGATGTGGAAAGATGGCATTGTAGAATGGGTCATCTAAATGTAAAAGATTTGATTGACTCTAATTTAAAGGGTCATATTAGGGGGTTAAATATTAAAAAGGTATCCGACTTCAATTGTGAAGTTTGCGCGTTAAATAAAATGACCCGTGCTCCTTTTCCTAAGCACTCAGATCGTGTTACAAAAATGTTAGAAATAGTGCATTCGGATCTTTGTGGGCCTATTAGGGTTCCCTCAATAGGTAAGTCCCTTTATTTTATTACTTTTATTGATGATTATTCTCGTTATTGTGCAGTAAAATTCTTAAAAACTAAAGATGAAGCATTAAATGCTTTTAAAGAAATCAAACTTCTTTGGGAAAATGAAAAATCTATAAAAATAAAAAAATTCATGAGTGATAATGGGGGCGAATTTATTGGGACTGAATTTGAAAATTTCTTAAAAGAAAATGGTATTCAGCATAGATTAACAACCCCTTATTGTCCGGAACAATCAGGTGTTTGTGAAAGGAAGAATAGAACTCTCGTTGAAATGGCCCGTTGTCTATTATCACAATCAAAATTACCCTTAAATTTATGGGCAGAAGCTATTAATACTTCTAATTATATAAGAAATAGATGCCCAACAAAAGCTTTAAATGGAAAAACCCCATATGAATTATGGAATAATATAACACCTAACGTTAGCTATTTTAAATCTTTTGGCTGCACTTCTTATTTTTTCGATAACCATCCTAAACATAAATTTTCCCCAAGGTCTAAAAAAGGGATATTTGTGGGTTATTCAGAAAATTCTAAGGCATTTCGTATTTATCTTCCTGAATCAAAAACAATAATTTTATCCCGTAGCGTAAAATTTTTTGAAGAGAAATCTAATGATGTTTCAAAAATAGGTCAATTGTATCCAGATATTTCTGAGAGAGAAATACAATTAAGCGAATTGCAAAATGACTCACACATGCAGCCGGCAGAAGAGAAAATTTCTCCTCCTGAAATAAAAAATGAAAAAGATGAGCTGTCACGTGACTCAGATTCGGCGCTCGAAGATAAAAACATATTGTCATTGCGTAATCGCGAAATAATTAGGGAGCCGGAATCATTTGCGAATGTTGTTTATAGTTTTAATTCGGAAATAGAAATAAATAATGCCTTAAAAAGTCCGGAAGCTTCGAATTGGTATAAATCAATGACTGACGAAATAAAAGTAATATTAAAAAATGATACATTCGAAGTAGTAGAAAGGCCCCAGAAAAAATGCATAAGAGGTAGATTTGTCCTTACAAATAAATATGATCAACATGGATCTCTTTTGAAATATAAAGCGAGATTAGTAGCTCGCGGATTTAGTCAAAAATTTGGTATAGATTTTCGTGAAACTTTTTCTCCGGTAGCAAAAATGGGATCTATTAGAATCTTAGCAGGTTATGCTGCTAAATTAGGAATAAAAATACATCAATTTGACATAACGTCAGCATATTTGAATGGAAAATTAGATGAGGAAATTTTTATGGAAGTTCCCGATTACTTTAAAGAAATACTTCAAATAATTATAAATGAAAATTGCGATAGGGACATATCTAATAAAGCAGCCGAGATTCTTAAATATCTAAATGTAGGGAATAAAGTTCTTTTGTTAAAAAGATCTCTCTATGGCCTCAGGCAGGCCGGGAGGTGTTGGAACACTAAATTAAATAAAATTTTGAATGATTTCGGAGCAAAACAAACAAATGCAGATCCATGTTTATATTATATTAAAAGTGATAAAGGGTTGACTCTTATAATGATTTATGTTGATGACATATTGTTTATGTCACAGGACCCTGATATGTTAGAAAACTTCAAAATTCATCTTAATGAAAAACTAGATGTTAAATATTCAGGCATAGTTAAATATTGTCTAGGGATAAATTTTCAGTTAGAAAATGGCCTTATAACAATGAGTCAACATAGTTATATTAGAGAGCTCTTAGAGCGTTTTGGCATGACAGAAGCCAAGCCCGTAGCTTGTCCTATGGATACAAGCATTCGATTAAAAAAGGCCGAAAAATGTTGTGAAAACGAATATCCCTACCGTGAATTAGTTGGAAGTTTGATGTATCTTGCAACTTCCACCAGGCCGGACATTGCAAATTCCGTCAGTCAATTAAGTCAATTTCTAACTTGTTTTGATAAAACTCATTGGACTGCCGCTAAACGAGTTTTACGATACTTAAAGAAAACAATAAATTTTGGACTTGTATTTAGAAAAAGTAATGAGCCTTTGTTCGGTTACACTGACGCGGATTGGGGAAATTGCCTCGATGACCGTAGGTCATATACAGGTTACTGTTTCATTTTTTGCGGGAGTGCAATTACATGGGAAAGCCGTAAACAGTGTACCGTAGCTCTCTCATCAACGGAAGCCGAATATATGGCTTTATCCGATGCCACTAAGGAAGGGATATATTTATGTAAATTACTAAATGAGTTATCTGAATGCAAAATTGAAAAAGTGAGTATATTTACAGATAACTTAGGATCTATTAAATTAGCTGAAAATCCGATCTTTCATAAGCGCACCAAGCACATAGACATCAGGCATCATTTCATAAGGGATGCACTGAAAGATGGAATCATTGATTTAAATTTTATGTCTACTGAAAATATGGGGGCTGATATTCTTACAAAAGCATTAACATCATCAAAACATTACAACTGTTGTAAAATTATGGGATTGGAAGATGTAACATTGTTATTTAGGTAAATACGTCGGCATTGTGGGGGGTGTTAGGTTACATTTATTTTCCATTACCAATGCCTCTTGTATTTACCCTCCTTCACTGTATAATAGATCATTCCAATAACGACTGGCGCGCCACCACTTGGACTGTTTTCGTACGGCGCATCTTTTTACCTGTACCTTGTTGAATTTTTGTTTCTCTGTATGTACCATGTGATGTGAGTGTTCATCTAATTAAAAGTGTTTCGTGTTAATATGGACTCATTATTATGCATTATAATTTGCGTGCTCTGCCTTCTAAGCCCAATAGTAAATACCTGCAGTTTTGGAAAAATGTATTTTATCTTTATTGTTTCTGATTCTTTGGAAAATATTTTTGTTAGGTTTTATTGGTACATTTATAATAATAATAAGAAAAATAAAAATAAAAACACGGGTGAAAGAGCACGAAAACGACATAAAGTATGGTTATATAAAAACAGCCTTAGCCAAAACAAATCAAGAAGAAAACATTAAAATAGACGTTCAAAATTATAGTAAATTAGCTAATTATAATAATTATTTTTATGCCACGAAACGAGAGGCTGTCGAAATTTTTGCAAACGGTAACTCATGCAACACTGACCAGATGGAAATCGACGCAAGGTGGCGCAATATGCTGGAGCGGAGTGGAGGAAGAAGATTGACAAAACCACCGGACGGCGAAGTTCACAAGAGCATACCTACCTGATGGAGGCTGCGTGGGCTGCAGTTGAAAGCGCTTGTAGAAGGTGATTTTAATGGGTTTTTAATGTTTTTACCTTTTTTAAATTGAATTTTAAATAAAAATTTCTTTCTCTTTTACTATTTTAACAAACTTTAATGTAACATTTTTATGAAAGATTTTGTTTGTAGTTGTTGACACAGGTCAATATTAAGAATATAGTTAATCCATGTTTCACAAGCCCAGCATTGAGGACGATTCCAGAAACTCGGAGGGGTGAAAAATTACCCAAAGGGTTGGGATTTGATAACCATCCAGCTATTTGACGTTCCCTTAACATTTCTTTTCTCTTAACCACAATGGTTTTCAATCCCTATTTTAACACTGGACTCGTTTAATAAGCACTTGGGCAGAAGCTGCCATAGTCGCAAGAAATGTGGTTAAAGAATGACATGCATGATTTTTGTACACTATGAAACAAATTATCAAACTCCCAGTGGCAGAAAGTTTTGTAGCTGTCTGCAACAGGCTTTTAAAATTTCATAATCTGTCTGCAAAATTTGTGTGTAATCAGAGGTGAAAATGGCTTACACTCAAAAAGCCTGAAAGCTGATGGGGGTGGGGGGGCTTAACATCAGTGGTGATCTCGTGCAACAATACACGAATACAACTGTATTCATTCATCTCATTCAATTAAATATTTTATAGAAATGTTTGACAACACAATATAAATAATTATACATAATAAAAGTATTAGTTTTAGTTTTGATACAGAAATTTTTATAAGTGAATTGTTATCTGAAAGTTGCAGACAAATTTTTTTATCAGTGTAGACAAAAACTGTCCGCAAGCCGTTTTTTTGTGTTCACGACTATGTCACCATGTTGCGATGTTTCTGCTACTGGGATCAAACTTAACTCAGCCTTCCCCAAAATAAAATCCTGGATACACCACTGCTGGGGATGATAAGTAGAGAGGCTTCTTAACTGAAAATTTATATTCCCCCACACAGTGAAAATGATATTGAGCTTGAAAATTATATGTCCGGCAATGTAATTTTCAACCCGTGATATTTCGGTCATTCTGTACAAAACTTTTAATATACATAAATTTTCAAATAAAAAAAAAATCCAGAGAGTCTTTATACCCAAGGGTGGAAAATTAAAAAAAATTCTTACTAGCAAACGATTTATTTTCCGACGAGTCACCATATGATACATAATCTATAATCTTTATAACAAAATTTATGTAAAGTGAATTGGTCATTTGAAAGAATTCTTTCAAGTTTCCAAAGCACCATTTCTTAAAATACGGTGTTCAGTATAGAACAATAACAGCTTAAGATAAAATCTAAAGTAGTTGCCTATTTTTTTTAGCCTATTTAAACACTGTTCATGCTGCTGGGGGGAGTTGTTTTTTACTGTTTTACATAGCCACATTGCTGTTTTACACAGTTTTTTTGGCTGTTTTACTATGTTGAATATTAGCAACAAAAAAGGCCAGGGTTGCTACACAAATCAGGAAAAAAAAATTCCCTGAGTTTTTCCTGTCTCTTTTAGAAGTAAAATAGATGACATGCAATCATGCAGTATTAGAATCTAACATGCTTACAAGTCAGCTCAACGTATTTAGGGTACATTAATTTTATTAACATAGTATAGTTGGAGAAAAAAACCATAATCAATTCATTATAAAGCACTAAAATTTTAAAAAATACTCTATTATGAAAACATTTTTCAATGTTTTTTTAAAAAATTTCAAAATTCCCTGAATTTTCCCTGTTTTTGCAATAAATTTTGAAATTACCTGAGTTTTCCCTGTTTTTTAATAGATTTTCAAATTCCCTGAGTTTTCCAGGTTCCGTAGCAACCCTGAAGGTTGACTTAAAATTCACTTCTCATATGAGAAAAATTACTCGCCAGCGGCATAAATCAAGCATTTCCCCTGCCCTGTTTACTTACTGGTGGACAATTGCTAAGCACGAACGACAATAGCTAAACTATTTATATGGGTTTTTTTTAAATATTTAAACAAATACTTTATGGATTTTCTTGAAACTTTAGGGGTAAAATAAACATTATATTAAATATATTCCTGTGAAAGTTTTATCCCAAAGGCTAAAAAGAGATCAGTCACAATTTAATAAAAAATACATAATCTTTGGGATTACCCTATAAAAAATAAGGCTTGAAATATGGGTTGCAGTTACTATAGTATATGACCACGAGCCTTCTTTTAATTGTAGATATAAATTTATAAGAGAATTACACTTATATTAACAAAGATATAAAGATTTCTTTAATTACATCAACAATTTTTCATATATATTTTTTCTTTTTATAACATGCAGGGTTTTAAAACCAAAGCAATGTCACTTCTAGAAAATTTAACTTACGACATTAGACACAAAACATACTAGAATCAGAATAAAAAAAAATATCAAGTATCTAATAAAATACGAGCATTTTTAATAAAATTTTTTTAAATGTGCATGTGTTTGCTGATTCTTGCATATTTTGAGATGGATTTGCTTCCATTTTAGCTTTCGCCAACTATCTTGGGCTCAGACTGCTTACATGAAATATCTTAAAGATTAAAATCTCTCATTTAAAATTTTTAAACCCATGATGCACTATGCATTCCTTACCCCCCCCCCCCCCCCCTCCCCCTTTGTCAAACAATTCAATGATATATTTCATTGTTTGAGTTGCATTACTTTATGCTAGAATTCATATTTGAAAATGACATGAACTCTTGATTTATCTGTTGTATAACACATGTTATCGGTACACAACTTTGAGATTCAGTAAAATGCAAATTTGAAAGGGTACTCACATATGTAATCAAACCAGAAGTTATAAAATTTAGAGCCATACTAAACCAAGATCTCAATTTGCAAATGAATCTAATGCTATCAGTGATTAGACGTTTCATACTTAAGGCTGTACATCAATCAATCAGATCCCCTCTTTCTTATAGCCCTTGCTATCTTATGGGACTTCCGTTGTTTGATAAGAATATTTCAAACAAAAATGAAGTTTTCTGAATGTTACTCTTTGAATAAGTCACCTTTTAGCTTACACTTCTAAAAATTTCTGTAAATTTAATGTAATTATTTATCCAGAGTCATTTACAGTAATTCTTAGTTAAAAGTGAATAATAGAGATTCTCAATCTTTATTCTGTATTTTTAAGTAATTTTTTTATTTAATCTTTTAATTAAAATTAAAAAATGACTTTCTACTTAAGAAAAGCATGCCAAGTCCAAAATATATTCTCACCAATAATTAACTAAATTAATATTAGTTATTAAAATGAATGTGTAAAATAAGTTTTTTAACATCTTCGTTTATTTTTCTCTGTTATTTTACATAAGACTTAAGATAATAGATTACGCAGAGTTTTCTGTTGAAATTTTTAACGGTGTAGTGAGCAATTTTTTGAAAAAATAAATTTTAATACATTATTTTATTTACAAAGGATTAAAATTCATTAAAAACAATTAAAAATTACCTTACATAAATCCTTTTAAAAAATGAAGAGCTTATATATTTCAGCTCCAACCAGAGCCATCATCAGAACTCGATGACAACAAAATGCTAGGTGCCTCAATCCTTTATCTCTTTGTCTCCGTCTGCCAATTCTTAACTTCTTTTCTTGAATTTAAAAAACTGTTTCCATTTGGAATTCTGACCACCAATGACGCAGCAAATGACGTCGAACACAGTCTGATCCCACCTGAATGGAAACAGTTTTTTAAATTCAAGAAAAGAAGTGAAGAATTGACGGACAGAGACAAAGAGATAAAGGATTGAGCCACCAAGCATTTTGTTGTCATCGAGGTCTGATGATGGCTCCGGTCGGAGCTGAAATATAAAAGCTCTTCATTTTTTAAAAGGATTTATGTAAGGTAATTTTTAATTGCTTTTAATAAATTTTAATATTTTGTTTAGAGTCCTAAATTTACATAATGGAATAAATAAAATATTTAATTTTTTTTCAAAAAATTGCTCGCTAAGCTAAAAGATGACATATTCAAAGAGTAATATTAAAAAAACAGAATTTGAAAAACTTCAGTTTTAAATGAGAAGTCCCTATAAAACAAAGTAACAAAAATCCCATGGGTTAACAGGGAAGAAAGAAAGAGGGAATTTGACTCATGTACACAAGGGCTGATCCAGGTATTAATTTTCGGGGGCCATTTGTGTGAAAAACAAAATAATTTTGTGAAAATTTATTTATTTTTGCGATAAAAAGAATTATCGCACAAAATCTTTCACTTTAGCAGTTACTCTATCTAATGTTTAATATCAAGTTAACAGCATATTACTGATCCAAGTATAGACACTCATTAAAAATATTACTGTTAACGTAGAAAATTTTTACAAAATCATTTAAAAAAAAAATAAATCTTGTGAAACGGCTGTTGTTATGAATCTGAATTTTGTGAAGGGACCAGGATGGCTAGCATTTAAACCTTTTCAAATTACCTGACTATTTTTCGAGATTTTCCTCCATTTTTCCCTGACTCTCACATTTATTTTCGATGAAAATTTCCCGACACTAGCAAAAAATTTAGTGATTTAAAATATCATTAATAATTTAATGATTAATATAGCTTATTTTCACAAAATTTGTTAAAATTCCCTGACTATTCCAGATTTTCTAAAATCCCTGACTTTTCCCTGACTGCTAGCCATCCTGAGGGACCCATTTTATGGATTTGAATTTTGTGAAGGGGCCCATTTTAGAGATTTGAATTTTATGAAGAGGTAGCAAATGGGTCCCAATTTTTACCCGGATCGACCCCTGGTACAGCCTTAGTGACCTAATAAATATGACAGCATATTAAATAAAAGTTATATTTAAAATTGTAACATACCATTTGACGAGTTTCCACAGAGAGAGGTTCATCTGATAAAGTTCTTTCAAGGTGAGGAATGTCTTCGAGGAGAGAAGTCTTTTCAGGAAAATGATGCTTAGCCAAAGCTGCTTCAATTTCAGAACCATAATTTTTTGTTCGATCAATGGGCGGTGACTCAAGAGGAGTATTGAGAGCTGGCACATCAATGTAACTACTGAAATACATAAAAATTTATAAATATATAATAAAAGGAAAACAGTTTAACAGAATAACTAAAAAGGAAGAAAATATAAATTCAGTTTATACTCATTTATGTTTTTATTCATACTTTAAGTAATAGAACTTTCACTTTGCTTTCTAAAAAATATGTCCTCCTTGGCCCTGCCAAGATATGCCCTATTTAGTCTCCAAAATGTACTCTACACTATAGTGCTAGCTCTAATTGTTTGTTATATATATATATATATATATAAATATATCAAATATTTGGTCAAAATTTTAACCAAATATTCGGTATTCATCCGAATACTTAAAATTTTAATGTAACTATTTTTCCCACATATATACAATAGCTTAATTATTTTTTATCATTTATCACATATAATATGAAGAGTGAATAAAACATTTATTCTTATTCTAAAATGCAGATTTATATATATATATATATATATATAATTTTATAAAAATTGTTTTTTTAAGTATAATTTTACTAATTTAAATACAGTGAAGTTTCCATAATCCAGCAGCACCCATAAAATAGCACTAATAACTTTTTCTGTTTTTTTTTTTTTTATCGTAGTAGTACTCAACTTGTTATTCACAGTATGCTTGCCAACTTTTATGGATCGTTAGCAAAGTTAGCAGATTTCCATTTAATTGTATTGATTTATGCAGTGGCACACCCAGAATTTCCGTCTGTAGGGGGCTGAAGAATAATTGCAAAGCTGCCAACCTAATCCGTCAAACTGTTAGTACTGCCCCTTTTTCTACACCACTTAATTTTTAAAGTAATTTTCTTCAAATGAATTTGCGATGAATTAAGAAGAAACAAACTCTAAGAAATGACTGATGTAGAAAAAGGGGCGGTACTAACAATTTGCCAGATTAGGTTGGCAGTTCTGTAATTGGGCCCTGTAGAAATAGGTTTATGGGCATGGGCATATACGCACACATACAGTCAGCAGCAAAAGTATCTGAGCACTAACAATAATCCTTGTCTAAAAAAAGTACACTTAATACTGCTTAATTAAATAAATCCTTATCGAGTCATGTTCTTAGTCAGTCTAAGAACATGATTCGACAAGGATTTATTTAACAAACAGTACAGTATTAAGTGTACTTTCTTGATATCGGAATTATTGGCTAGTGCTCGGATACTTTTGCTGTCGACTGTACATATAGTAAAGAATCCGCTTTAAACATTTCTTTTGAAATAAATAAACGAATGAATGAAACTGAATTTAAGTTGAATAGCGCAACTGAGGAATTTATATCAGTATATAAACATGCTAAGTTACAGTAGTTCGGTTGGTTGGGGTTGGCATTAAGCTTGCAAACATAAAGTTGTAGGTTCATCTATGATAAAAAATAAAAAATGTGTACAATATGGCAAGCTGGTGAACATAAAATTTATCCAAAATGAAATGCCCTTCCCCCCATATTTTCATTGAAAATAAAATTTGATCAAATTCAATACTCCTTTGCAATTTGCAATTCAGTAACACATAAGTAAAAGAAATTTTAATAATTATAGCCAAATAAAAGATACAGTTGTGATATGTAGGAATTATAACAAAACTTCAGTGAAAATTTTTACAAGGCTATTTTTATATAATTATCTAGAGTATGGGGGCGATGCTTCTTCTGGGTTCGATTAACAGAAACAAGTTGGACGTAGTTTTTGTGGGTGTAGTTAACACAGCCAGCAGGCTACAGAACCTCTTAATATTCTAAAACATTAATTCTAATATGTAATATATTACTTAGAATTTTATTTTGTTCAGTTAGCAAATATTTCAAGTGTTACCTTTCTGAGTAATATCATTACATGCAAGATATTGTATTCCAATATTATATATATATATATATGAAATTTGAATTTTAACACGAAAAAATTCATTAAATTCAAAAATTTCATTAACATCAGAGGCAAAAATGAAAACTGTGCATGGACCCTACTGTATGTTTTACGTACCACAATAAAAAAAATTAAGTGATCCCACCCTCCCAAGCATCTGTAAAATAACTCATTGTTATTGGGGTATTTTTCTATTTTGAACAGTAAACTACACCTTTTAACATTCCTCTAAATTGTTATGTTTTTAGAGAAATAATTTTATGTATTTGTGATTACATCAATTAAATTTTATCTTCAGCAATTGATTTGAAATTTCGCTAGCATGTTTATGTGCTAGTGGCATTTACAGAGTTTAACACAAATATGCAAATTCCATTTTCAATTTAAAATATTGTTTTAGAGGAACAACTAAGAGCAGGGCCAATTTTTATTTTATATTAGCGAGAATTTTCATTTGCCGATGCGAATGTGTTCATTTTGCCCAGGGTCAAAACAAACTTTCATAAATGTGCTATAAATACTCAAAAATTAAAATACAAAATTGTATGAGTCTGGTATCCCATTTTTCTGACAAATACATCCCTGCTTACTTCCACATCAGATTACTTCTTTTGCCTGACTTTTTAGATACTCTCTCGATTTCATGATAGTAACAGTATATGCTTTAGGACCTTAGAAGTTCTTTCCTAAAAATTGCAATGGAATGTTTTCAACTAAAAACAATGAACTAGTTTATTGTTTTTGTGTTTGACAGTTTTTTACCATGTTAGCTGGTTCTGGAGGGGCTTGAGCCCCCTAAGCCCCCTCCGTGGGTGTGCCACTGGATTTATGGACTTGGACTAGCATAATTTTTCACAGATTAATCAGTATGATGGCAAAAATTTCGAAAAAGAGCAATGAAATTTTTGTCTCGAAATAGAAAATCCAAAAGTTATCAATAAAAGACATTGTTCCTATTCCTAATATCAAAAGTCAAAATAAACACGACCACCCAAAATATCAGTCAACAGTTTTTAGAAGGATTTGAAAAATATGATTTTATGAGCGATAATCAACTAATGAATGTGCATATGTTAATCAGTCAATGACAAACTGAAAAACAAAAAAGAATGAAACAAATAAAATTGACTGATATATTTGAAGAATAGAATGTAGCATTGATCCTACAAATTCCTGATCATATCAATTTTATTATTATTATTATTATTTGTACAAAAATAAACTATCTGTATTATAATTGTTATTTTAAAAATTTTAATTTATTTCAAACATTATTTTAATTATTCTTGTTTTTGATAAAGGTTTGCGTACATTAAAAAAAAAATATTTCTTTAGGTGCTGTGACTGATATAAGATTTCGATATACATTTTCGGAACACCTATAATCCGGAAAAATCCATAATCCAGCAATATTTATTTGCCCACCGATGCCGGATTATCGATGCTTCACTGTATATTATTTATAACTATTGAAAATTACAAAAAAAAAAAAAAAAAAAAAAAAAAAAAGAAATTAATTTTAATTTTGTATCATAAAAATTGTTTTTACCAATTTCAATATTTTAACTTGATTTTAAATATAACTTCATAAATTGTTCTTTTGGTAATTTTAATTTTCTATGATAAAAATTATTTTTAACAATTTCAGTATTTTAACTTAATGTTAAATTTAATTCCACTATTCAGTCGCTGAATATCCAGATATTCGGCCGAACCAAATATTCAGTGCCATCTGCCGAATAGTAACCGAATATTCGATGCAACTCTAATATATACCTACTTAGAACTACTTTCTACAATTGGCAACAGTAACAAAGATACTAAAGATAACCACTGTATAAAAAAAAAAAAAACTAAAATGGCACCAATAACTGCACTTATAAACGTTATAAAATTACTGCAATATTGTTGTCCATTTTCCACAAAGTGAATTGACCTTACGCCCTTATTTTTATATAAAAGTTGCCCTTTTACACCTCCATAAATGATAAATGTGTTTTTTCTTTTTTTTTTTTAGCAGCATGTTGTCCTATTTTTTCTGGATACTTGCACCCTGCACTTTCTCAAATCTAGGGAAACTCTAATGCAATCATATTATTCAAAATTGGCCAAATTCAAAATCACTGAATGAACTTTTGTCTAATTCCCCAAATCTTTTCATGAATGCTTAAATTCATGCTAAGCATAAAGGGTAAAACTGGTGAAATCCATTAGTGGCCAATGGCCACCAGAAGCAGTTTTTTTTTACTGGCTACTTTTTATTATTATTATTATTATTATTAAATTAGAAATGATAAAGATAATGATATATTTTTCAAACTTCTGTGTAAATTAGTGGCAATATAAAAATTATTCAAACAAAATTAATATGCTAGTATTGATAAAATTATAAATACTTTTACAAAATTATCATGGGACAATTCCACCGGTAACTAACTGACAATCATAAAGCAAAATCATAAAGCATTTTGTTAAATACTACACAAAAAATGCAACTTTCAAAATAACTTTTTTTTCTCAGTTAATTGTCTTTTTCTGCTGAATTCAATGGCATAATTGAATTAAAAAAATACTTTTTAGATATTTTTATAAAACAGTAGGTCTTCTCAAAATTCTGAAAGTCGGGTAAAAGAATTGAGTAAAATGATTTAGAAAAATGCAACAATCTCCTAATTTTGTAATGGTAATGAAATGAATAAATTGTTTGTAGCAAATTTTTAATGAATATAAAAGAACTTTCTTCTGAGGTGAAAATGTTTTGGAATGAAGTCAGTAGGTTTACTGTTTTTTTTAATGAAGTTGTACTTTTACAAAAGCACAGACAATAGGCCGTTGATACCAAAAAGGCGACACAAATAATACTGTGTTGTATTCAATATTAGTTTATTTATGTGAAATCATTTTAAATTGGCAATGAAATTACTGCAAATTCTTTCCAAAAATGAACCTTAAAAAAAAAAAAAACTTACTTAGCAGTCTTTTCTAAGATTTCATGTAACCTTGCTTGTTGACTGGTGTCTGTATTACTAATAGGATATTTGGATATGCTACAACAAAAATGAAAATAATATCATCATATGAACTTTAACATTTATATCTAAAATACACAGGCAAATGAAGGTTTACAGTATTACCTTGTAGATCTATAATTTTTTTCTACAGGGTTTGTGAGAAGACTAGTTTTATCAGATTCTGGATTCTATAAGAAACAAAATAAGAAATACAAAATATTACACCTTTATAAATTAGCATTTTGGCATACATATGACAGGGTTCCCACGGGTCAGGGAGAACCTGGAAAAGTCAGGGAATTTAAAATTATGAAAAAAAGTCAGGGAAAATCATAAATATTGCTCAAAAACCTGGAAAATGCTTTTTGAGCATTCAATTTATACTGCAAGTCACGTTGCTATGTTGTCTTTTATGTCGCGAGCTATGTTCTGTTTCATACCGCAAGGTATTTTTTATGTCTCGAACCAAAATTTGTGACTGGAATTTTCTAAAAATAGACCTGGAAAAGTCAGGGAATTTTATTTTTGAAATTGAGTGGGAACCCTGATATGAATGAGATTATCAATTCCTCTGACTAAGTCTTTAAAAATTGGGGAAAAAAGTAAACAAATTAAAAAAATGCTGATATTCAAGAACAAAAAACAGGAAAATATACTTCTTATTTCTACCTCTCTCTCTATATATATCTATATTTCAATTTCATGTTGATGCAAGCGCATTAGATTGCCATAAAATAACAACCTGAATGAACTGTTTTCTCTGGCTTACCGTCTGTAACATCATGGGTTACATTATTGGTGTATGTAGGCTTAGCTAAAGAATAGAACTTTGTGCATTAAACGTTTGAAATGAGAGAGACATGAAGAGGGCGATATTGTTTTGTAAAAAGATTTAAAATAAAATTTTTTACTGAAATTCATTTAATATATGTTGTTTTTGTTAAACTGTGTGAAATTTAGAGTAAATAACGAAAACTGGATGAAATTTATTAACGTTAATAGATATTAATTAGAGTTGTTTCGAAGTTTTGTGTTAGCACTATATCAACTGTGCACTGAGACAGGGGAGTCTAAATAAGAAATATTCGGTCTTTGCATATATTCGCGTGGTTTTTTATTGCTTCACTTCATAAAATTACATTAAATCAAATGACAATTTTTAATCAAAATACTCTCCATTACTTTCCACAACCTTTGCCCATTTTTCGGGTAACAAATGTATTCTGAAAAACAGTAGATTTTTAACAATATCCAATAGACCAGTAGAAATTGCTAAAAAACAGAAGTCTACTGATAAAAACAGTAGACATACTTTAAATGGAATTTTTACACTTTAATGACACCTGTTTCCAAACTTATTTGGAAAGCAGCTACTTTTTAAAAAAATATATTCCATAAATTCCCAATGCTTCTATTTTTCTCTTCCTACAAAAATGGTCAGATACAACTTATTTAAAATAAACTGTAAGAATATATTTTTATTATTGCAGTTGTAAATAAATAAAATAGATAACACCATAATTACAGTAACGTAATTAGGATTTTAGCTAATGCCCCAATACTTAATTTTAATTAGTTAACATCTTTGAAATTATAACAAATAAAATTTACCTCAAATATGTCATCATCTCTATTACCACAACAGGAGCTGAAAAAATTACCCATGTTTACAAATTGGGTTGCCGCAATAACTAGATATAAGATAAAAATTTTAGAATAATAAAACAATTTGTTTTAATATAAAGCATTCAGGGATTACTATGCTACATTCGAAATTTCATTCCAAAATGAGAAATAATCTGAACATAGTTAAAAGTTCAGGGAATGATTTTTTTTTTTACTGAAGTCATGTGATAAGCATTTTGAATTGAAAATGAGGGAGGATGATTAGTTTGGTTGGTTGGCTCAATGAATGGACAGCAAGATGTAAGAGGTAAGAGAAACTCTGAAACCCATGGAGGTACATATATCCCTCTGCTCTATCTCAATACTAAGAGAGAAAATGAGTCTAACGTAGGGTGACCAAACGTCCCCATTTTCTGGCGACTTGTGTTCAAAGAATCTCTAAACCGGAGATTCGTTGGATTTGCTTTTCGTCGAGTTGAGAAACTAAATTTTTGTAATCCTATTCGGAGTTGGTATCCGCGTTTGTAATGATCGATGGATAGCACTTTTTCAACTTATGTTGTTAGTAAATATAATAGCCACTTTTGCATAACCTAGATTATATATATAATCATATAAACATTAAATAAATACTTCAGAATTTAAAAAGAAAAGGAAAAAAGAATTACAAACCTTCTTAATTTTCTTCATAAGAATTTTCAAGAAAACACCCTTGCAACTAGCATTTAAAAATACATAATGACCAGTCTGGAAGGGCATTCACTTAAAATTAGCTCTTATCTTCTAAACTCTTTGTGTTACTTCTTCATTCAGAAACATAATTACCAAAAATAGTTATTTTAACAATTTCTATCTCAGAAGACTAAATTAATAAATTGAATCCATAATTTCTAAGCGGTTTTCTGTAACAGGAGCAGTTTTTTCTGCGATGCAACGCTGCTCACAAGTATCAAAAGTTAGGCTTCAGAACTTATGCAGATATGAAAATGATTGTTTAATTGATATTAAAATAAGAATAAAATATTACATTTTTACCTTTTCTAAAGCTTATCCAAGTCATTATAATGCTAAAACTGAACGAAACAGATTACATGTTTTAAAATTACCGCTTCACATAACGACACGACTTTCCCAAGACCTGGCGTTTGACTTGACACGGTCAGCGAGAATTAAATAAATGCAATCCGTAGATGTCAATATCATCTGCCCTTCCCTTCTTACATCCGCAATAATCATGTTTCAAAGTTCAACATTTGAAACAGAAATTTATTAAGCATTTATAGCTGTAGAAAAGATATAGTCAATATTTTAAGGAAAAATGAAGCTGAGTTAAACAATTATTTAAATTTTTATAAAGTATTTTAAAAACTTATGAGATCACTTTATTTTTCTATTTTAAAATCTCGAATTAAACGGTGTTTTAGTGTATATTTCAGTATTGAACAAAATATTCAGTGAAAGGATCAGAAATGGCATAAATTTTATTTTTTCTCTATATACATAAAAAGAACGCAATGGATGCATGGAAATTTTCGACTAAGGATTTTAACACTCCTTGAGACGTCCTCGATAGGATTCGTCGATTTTTAGAACTTGTTTGCGCATCTTAATAAAATTTTCTGGAAATTGTATCTGAAGAATCAGTGGACAGAATTTAACCTAACTTGATATTTAATTGAACTTTTATTTAAACTAGCCCTGATTAATTCTTGGAATATATGACCTAATAGGTGCTCAGCTATTATGTAATCCCCCCCCCCCAATGTAACGGAGGGCAGTATCTTAGTTTCTATTGAATAAAACAGCATCAAACTTGATATGTGAGATAGATATTATGTTAAACTATGGTGATCTAATTTGAGCATATATTGATTGAGAGGTGGCACTACTGTGCTGCAACTCAATCCCGTTTAAAGGAAAGCAATATCTCAGATTATTATTATTATTAAAAATTCACTAACATGAGTATGTGAAATATATATTATGAAAACTATGATAATTCAGTTTGGGTATATATCGGCCGATATAGTACTCTTTATTGTGCAATTTTTCCGGATAGCTATACCTCAGCATGTGTTAGTGAAATCTGCAAAAAATTTAATATGTAAAATTTTAATTTTGAGATACAGTGTTTATTAAATTTTTGTTCATGTTAACTGGTTAAGTGGCGCTGTTATATAGAATGCTATAGAATAAAGTAGCGCGATGGGTAGAAGATTTCTTTTAAACAGTTTAATTAAACGAGAATGGCTAAGTAAAATTTTCATCTATTAAGAAAATAATTTTTGAAATATATATTCAATAATTTTCTTTTATTAAAATTTATTAAATAAAATTTGGAGTTTAAAAAAAAAAAAAAAAAAAAAAAAAAAAAAAAAAAACCGAACAATCAGAGTAATGATTTAACAACATTATCAATATTGATAATTTATCAGTAACATTCAAACTTAAAATCCAATGAGTATTGGATTATATGATAAAAGAAAGGATTTTAATTTTAAAGTTAATAGTCTTACTAATTGGTTTTCAAATATCAGTAGAAAACTTTTAAAAAATATTATTTTCGCACAGCTTAAAATAATTCGTACTATTTGCAATAATGAAGAAGATTTAAAATATGCTCTTGAAGACTTAAAAAGTACCCTGCAAATTAACTGTTACCCGTCCCAATTTTTAACTGTGAGTTTCCAGAGTTTTCCTATCTCGGTTTGTTCTACTTCTTCAATCAAGGGCGATATTTAAGTACCGACGAGTAGCCCCCGTCGGCCGAAGATAGTTTGTTTTACAGAGGAAGGGTTGTATTTTTATTTCATTTTATACTTTCTTTTTTACCTTCAGTAATTCTTTTTTGTATTGTATATATATATTTTTTAAATGAATTGATGTAAGTTTGTAACTTTTACAATTTGACATTTTTATAAAATTTTTTTAGTAGTTTTATACAATATATGTATGTTTGATTTCTCTTCAGTTATTGGTAGTTTTCTGTTTGGTGAGAAGTTGGGGTTTATAAGCTAAGGATAGTTATTAGCTTATAGCTACTGTCCTTTCAGAAACTTCTCGTTCACCCCTACACTGAGGGGCCTCCCTGATGAAGATCTCAGTGTTTTTTGGGGTTTAATTTCACTCATTTGTTTATATATTTCTACATTTATATATTCCTACATCTAAGTTTTGCATTTCCTTTCTCTGCAATTTTGCGCATTGGTTTGTAATTCTCCTATTAGTTTTTCTAATCTGTAAAACTTATATATTTACAAATTCCTGTCAATAGTTTTCTCTCTCTCTCTCTCTCTATATATATATATATATATATATATGTATGTGACGTATTTAATTACTTGATGAAAGAGAGATGACAGACGCAGCACACAATGACGACAAGGCATTCTTTCAGGAAACATCTTTATTGCTTCATATTTCTAAGTCGGGACAGGGGAAGACGAATGGAGTCTAATCCATTTAAGCGGCGCCCGGGCCGGGGGCCGCGAAATCCGTTGGGGAGGCTTGTCGGAATCCGTAATTTCAGAGGAAGGGCAGCGTGGAAATGTTTAACAAGTCAAACTCGCGGCAAGAAGTGTCCATTTGTTTAATGTTTGGCCTTTTATACCTCATTTTCTGAGCTGGTGATTGGTTCATTAGATCGTCTGGGCTCTTAAAAGGAATTTCTGGGATTAATTAATATGCAGCTCAATGCAGCAACGCTTGCAAATTGCACTATCGTCAGCGAATTTCGACTTATAATTTCGTTCCTTTACTGATTTCTGAGTTATAAAATCTTCTGCTAGAAAACAAACTTTAAAGGGGCAATTACGAATTATTCGCGATTATAATTTCGATTCGCGATTTTCACACTTTTAAATTGGTTTTAAATTATTAAAAAACCCATTTATTTTTATCCCTTTCATATATATATATATATATATATATATATATATATATATATATATATACAGTCGATAACAAAAGTATCCGAACATTAGCAAAAATTCCTATGTAAAAAAAAGAAAGTTAACACTGTTTTGTTAAATAAATCCTTGTTGAATCATGTTCTTGCATATATATTGAAAATCTTTTCAAACATATTATATGAAACCAAATATCACATGAAGGACTATAAAAAATGAATGAAGTTGACGAAAGGAAAAATAAGCAACGTGATAGTGAAGCATACAAATTCATTACTTTTCAAGGGCATTGAATGAATGATGTATGCAAATTAGATGATTTTTCTGTCATGCTGTATGCAAACTGCTAAAAATTTACAGCATGCAATCCCCGAGGTCATCTAAAAGATTTGAAAATAATTTCCAATATGTGGATAAAACCAAGATAGAAACATATTTATGAAGAGGAAAAAACCAAGAAAGAAATAAACATATTAAATACAAACACCAATTTTTTCATAATACATTTATGAAGTGGAAAAAACCATGAGAGAAATAAACTTATTAAATATAAAACACCAATCCCTTCATAATAAATCAACCTTAAGAAAATTTAATAAAACTAAATTTTAATTTTCTTTACTTTGAAAAGCACGCCGAAAAAGGTAAAATACGCCACAACAGCCATGAGACCGAAAACAGTTAAATTCACAGTTAATTAGGGAAATAAATTCATCCACTGAACGATTAAGTACAAAATTTTTTAGTTTAAATTTCAGTGTAATTAGTTTCTTCTAATTTTTAGCAAATAAACCTAAAACTAAAAATTAAAATTAATTTATTTGATTAAATTTTAATTTATTACAGAGATTAATTTGAATTACGTAAATTCCCAATTCATAAATATCATATACAGTGTTTCATAGATTCAAAATAACAAGTTATAGAGGACTGAGCGTCATCTGTTAGAGTGAAAAAAATGTAATGACTCATTTATATATAAATATATATATATATATATATATATATATACAGGGTGTTACAAAAGTCCTTCAACCCCCCCCCCACCTAACTCGAAAATGAGTCTGAATTGGAAAAAATGGCGAAATATGTGTTTAAGGGATTCGAGAGGGACCTCTTTTGGTGAAAAAAGTTTGGGACTAAGGGGGCTGCTAGGGAGGGCAACTTTAAAATTTCAAATGGGAATGTATGTCTTGTGACACATCCCTGGAAACGTCTCTTCAAAACAATGAATTTGATATAAATAGTTTTGCCATAAGATGATTATTAAAGGAGATACATTAGTTTTTAGACTTTTGAAATGTGAGTTTTATACTTATGAATACCCTTTAATAATAACTGCAGGACAAAACTATTTAAATCAAATTCATTGTCTTGAAGAGACGTTTCCTGAAATATATCACGAGACATACTTTCCTGCTTGAAATTTTAAAGTTGCCCTTCCTAACACTCCTACCACCCCCTTGCCCGGACCCAAACTTTTTTGGCAAAGTATGCCTTGCAGGCCTAGGAGTAGTAAAACAATCTTGAAAAAGAGAGAAAAGAGACTAAAATGTTTAAAATAGAGACTGAAAAGACACTAAAATATTTAAAAAAGAGACTGAAAAGAGACAAGTTTTTTCCATATAAATGAATATTACGAACAAAGATGTAAAATTAATGTATATACTGCAGGGGAATACCAAGGGGAAAGTGGAGGGAATGACCACCCTGGGCATCTGATCATAAGGGGGGGGGGTCTCCGAAGAAACTTAATCTTTAAGGATACATATCTGGTGAAGCTGTCATGCCATTATTTTTTTCTCTTCAATTCCATTTTAAGTTGTAGATTCTTGTCTAAGGAGCTTTAAAGTGCAAAATGTGACCATAGAGCGACAACTCCAAAACCAAAAGGAAACTCATTTATATTTCTGCAGATCCTAAATAAGGCAGGGCAAACGAGGCCACCAGTGAGAATTTCGTCCCTGGCTTTGAAAGTTGTAAATCTGCCACTGGTATACTGTTTTCTTTTTAATATTTTAAATGAAAAAAAAAAATGTGAACAAAACTGAATGTCAGATTGCATCATATGTAAAAAAAATTATCTTTATAACAAAGTTTATAGTAATACCAGAATTACAAGTACTTGCTAAATCTTATATAATCCAAATGTTTACAGAATTGTTCTATGGAAGTTCTAAATTAAAATGCATCGCAGATGCTGCTAAATTCTAATTCCTGAAAAATAAAATAAGAACAACATGTATATCTTTTATGTAAAATAATTTTTAATAACGCATAAGATACTGGTACATATATAACGAGATGGGGAATTCACAAAAAATCCTACCAGCCAGCAATATAAAATTAGAAACTTAGAACAGAATAACAGTTACATTACATGTACTATATGATATACCCAATAACAAAATTTTCTATACCAATCTACAGTAAAATGAAATTTAATTGTGACCTAAAAATGTTTGTCCATGTTTGCTACTTTAATAAGTAACAACAACTCGTAAAATAAGCAAAATTTGTATTTACAAAAAAAAAAAAAA
This sequence comes from Salticus scenicus, assembly GCA_963930645.1. Lineage (NCBI taxonomy): Eukaryota > Metazoa > Arthropoda > Arachnida > Araneae > Salticidae > Salticus > Salticus scenicus. Next base: position 233,119,750 of record OZ005661.1, read on the forward strand.
AAAAAAGTATTATAGTAATTTAGTAACATAAAATATGTTTTAAGCTTGGCATTTCTTTTTAAGCTGTTAAATTGATTTTCCTATATTCTGAATGAAGAAAACGAACTTAAATTTCATGATTACTTCGTTGTCCTTTGCATGTGGTGAATGAACAAACATATCGCACCATGACAAGAAAAAGAAAAGTATCACAAGTAAAAGAATAGCAATTTTCAGTTTACATTAAAAAATATGTATAATGTGCCCCCAACGAGCAACCTTTTTACTTAAATCTAATGTTGTCGTTTTTTGGTTTTTTATGCTGTATTTTACATTCTATATAATACTTGTGACATTCCTCTTTAAGAGTTAAAATCTATTACATTGATCTGAAAGTGAATCTTTGAGGAAAAATGGGTAAAGAAAAAATATCATTAAAGAGACTAAAAGAGACAAATGTGAAAAAAAGAGACAAATAGCTAGAATAGCTAGGCACTCCTAGGTCTAGTCTTGTGATACATCCCCAGAAAGTCTCTTCAAGACAGTGAATTTGATAGAAATAGTTTTGTCCTGCAATGATTATTAAAGGGGATACATAAGTATAAAACCCACATTTCAAAAGTCTAAAAACTAATGTATCTCCTATAATAATCATCGTAGGGAGAAACTATTTATATCAAACTCATTGTTTTGAAGAAACGTTTCCAGGGATGTATTACAAGACATACCTTCCCATTTGAAATTTTAAAGTTGCCCTCCCTAGCAGCCCCCCCTAGGCCCAAACTTTTTTCTCCAAAAGAGGTTCTTCTTGAATTCATTGAATACGTGTTTCGCCATTTTTCATAATTCCAACTCATTTTCGAGTTAGGAGGGGGGGGGACTTTTGGAACACCCTGTATAATTAATTTTTTTTTATATAGTAAAAAAAAAAAAAAAAAAAAAAAAAAAAAAAAAGATAGAAAAGAAAGAAAAATGAATTTGAAACTGTATTTGGAGTTTTTCCTTCACTTTTAGTACATAAATTATTCATAAATTTCATTTGCTAAATTATCCGCGTGTATTTAGTCGGGGAAAGAAAGCCATTAGAGAGCAAAACGGCTGCCTTTCCCCGAATGAAAAGAAATTATATTTTCCCCTGCGATGATCAATCTATACCTTATTACTATATCTATAAAGAAAACATAAAACGAGTATTTCAATTTAATCTTCAATTTCCCGCTCTCAATCTTCAAATTTACCCAGAAATGCAAAAATTATTTCTTATATATAAATCCTTTTTCTCAGTTAGGTACAGTCGGCAGCAAAAGTGTCCGAGCACTAACAAAAATTCCTATGCAAAAAAAGTACACTTAATACTGTTTTGTTAAATAAATCCTTGTCGAATCATGTTCTTACAATGACTAAGAACAGGATTCGACAAGGATTTGTTTGCCAAAGCAGTATTAAGTGTGCCTTTTGTACATAGGAATTTTTGCTAGTGCTCGGATACTTTTGCTGCCGAGTGTATTCTACCAATGCAATTTGTAATAGTCACATTTCTGACAAAATTTCATGAAACAAGTTTTTTCTTTAATTGTTTGGTCAGTTAAATAGAATTAACGTCGCATTAAAGCCCTACTATGACGGCTGTGAACAATTATCGACGGTCTGGGACTCACTCCTAAGGGTGGGTCGGAGACATGCCATTACAACTTTGGCCTTTTCTTAACACGTTCGCTGCCGGTTTCACATGACTAAAATTTGAAATGACGTTTTTTTCCTTTAACCCGCCGAATATGTTTGACGTGTTGCACAAGAGCGCTACATCGCCAGATGTTATAGGCTTTGTGTTTACCTTTGCTTGTTTGCGTCATGTGTTACGTCAATACGCTGTATTACGTCAAACGTGTAAAAATTCATCTGCTCGTTACAAGCAAACTCTGGAGTTAATGAGTAATAAGTTAAATTTCCATAGCAAATAGTTTCGTTTGTACTGAGCAGATAAAATATCTCGCTGACGCCATCACTTCGGTTGCATATTGATGATACGTGTTTTATTAGAGAGAAAGTATTCTATTTTGAAATACCCTTCCATGGAGGATCAAATTTTTGATCGCATGTTTCCGGACCACTTCTAGGGCTGAGTCCCCGACCGTTGCCAATCGCCCATTGCGCAGCACTAGTGTGACGTAAAACCCAACCAACCATCTATTTTGAAATATGAATATTTGTGATGTTTGTGTTAGTACTGTTTGGCTGGTTGAATAGAGTTGGAATTTAAGAGGTACTTTTGAATTTAAGAGGTTGGTTTGTTGATTGTGTTTTACGTCACACTAGTGCTGCGCAATGGACAATTGGCGATGGTCTGGGTCTCACCCCTAGAGTTGTCCAGGGATATGCCATCACAATTTTGATCCTCCACGGAAGGGATGACTCTCTCGCTTCGTAGATACCCAGAGGTATAATTAATATGGGAACATGGAAAACATTGCGGGCATGACAGATTTTATGAGCACCAGCCACCATTAGTATACACAATGGTTTTTGGCAGGCTCGAGTACCGAACCCGCAATCTTCCAATTCCGAACCCGGCGCTCTACCGACTGGGCAACCACAGTCCTGAATTTTAGAGGCATATTTTTGAATTTCATGCCAATACTGGTTGCTACAGTACAAAATTTTGTATACTTTTTAATTTCATGCATTTTGAGATAGGGGTATAGTGAACAGATCAGAGTACCATTATAATAGAGAATCGTTAAAATTTGCTATAATTATCCAGTTGCGGATTTATTTTTTCATTCCTAATGAATGAGGACTATAAATAAAATATTAATGATAAATAATTTACTTTATACAACTTTTGAAAACTTTTAAATTTAAAATTGCTAAGTAAAAAAGTATACTTCATACTTTTTTGTTAAATAAATCCTTGCCGAATCCTGTTCTTAGTCAGTGTAAGAACATGATTCGATAAGGATTTATTTAACAAAACCTTATGAAGTGTACTTTTCTTACATAGGAATTTTTGCTAGTGTTCGGACACTTTTGTTACCGACTGTACTTATAGCTGTTAAATTATTGGAAATAAAAAAACTATCATCTAAACACTTATCATCAATTACAAAAGCAACACAATTTTCAGGGACATTTGGTGTGATTGTATAATCTAAGTTTTATTTTTGTATTTGTGATTAGTTATAAATTTGTAATTATTTTTTTTTTTCTTTTAATTCTATTTTATGAAAATTTTCCTTTTGTCCGATGTATTATTATTATTATTCGGATTTTTTTTTTTCAAGACGCGTTTTCTTTTTAGGTTAGATCGCCGAAAAGCTCGCTTTCGCATGCCGCCGGTGTAAGGTTGCTATTCGGAACACGATGCGAAATGGCGCCGTCTTGGCGATTTTCGAAATTTTGCCAACCGGCAGCCTAAAGTAAACTTTCACCTGTAAAGCAATACGTCACATCCCGCGCTGGCGCGGGATCGGCAGCGAACGTGTTAAGGTTCTTATGAATATTTCGGAGACCAAAATAATGTATAATCAGTTATTTTTAACAACTAGTATATTTCCCAGTTTTAATGCTAAACGGCTACACTTGTGTTCCATAAATTAGATTTTACTATTTTAATTTAGAAATTTAATGCTGAGATGGTTTAGTTTGCTTAAGTATTTTTTAGGTTAAAAAAATTTTATGTTCAAGAGTGTATATAAATAGACAATTGCGGTTGCGATGAAGTAAAGTAGTACAACGTTATCTTCATAAAATAGATGTAATTTCATATTCAATTAGTGACGAAAAACCACATAAAAATGAAAATATTTTATCCTATTTTTCAAATCGTATTATTTCGACAACTAGGACTCCCCCACAAAAAAAAAAAAAAAAAAAAAAAAAAAAAAAAAAATAGAAGCATTAAAAAAAAGAAAGAAAGAAAACATAAGACAACATTCTAACATGAAACTGGCACTGACAAGATTACTTACTTTCTACATTTTTTGTGGTGTTTATACATCATTGTGTTCCTGAATATTAGTCTGTTGGTCTTTTGGTAAGTGATGTCACACAAATATACAGGTACCTATAAGCTGTATCGGCCAATCAATGATTTGTGTGATTCTCTATACTCTTGTTCATGGTAAAACTAAGACTACTATATAACAGGCTGAATCATTCGCCGCCATTTGTCCGTCATTGCTAAAACTAAGACTATTGTATATGACTATTATATGAAATTATATAAGACTATTATATAATACTCTTAGGTTTGGCAGTGACGAACTACCATATAAGATTATTATATGAGACTATATAAGACTATTACACAGTAATCTTAAGTTTAGCAATGACGGACTTGACGTACAAATGGCGGCGAATGATTCAGCCTGTTATATAGTAGTCTAAGGTAAAACCATAGATAGAGTAATATATATAGATCTATCATCCTCATGTTATCGAGCAAAACATTTTGATGCCGAAAAAAAGTTCTAAAATCAGCCATTAAAGAATATTGAAGGAAAGAATAAAAAGAAAAATGAATTTGAAACTGTATCTGGAGTTTTTCATTCACCTTTAGTAAATAAATTATTCAGAAATTTTATTTACTAAATTATCCGTGTGTATTCCTGTGTGTGGTTTACTCGGGAAGAGGCAGCCATTAGAGTGACATTTCCCGAAAAAAAAGGTATCTTTCTCGCTGATTAATCTATGTCTTATTACTATATCTATGGGTAAAACAGATCAATCTTCAAAATGTAATCGTTTGTGTAACATATCCATGCTAGTTAGTTGTAGGGCGACTGGCGCCCGTTGAAAAATGATCATAATTTTATTTATTTCCGACTTCAAATAATTCATTTGCTAGCAAGCCTGTGCGAAATTTTGCACTACTTTATTTATCTCTTCGTAACCTTTAAAATTTAAATAAGGGTTATAATTAAAATAACCCTATTGTTGTGTATATACTTCTACTTCTACTTTTACTATACTATATATTAACTACTCCTACTTCTACTACTACGCTTTGTTCAATAAACAAACATGAAACGAATACGCAGGGTTCCGTGTCTTCGATATTTCAAATTATTACATCTTTATTAGTATATTAAAACAGTAAATATTTAACAATTTGGCGACGATAGGAGAATGAAATGGCCGAACTTACGCAGTTAATAGCAACTCTTCAAGAATTCGTCGATAAAATCAAAAGTACTCCAGAATCGAAACGTAGTACTAAAGATGTTCTCGCTACACAAAATTTATCTTTTGATCAATTTGATGAATCATCTGAAACTTTTGACTGTTATGCACAGAGACTGGAAAATTATTTCAAATTAAAAGGATTATCGGCCGACGATGCCGAAACCGAAGAACTAAAAGTTCTCGTGTTAATAAATTGTCTTGGATCAAGACAATATCAACTACTTTCAAGTCTCACTGCTCCTGATTTACCTTCAACGAAAACATTCAATGAACTTCTGTCATTGCTCAAACAGCATTTATCACCAAAACCAAATGTTTTAACAGAACAACATAATTTTTTTTCAAGACTTCAGAATTCCGGTGAGTCAATATCAAATTTCATTTCTTCACTTAAAGATCTAACAAAAAAATGCTGAATTCGTATCTGCATGCCATTCAAATGATTGTTCTAAATCGATGCTAAATTTGTTATTACGTTCTCAATTTATTCGAGGTTTATCCGATTCTAATATACGAGAAAAATTATTACAACAAGGTGATATAACATTTGAAAGAACAATAGAAATCGCTTTGGCCATTGAAGCTGCAAAAATTGAAAACAAAGAAGTGTACAAGAGTGCTTTTTCAACTTCTGTTAATAAAATATCCAACATTAATAAAAATAAACGCCTTCCTCAAACCAGAAATGAAAATTCCAAAACCAAAAGTAGATCAAAATCACCCATGAAATCTAAAAGTGTTAATTTAAAAGAGCTTGGATTGGAAGGATTGTGTTTACATTGTGGTAAATCTAATCATAAAACTCAAAAATGTTTTCTAACCAATAAATTACGTTGCAAATCTTGCAAAAAACAAGGTCATTTGGCTTCAGTTTGTATTTCAAGCTTAATAAAAAATAAAGTAAACAATCAAACTGTCAACAACATAATGCATGATTCGGATAATTTAATTGTAAATCAGATTTATGATGTGTTTTCTAATGATTATGCAAATGATGATAAGATGTATGCTACAGTTAAATTAAATGGGGTTGAACAACGGTTTGAATGTGATTCAGGAAGCAAAGTAAGCATAATAAATGCTGATGAATTCAAAAAATTAAAGCTTAAAGTTCCAATTCAGAGAACAAATGTGTCTTTTCGCAGTTATACAGGTCAAATTTTCAATCCACTTGGTACTGAATGTTTCATATCAAAATAAGTCTAGTTATGAAGATTTATATGTTGTGTCAAATCAAAAAAGTTCCATTCTAGGACGTGATTGGATACGGAATCTGAATATAAATTTACATGATCTTAATCAAATTTCAAATGACACATATGTTGACATTTCTGTTTCAAAAATTATTGATTTATACTCTGATGTGTTTGAATCTAAGATTGGTTGTATTCCTGATTATACATGTTCATTAAAATTAGAGCCAGATGCTAAGCCAGTTTTTGTTAAAGCTCGTACAGTTCCATATGCTTTAAAACAAAAAGTTGAACAAGAACTTGATAAATTAGAGGCAGAAGACATAATCGAAAAAACTGACTTTTCCGAATGGGGAACACCCCTTGTAGTTGTATCAAAACCAGATGGCTCTGTACGTATTTGTGCAGATTTTAAAGTTACAGTTAATAATCAACTTCAAAATGCACGACACCCAATTCCTAGAATTGAGGACATTTTTAATAAATTGCGTGACGGAAAATTTTTCTGTACTCTAGACATTCATAAAGCATACTTACACATGAAAGTCGATAATGAAAGTGCCAAAATTCAAACCCTTTCAACCCATCGTGGTACATATTTAGCAAAAAGGCTATTCTTTGGTATTAAAACTGCTCCTAATGAATTCCACAAATTTATAGATCAGTTTGTTCAAGATTTAGATGGTACTGTTGCATATTTTGATGATATTATTATTCAAGGTAAAGACAGACAGGAATGCCAACAACGTCTATTCAATGTATTAAATAAATTAAGAGAATTTAAATTACATCTCAATCTTGCAAAATGCAATTTTTTTGAAGAAAAAGTTCAGTATTTAGGACACATTATCAGCGCTACTGGACTCCAGAAATCACCAGACAAAATCAAAGCCATCTCTGAAACACCTCGACCTAAAAACATTGATGATGTCCGTAAATTTATTGGTCTAGTAATGTATTATTCAAAATTTATTCCAGATGCTTCCAGTGTTCTTCATCCATTAAATAACCTCTTATGTGAAAACAGACGTTTCAAATGGACAGCTCAATGTGAAGCTGCTTTCCTAAATGCGAAATCAGTTATTACCAGTAACCAAGTCCTTGTGCCATATAATCCTGACCTCCCAGTTACTTTAGCTACTGATGCCAGTCCCTTCGGACTCTCAGGAGTTTTATCTCATACAATGCCTGATGGAACTGAACGCCCAATTGCTTTCGCATCCAGGAGTTTGACTGCTGCTGAGAAAAATTATAGTCAACTCGATCGAGAGGCAACTGCTGTAGTGTGGGCCTGAAAAAAATTCTATGATTACATATTTGGAAGAAAATTTACTTTAATTCTTGATAACAAGGCTATTTGCACCATCTTCCATCCAGAGAAAAGCCTTCCGGTCATGTCTGCATCAAGATTGTTATGGTACGCTAATTTCCTTTCTAGCTTTGATTATAAAATTATACACAGAAAATCTGAGAAACATTCAAACGCAGATTATCTTTCAAGATTTCCTTTACCAATATCAGTTAATCAGATAAATTGCATTGATGAATCACAAGCTTACCAACAATTCGTTATCAACTACATTTCAACAGAAAACTTAACAGCACAGAAAATTAGAGAAGAAACAGAGCTTGACCCAGAACTGAGAAAAATAAAATATGACATTGTTCTTGGGAAGGTATTTGACCCTACTATAACTCTTCAAGATGGAATCCTGTTCAGAGGAAATCGAGTGATCATTCCAAAATCCCTTCAACCTGATATGCTCAAGCAATTACATTCAACACATGTAGGAATTGTCAAAATGAAAGCCCTTTCTAGAAATTATTGCTATTGGAAGAACATAGATTCCGATATTGAGAATACTGTTAAAAGTTGCCGAGAATGTTGTAATATAAAAAAGAATCCAGACAAGGCACCTCTTCACATCTGGGAACCACCAGAAAAGAACTGGCAAAGAGTGCATATTGACTACGCCGGCCCATTCATGGAACACCATTTTTTAATTGTGGTGGATGCACTTTCAAAATGGCCTGAAATTTTTGCAACAAAGAAATCTCCAACTACTGCAAGCACAATTTCTTTCCTCGAAGAAATTTTCAGCCGACATGGACTACCTGAAATTTTAGTGTCTGACAATGCTTCATTATTTAAGTCTGAAGAGTTTCGAGATTATTGCAAAACTAACGGCATCCAGCAACGTCTTACTGCTCCAGGATATCCTGCCACAAACGGACAAGCAGAAAGGTATGTACAGATTCTCAAAACAAAATTAAAATGCATGAAATTTTATCCGGGCACAATTCATAGTAAGTTGTGTAAACTTCTTTTTCGATTTCGAATAACTCCTCTCAACAATGGACAAACTCCATCTGAACTGTTATTTGGAAGAAATTTAAGATCAGAACTTGATCTAATCAAACCAACACCAAGACTCAAGAATAATGCTCCACAGCCAGATTTTTACAAAAGTTACAAATTGGGAGAAAGAGTTCAATCTCGAAATTACACATCATCCAATAAATGGAAATATGGCACTGTCGTTGAGAAACTTGGACGACTTCATTATCTAATAGAATTAGATGATGGCTATGTAATCAAACGACACTTCAACCAACTAAGATCCTGTCAAGTTGAAAAAGTATTACCCTCTTTAGATTTTTCCTGGCCAAGGAGAGTTCACTTCTCAATTCCCAGACATCAAGATAAGCTAGCCTCACAAAATCAGGATTCTTCACATCAACCACCAATGAAAGTGACTCCTCAAAGTGCAAACATTAGTGATTCAAATTCTTTACCTCAATCTCCTGCAAGCTCAACGGAACCACAAAAGACTAAACTCCCAAAATTTTCTAGTTCCAGCAAAACAGATCAACTAGTTCCATTAAGAAGATCAACTCGTCAACGAAAACCAGTTATAAAATTAAATCTCTAATAATAATAATATTGAAACTATTCACAGAACATTAAAAGCTATTTTACATATTCATAGAACTTAAAAAAAAAAAAAAACTATTCTACTTTAATTTCAAATTAATTCAATCTTTATTTCAAATTGTTTCACTAAATTGTATATATGTAAATATTTAATGTTTTAATTAAGTGTCGGAGAATTGTTGTGTATATACTTCTACTTCTACTTTTACTATACTATATATTAACTACTCCTACTTCTACTACTACGCTTTGTTCAATAAACAAACATGAAACGAATACGCAGGGTTCCGTGTCTTCGATATTTCAAATTATTACATATTTATTAGTATATTAAAACAGTAAATATTTAACACCTATTCAGACCCCTATAGAACTCATTCTGCCTGTTGGATTTCGTACATACGTCATATGGATCATGGGGAAACGACTTCTGCAATAAAAAAAACAGTTCAAATTTTGACTACGAGTGGCACTTTTCAAAGATTTCTCATACAAATTAGTCAAACCTATTAAGAGAGTTGCAGTCAGAGCCAGAAAATTATTTTGCGTGCCTTTGTCATTGTTAATCATGCCCTTGGAGAAAAGATCGAACGTTACTGATAAGACTGTTTTATCAGAATGGCAGCAATAGCTTAGCTGCACCTACACCAAAGAATCTCTATTATGGGAGGCATACTATTGTAACAATCGCAGCTATCGTAGATCACAAGTCGGATCGTACACTCCGCAGCAAAAGTATCCGAGCACTAGCAATAATCCCTGTCTAAAAAAAGTACACTTAATACTGCTTTGTTAAATAAATCCTTGTCGAATCATAATCTTAGACAGACTAAGAACATGACTCAACAAAGATTTATTTAGCTGTGATTATTACAATAGTATGCCTCCCTATATTCGAGATTCTTTGAGCTGCACCGCGTGAATACCGTCGTTTAACCCTTTCAGTCGCAGTGTTCCCGCTGATGGAACACCTAATTTTAATTCTCAAGTGCAAAAACTCATCCCGGAAATTTTTTAGCAAAAATTTACATTCATAACATAGCAGAAAAGGCCCTTTTTTTAACGTGAAAATTTAAAATTTCTTCTATTTTAATTATGTTCGTAAATTCCGGTGGAAGTGTAATTTAAATGATCCGAATTACCTTGCACCGCAAAGGGTTAAAATACTCCGGAATAAATTGAAATGTTGGGATCTATGCAACTTTTACGAGTTTTTGTTGTCGATAATGTTTACTTATAAAGTGATTTATTTATTAAATTTAATATTATTTGAATTTAATAAGGTTTACTTACAGATGTTTCAAACCGAAAATTTCTCGAAAAGGAACAATGCTAATTTTTTATTTTTTAAATATTTATGATCAGCTATATGTCTAAAGGCCATTTTTAAAATTAGTTTAGTAATTTTTAAAATAAATTAAGTAGTGAACGTTAAAGGGTTAAAGAGATTGCGAAAAGAGCCCATATCGAAGAATAGTTTGAAGAAGATGATTAGGATATCTGAATAGATTGGAGACTTGAGTGTGCTGCCAGAAAGAGGGCGGAAACCGTTTGCAAATGAAACAATTGAAGAAGTCACTACTGTTGTGGCTGAAAGAGCCTCCAGTTACTGTTATTCTTCAGCAAGTGCTCAATCGGTGGCAAGTGAATTGGTGATTCCTTGGACGACAGTACGAAAAATTCTGCTATCTATTTAAAAATGGTATTCGTATAAAATTTATATGAAGTAAATACTGCAACCACAAGATCAACAAATACGCTTAGGATTTACTTGCCGATTTTTGGCAAAAATAGATGTCGATGATGTGCGGTCTCGGAAAATTCTACGCTCAGATGAGGCGTACATTTTTTCAGATATGGAGCTGTGAAGTGTGAATAATAAAAATTACCGCATATGAGGTATGTTACCTCCTAATGTCCTGCATTAACAACCATTGCATTCAAATTACGTGACCGCATTATGCGGATTTACTGCAGATTTTATCCTCGGACCTGTTTTCTTTGAAATTCGCACTCCTTAAGGTCCTGAAAGGTGCTCTGTCACGAGTGCATGGTGCAGTGAGATCTTTCGACAGTAAGTAATTCCTGCTTTGCAGGAACGATAATGTTTGCAGACCACTGTCTTCATGCGAGATGAAACATAGTCTCCTAAACTAGATGCCTGTCGCGTGGTTCGGACACTTGACAACAGTTCAAGCGGTAGACAGCGCTACCTGGTACAGATTGCGCGACTTTTTTGTTCAACAGCCACAAAATTTTTTTAAAAGGGGGATTTGATATACATAAGAAAGCGAATGGAATCGAAGAAACGTCGATTATATATATCACATATCACTTCTTAAAATTATTGGTGACAGTTGAATAAAAAAATTGCGCAATATGTACCAGGTGGCGCTGTCTACCGCTTGAACTGTTGTCAAGTGTCCGAGCCCACTGAGCTGAAGAACAACTGGAGGAAATGCTAGATCGGTTTTCGCGTGCCGTTTTTTGAAGGTTTGTCTTCCGAGCGTTGTATGGCAAAAAGCATTTGATATATTTATATTTCAAAGTAAAATTGTGTAAAGGTTGTCTGTTCGAACAACCATATGCTAAACATGACATTACGATTTTAAATTTTAATTCTTTAAAGATTATAATAGTAATAGATGACCCGATAAATGTAGCTTGCCATACAAGGCAGGCGAACGATTGCAGAAAAACTGGCACGCACGAACACTGTGTAAAAGTATTGGAAGCATTTGCTCCAGTTGTTCTTCAGCTCAGTGTCCGAGCCACGCGACAGGCATCTAGTTTAGGAGATCGTATTTATAGAGGAGGAATAGGAGGAATTAGGATTTTACCTGAGTTGAAAGCCAGCATTACACACCATATTGCTGAAATTCCTCTAGCGTTTCTTTCTCTTATTTCAGAAAAAGCTTGTCACGGTTTTTGTAGAATGATTATGTAACACATTGTTTTCGATAACATTTGATTTATTTTCCAACGTAAGTCTTACAGGGCATCTTGTGGTATTATAACTGGTACAGTCGGTAACAAAAGTATCCGAACGCTAGCAAAAATTCCTATGTAAAAAAAGTAGAGTTAATACTGTTTCGTTAAATAAATTCTTGTCGAATCATGTTCTTAGACTGACTAAGAACATGACTCGACAAGGATTTATTTAACAAAACAGTATTAACTCTACTTTTTTTACATAGGAATTTTTGCTAGTGTTCGGATACTTTTGTTACCGACTGTACATCTTCAGTATTTCGGAAGATACAGTCGGCTGCAAAATTATTCGAGCACTAGCCAATAATTCCTATATTTAAAAAGTACACTTAAGACTGCTTTGCTAAGTAAATCCTTGTCGAATCATGTTCTTAGACTGATTAAGAACATGACTCGACAAGGATTTATTTAACAAAGCTGTATTAAGTGTACTTTTTTTTGGCAAGGATTATTGCTAGTGCTCGAATAATTTTGCAGCCGACTGTAGTCAGTCAAGACTTCCTTCCTTCTCTTCTTGTCTATAAGCATATCATTTGTGAACGAAGAGATTTCCTCCTTTATTTTCTTTTTACAAATACGACAGCCATTACTCAGAAAAACAAACAACCTACTCCGTTCACTGAGGACAATAAACGAATAACAAAAATACCGCAATAGCGCAACAATTCAACCAATAGAGAAGTTTCATATGACGTCAGAGTGACGTAGATGGAGGACAATTAACTCCACGTGAAAATAAATAGAAGCCATTTTTAGCACAGTAAGCAAATGGCAGTTGAGAACAACAGCTCATAGCACCATGGCAACGGCGCATGACAACCAATGTCGGAGGGCAAGCTGTCCACGTTGCCATGCTGTTATCAGCTGTTTGCAACTGCTCTATTATCAGGAAATCACCAGGAAGGTAGCACCATCTATTTCTTTTTACATTCATGATTCGTCCGTTTGCGGTTTTGGCAAATTTATGACCCGGGTCAGACATTGACCACCACGAATGTTTTTGAATCAATGAATGTTCACGCATTGATTTTTATAGGTACAGTGTCTCACAAAAGTGATGGGACACTTGTGCTTTACAAAAGGAAACTGTAATAAAATAAATAAATAAACATGTACAAAAAATTTTGGGGTGTGTTTTATATTTAAAGTTAGTAACGATTATTACATTATATACATTTTGTCAAAATATTAAAATATTAATTTAATAAATATACAATTGTTTAGAAAGGAGCAAAAAATGGCTCACATAAGTGATGGGACACTTACTTTTCCATCAAATATTTATCCAAAAAATTTTACTTTTTAAAAGGTTTTAATATTTTGTTGTATTTCCTTTTACTTTTAAAACATGATTGAATCTTCTTGGGATGGATTTGACTAATTTTTCTGTGATTTTTGGAGTGACTTTACCTCATTCTTCTTGAAGCACCGATTTTAATTGTTGTTTTGAAGAAATGGTGTGTTTGCGAATTCTTGATTCCAATTCTTGCCAAATATTCTCTATGGGATTTAAGTCTGGAGATTGTGGTGGTGTTTTTATTATTTCAGGACAGTTATACAGCAGCCAGAGTCTAACGTTCAAAGCAGTGTGCTTGGGGTCATTATCCTGGTAGAATTTTAAATCGTTATGAAGGTTCAATTTTCGTGCTGAAGATTTCAAATTTTGCTTTAAAATGTCAATATACTTGTACTGATCCATTATACTGTCAATAAAAACAAGATTACCGACTCCAGCGGACGACATACACCCCCATACCATAACTCCTCCTCCACCATCTTTTATTGTTGGCACCAAGTTCTCTTTACGAAATTCTTCCCTGGGTTTTCTCCACACCAAGATTCTACCGTCAGAACCAAATATATTAAATTTACTCTCATCAGCAAATATAACTTTATTCCAGAAATCAGAATTCTTATTTATGTTGGATTTTGCGAATGCCAGTCTGAGTTTTCTAGTCTTTTCACTTACGAAGAATTTTTTCCTGGCTACTCTACCATAATATCCAGCAGATCGAATTACTCTTCTAATAGTCTCAGGATTAACAATTACTCCATATAATGCTTGTAAATCAGCAGCAACTTTAGGAGCACTCATTCTTGGATTTTTTTTAATAATTCGAACGATAATTCGCTTTATTCCATTAGATAGCTTTGATGGTCGGCCAGGTCTTCTTTTATCCTGAATCATATGATTCTTTTTATATCGTTTAATGATGTTGAAAACTGTTGAATGACTCAAGTTATTTGTTTCAGCAGTTTCTCTAATAGATTTTCCACGTTCAATATGCAAATTAATAATTAATTTTCGAATTTCAGGCGAAGTTTCTTTTCGTTTAGCATTCATGGCTGCACAGAGCTAAAAAACACAAAAATTCCAAAGCAATCTGGAGAGAAATACTGCAGACGATTTTATAAATTAATGCCAATTGCTTTTGAGTAAAAATAAAACCCCCAAAAAATATTTTTATTGCTTATTTCAGACGATTTTTGTTGCATATCTAATGGTGTCCCATCACTTATGTGAGCTAATTTTTGCTCCGTTCTAAACAATTATATTTTTATTAAATTAATATTTTGACAAAATGTATGTTATGTAATAATTGTTACAAAATTTAAGTATGAAATACACCCACAAAAAATTTGTACATGTTTTTTTAATTTATTTTATTACTCTTTCCTTTTGTAAAGCACAGGTGTCCCATCACTTTTGTGAGACACTGTATCTCCTATAACAAAAGATAGAACATACAATCATAAATGTTATATACAGATAAAGTATAAATGTCTTATATAGAATACAGTCGGCTGCAAAATTATTCGAGCACTAGCAATAATCCTTGCCAAAAAAAAGTACACTTAATACAGCTTTGTTAAATAAATCCTTGTCGAGTCATGTTCTTAATCAGTCTAAGAACATGATTCGATAAGGATTTACTTAGCAAAACAGTCTTAAGTGTACTTTTTAAATATAGGAATTATTGGCTAGTGCTCGAATAATTTTGCAGCCGACTGTACATACATGGTGGCCTATTCAGAGCACTCTGTAGCTGTAACTAAAATGCGGATTGAGTAGAAAATTTGTGTATAGACATTTCAAAGGGTGCGTTCAAAGGCTCTGGAATAAATAAATAAATAAATAAATAAAAATAAAAATTTCCGCTCTCAGGGAACATACAGTCGGTAACAAAAGTCTCCGAACACTAGCAAAAATTCCTATATAAAAATAGTACACTTAATACAGATTTGTTAAATAAATCCTTGTCGAATCATGTACTTAGTCAATGTAAGAACATGATTCGATAAGGATATATTTAACAAAACCGTATGAAGTGTACTTTTTTACATAGGAAATTTTGCTAGTGTTCGGAGACTTTTGTTACCGTCTGTACATCAAAATACAAACAAGCATTACAGTCGAAATACTTGAAAAGTTATGTAATAAATAACTGTGGTCTATTTTAACATTTTCAAACCATACATTTAAAACTGTTATTCTTACATTTTGCAAAGGTTTCGGTTGCAAAATTTTACAGAGGACAAAATGATTACCTTTTCTTTTTCCACTTCTTGGCCGACCCATTTCTCCAATCTTAATCTATGGGATTTTTGGAAATGGGTTAAAGAGTTTGGTGTTTATAATAAATGTTGTAACTTTGGCTGACTTGAAGGACCATATTACGTTGCATGCGCGGAGGATTACTGGCGACCAGCTGCTGAATACACTGTTCATCAGCTGCAGATTTTACAACATAATGATGGGGCCCACATTGAACAATAGGTTGGTTGGTTGGGTTTTACGTCGCACTAATGCTGCGCAGATGGGCAATTGGCGACGGTCTGGGACTCACCCCTAGATGTGGTCCGGAGACATGCCATCGCAATTTTGATCCTCCACGGAAGGGATGGCTCTCCCACTTCGGTGACCCCCAGAGGTATAATTTTGATGGGAACATGGAGGACGTTGCGGCCACGACAGATTTTACGTGCACCAGCCACCATTAGTGTACACGACGGTCTTTGGTCGGTTCGAGTACCGAACCCGCAATCTTCCAATTGCGAGGCCGGCGCTCTACCGACTGGGCTACCGCGGCCCCATTGAACATTAGGATCTCCATCGATAAACAGTGTATTAACTTGTAACAAATAACAATTTAGTCTATAATAAATAAGAAAATTTTAAGCTTGTTTGTACTTTGATGTATAAAACTGGAACTCAGATTCGCCCTCAGGACAAAAAGATTTAAAATTATATATATATACTGCAGAACTTTTCCTTTGAAATGGTATGTATACAAATTTTCGACTCAATTCGTATTTTAGTTACAGCTACAGAGTGCTCTAAATAGGGAAGTTTCATATGACGTCAGAGTGACGTAGATGGAGGACAATCAACTCCACGTGAAAATAAATAGAAGCCATTTTTTAGCGCAGTAAGCAAATGGCAGTCGAAAACAGCTCATAGCACTATGGCAACGGCGCATGGCAACCAATGCCGGAGGACAAGCTGCCTACGTTGCCATGCTGTTATCAGTTGTTTACAACTGCCCTATAGGCCAAGATTAATTATGGACATCCTGTAGAAGAAAGATATTTCCAAATCGCTTTCTAACTGATTTCCTATTATATGTCTGACTTATGACTGTCGATCATAAATTTAGAGTGGCATATTCATTGCATTTTAGAAATAGTTGATATACCAGCTCGCATTATTAAAGTAGTTAGTTGCCTTGGTTAACGCGTCTAGAAGTGCATGATAATTCAATTTTTTCTACATTACACATATAAATAATGAAGTTTATTTAAAAAAACTGTTTACTTTCTTAATGTATATTAATTTATTCACTTTCCACTGAAATTCTTTATGCAAAAGCATGGTGTCACTTGGAGTAGTAATTCACAGTATTACTCCTTATTTGCCGTAAAGTTTTCGACGTCGACCTCTATTTTTCATTTTTAACTTATAAAAATAAATTATTTAAAATTAAAAAGAAAGAAAAAAGAAAAGACAAACTTTTTTTTGGAATACTATGAAAGTGAGAATCAAAAAATGAGGGGTCAACTATTACGTTTTTCTATTAAAAATTTTTGGTGTTTCAAAATTATTAGCTCCCTTCTCTCCCCTTTTTCCAAGTGATAATTTTTCACTTTGTGACCCACGGGTTGGTATTAAAAATAATAACGGGAAAAAAAAAATGATCCACTTTTGAAAAAGGATCACAATCACCACTGCCTATATGTTAGAAACGCAAAAGCTATAAACACAATTCCTACATTTGAAACGACAAATATTTTCTTCAAAAGAAAATATTTGTTTATAGATTTTATTGATAGTAATTCGACATCGATTCCGTTTCAAGATTTGATTTCCTTTATTACAGTGAATAACAAAAACCAGCACAACAGGCACATAAAACTGGCACTATAAATAGTATAATTCCGAGAGCACTTCCATAGAAAGAAATCCGGTACAGAGTATAATGGCAATAATTCTCCAAATCAGCGGCTTCTGGCTTAGTGATAGGTTTCATGGTGAAGGTCAAAAAGCATACTGAAAAAAAAAAAAAAAATAAATAAAAATAAAAAAATAACAATAATAGTAAGACATATAAAGAAATATATTCCACATATATGCTGTCAATTAAATTATAAAAATAGCAATAAAACCATACTCTTCAGCATATCTAACTATTTAAAATATCTTTATATTCCAAAATATATTTACACGACGTTTCGGCTAATATTCAATTTTTAACCATCTTCAGGGAAATGATGTACATAAACTATAACACATTAATCAAATTAAGCCATTCACGGATATTACAAACACAATTCATAAATAAATGAATGCGTGATTACATAACTTATATAAAAAACACTCTATATACATCTTAAAGAGTTTTATTTTTATTGTAATGTGCTTGATCGTGACTTTTTTAGATGTTTTTAACTCGTTTTAAGATGTATATAGAGTGTTTTTTATATAAGTTATGTAATCACGTATTAATTTCTTTATGAATTGTGTTTGTAATATCCGTGAATTATATTAAAATTTTTGATTCCATATATAGGAAAAGAAATTATAAATTATTCAATACTTACCAGCTAAGAACATTCCAATGCTGGCTAATAAAAAAAATGTATTTAGCCGGTTGAACCATTCTGGCACGTCTTCAATACTGTAATCA
Source organism: Salticus scenicus (assembly GCA_963930645.1). Taxonomy (NCBI): domain Eukaryota; kingdom Metazoa; phylum Arthropoda; class Arachnida; order Araneae; family Salticidae; genus Salticus; species Salticus scenicus. The sequence goes on from OZ005661.1 coordinate 233,138,217, forward strand.
TCGCAAATGCTCCTCCAATCAGAGATGCAGTTCAAAATACGCAAAAGTAATACCATCATCCCGAAGATAACTAAGCAGACTGGAAGGTATTCTTGGGCTGAGCAGTTATGGAAGTGTACAGCTCCTTCAATTCCGAATTTTGAGCATAGGAAAGAGTAAATTTCAATGAATAAAAGTGACACGTACAGAGAATGTATTCATGTGTTATTCATGTTTACAAAAAATAAACCTATAGAACAGAGATCGCCAGTTTTTCGACTTCATGTGCCCCCATGAATGTTTCTGCGGAACCACTGTATTCATAATATAAAATTCCACGTGCTACTAAATTCATAATATAAAACCATTAACATTATTATATATATATATATATATATATATATATATAAACGGTCTTTGGGGACTTGCCAATAGAAGTGAAAACTAAGTAACTTGTGAATTGTATCGTCGAGCTATTAGATTATTATTTTCGAATTATTTTTGGTTTGTAAAGAAGTGTTTATGATCTGTATTATATGACTCGGCACAATATTATTAGCTACCCAAATTAAATGAACTAAGCCTTATATTAGGTAAAAATATTGTAATATGACTAAAATTTTTTTTTTTTTTTTTTTTTTTTTTTATTATTATTCATTTGAAAATTTATATTGAAAGCAAAAAGAAGAATATAACAGTCTGTATAAAAACACGTGCTTGTACTTTGTGAACTATGTATATACTGTGGAAAAAGTACATACATACATAGAGTATAGAACTAGAAAGAGACAGATGCCAGTAGCCAGTATACTACTCGTATTAATATACATTTTATACATATATATGTATATGAGGCATGCCACGCCGTGCGCTACATATATGGATATATATGTAGAGAGATATATTCTTTGTATATATATATATATATATATATGTTGACACCACACATGGACATATAATTACTGGCGATCTTAGTATTGTTAATGATCTTTATTTATATAAACTTATGAATTATGGCACTAAATTTAGACTTTCCACAAAATGTAACATATATAATATTTTAAGTCAGTTTTCTCTAGATTTAGATTTATTTATTTATAAAATTGCTATTGATTATAACAAACCTTTAGAATACTTTAATGTTTGGAAGATTAATTCTTTAAATATTCTAAAAAATCAGCTTATTATTCATTCTAGATTTATTAAAAATGAAAGAAATCAAACATTAAATAAATCTATCAGTCTTTTACAAAATAAATTTATTATTACTTATGTAGATAAATCACCAAACAACTATGCCATCATTTGTAAAAAGTTTTATAAACAGATCCTTGACTACTCTATTTTAAATAGTAATAATTTTAAGAAAACCACCTTTACCACTGAAATTAATAATAAAAAGATTCTTAGCTTTTATAAATTATTAAAACTCAAATGTAAAAATTTCAACTATCCATATATAGTTATTATTCCAAAATTTCATAAAACTCCTGTTAAATTTCGCACTGTTACTATAGGATGTAATGCATATAATACTGTTGCCTGTAATCTTCTATTAAAACTTTTAAAAGAAATTTATAGTTTAACGTTAAACAATGACAATAAGCATTGTGTAAACAACAGTTTTCAACTTGTTAATAGAATAAAAAAATTTAATAATATTACAAACATCAGTACATTTGATTTTAATGATTTATTTAATAATATAGACATTCATGACTTACATAACACTATGTTAATTCTTTTTAATGAACACCAACACAGTATTAAAGAAAAAATATCGACTCATTACTTTAAAACTTTGTTAAATTTCATATTACATAATAATTTTATTCTGTACAATCATACTATATTCCAAAGTATTAAAGGTATTCCACAAGGTGGTTCAGCTAGTAGTTTATTATCTGATTTGTATCTTTATTATTATGAAAGAAATTTCTCTATTAGTAATGACTTAATGTTTTATAGATATATAGATGATATTATTGTTTTATACTTTAATGATAGTAATACCAACACCTTCATAGATAATTATTCTCATAGTCTTTTATTAACTAAACATGATATGATAAACAATGAAATAAATTTTCTAGATTTAAAAATTTATAATGAAAATGGATCTTTAGATTTTGATATTTATGATAAGAGAAAAGAATTTCTTTTAACGTTAATCTATTTACTCATTACAAATCTTGTTTACATAAAACCATCTATAAAAATATTCTAATTAACTTCCTCTTTAGAATAAAACATCTTTGTTCTAATAAACATAAAAGTAAAAACGTTAAATCTATCTGTAATCAAGCTAGAGTTTATGGTTATCCAAAATTTCTAGTTAATTCAATTATTAAATCATATTTCTGATTTAATCATCTTACCTTGTATATGGTGTTTACATATTATTAAAAAAAAAAAAAAAAAAAAAAAAAAAAAAGTGCATTCTTGCATTATTATCAAAAAAATTATATAAATAATTAAAGACAATAAAAAATGTGGAGGATGGGTGGGCAGATGCTTGATTAAGGAGGATGGGTGGTGTTGTTAGGCTGGATGGTTGGGAGGGTTTGAGATTCTCGCGTATTTATATGTGTGTTTGCTTTATAGATTTAGAAAAAAAAAAAAAACTGTAATTCTATAAACTATAATATTAAATTACTGACTCTCTACTAACTTAATTTGTCCAAAGAAACATTTATTATATGTACATAAAAACATTACTTATAATTAACCTCAATATTAAATGGTTATTTAGTAAATTAACCTCATTATTATTTAGTAAATTAACCTTAATATTTAGTAAATTAACCTCAATATTAATTACATATTGCTTTGTGTTCCTCTATTATTATTTATTGTTACTTATTATTTGGTAGATTAACCTCAATTTTAATTATTATTTAGTAGATTAACCTCAATATTAAATAATTATTTGGTATATTAATTATTATTGATTATTGTTGTTAACCATTATTATTTAGTAAATTAACCTCAATATTAATTACATATTGCTTTGAGTTCCTTTATTATTATATTCTTCATTTTCGATTTTCAACTTAGTTAATTTGTCCAAAGAAACGTATAACAAATTTACATTTAAAAAATAAATTAATCAATAAATTAACCACAATTTTCACTACATATTGCATTGTGCTCTTAAATTAACTCTTAATTGTATTTTAAATGATTACATTAGATTAAATTTTATTCAGCTCACGCACATTATAAATAAAAAAAAATAAAAAAAAAAACATTAGGGTTACTACTTTTTCTAAACTACACAAGATGGCGTTACTTACTCTATTTACTGATTTCTATGTTTCAATAAAATGACACTTTGAAGTTTATGCATTATCGTAAATTAAGTTATTCTCAATTTTAATCAAAATTTAATTTTAAATTATCACTTTTAGGTTTATTATTAAAATCAAACATTTCACTCAACTTTATCGTTCAGTTGATTAATACAAATTCAAAAACAAATTAATCGTTCAGTTATTTAATCGATTCCTCAATTAACTGTGAATCTTAACTGTATACAGACACATGTATATCTCGTGTTCTGATTTATGTGCAAGAGTGCAAGCTACTCATACAAGTTTTTTAATGTGTAATGTATGTTATACTTTAGTTTTATTAATTATTAATAGTATTTCATTTAACTATTTTTATTATTATTTCCATTAATAATATTGAAATATTGCATGAATTAAAATATGATTTTTATCTGGTTTTCACATATATTTTCAGTTTTAATTTTCTCTTTTTTGGTGGTGTTATTGGGTGTAGCTTGTTGTAAATATTTAGCAATTTGCATACAACAAGACAGAAATAACACCCACTTTACATGCAACATTCATTCTACACCCTTGAAAAAGTAATGAATTTGTATGTTTCAATTTCTGGATGGTTGATTGTCGCAATCTCTTTTTGAATTTTTCTGTTTTATCTTTTTCAAAGTTTATTGTTTTCGTCTATTCAATGTTTGAAAAGGTTTTCAATATATATATATATATATATATATATAATGTATACTAATAACGCCCGGAGGTATATCTATGTACATATATACACAGTATACATATAGCTCATGGAAAGCGTTCGGTGAGGATGATGCGAGTTCCATGATTTTTGTTCACCCAAAAAGTGCTCAACGCGCCTAAAGAAGTTTTCACTTAAAAAAAATCCCTTTTCGGTAAGCTGAAAGGCAAAGATAGAATATTACAAAAGTAAGGAAATTTGACGAGCTTGGCGATTGAAAATGACAGCTTTGTCGTTATTATATTTTCTTACTACACGAAAACTATTCTAAACTATTCACCACAAACGATATTTTTATTAAGACTAACGTATTATTTTAATTTTTTATTTTTAAATGATTAATTAAAGCGGTCACCATGGTTTTTATATTTTCAGTGAACTTTTTATTATCGTCTGCACGTGACGTAAGCATCAGATTATAAATTTAAGCAATGAAAGCTATAGAAAAAGTCGGCTTCATCACAACTGACGAAAAATCCCTTTTTAACTTGTAACTTTTAAGCATTTGAAGTTATCGAAAAAGTTTAAATACAAAAATTGTTCTTTAGGGTAAAGGCGGTAATTCGCCTGTTTTGAAGTTTTTACCTATTTTCAACATTAAAGAAACTATGGACAAATGAAAATTTCCACCCTCTTTGAGCTGGACACTGCACCTACGAACTCGACCGAGATTTTTACTGACCTGACAACATATCCCGAGCTGGTTAAATTTAAATAAAAATTACTCCAGTTATCGTGTTCACAACTTAACATGGGAAAAAGCGTTATACATTATATATATATATATAAACTTTTGAATGGAGGGTGGTTTTGGGTTTTAGGGGTCATGATCGGTGAAGATATGAAGAAATTTTCCAGAAGTCGTGCCATAAGGACCATTTCAATTCCTATAAGTAATCTACCTAAAAAACCGCAAATGTAATTATAGAATAACTAGTATATAAACCCGTCAAAAATGACGGAATGTGAACGATAAATCTTGAAAACAATGTTTAGATCATGATGGTTACCACGTGATCATTTAAATGTATTTTCAATTTTTGTTTATAAATCAAATGTGTTTCGATATTTTATAATTTTCGTTCTGAAATTAAAAAAAAAAAAAAAAAAAAAAAAAACAGTTGCACTTCGGGAGTGCCGACAGAAGTGAAAACGTGAACAATTACGTGTAAATTTCTTGAATCGTCAGGAAATATTTTATTGTGTAGGAAATACTTTTAAATGAAGTGTTTTTTTATTCATGAATATAAACTACTACTACAAAAATTATATTACAATTTTATTTAATGCTTTAACTGCAATAGAGACAGTGTCCGGAGATGAGAGAAGTCGTGTAGAGCCGCACCAGATTGTAAAAAGGTGAGAAAAATGGCGGCTTTGGCCTTTCTCACGGTTTTGTGAGGTCTAACTGCAATAGAGACAGTGTCCGGAGATGAGAGAAGTCGTGTAGAGCCGCACCAGATTGTAAAAACGTGAGAAAAATGGAGACTTTGGCCTTTATCACGGTTGTGTGAGGTCTAACTGCAACGTTTCCGGCAGCAATCTTTAAGAGACAGTGTCCGGAGATGAGAGAAGTCGTGTAGAGCCGCATCAGATTTTAAAAACGTGAGAAAAATGGCGGCTTTGGTCTTTCTCATGGTTTTGTAAAGTCTAACTGCAACGATTCCGGATGCAATCTTTAAGAGACAGTGTCCGGAGATGAGTGAAGTCGTATAGAGCCGCACCAGATTGTAAAAACGTGAGAAAAATGGCGACTTTGGCCTTTCTCACGGTTTTGTGAGGTCTAACTGCAACATTTCCGGCTGCAATCTTTAAGAGACAGTAGCCGGAGATGAGAGAAGTCGTGTAAAGCCGCACCAGATTGTAAAAACGTGAGAAAAATGGCGGCTTTGGCCTTTCTCACGGTTTTGTGAGGTCTAACTATAATAGAAACAGTGTCCGGAGATGAGAGAAGTCGTGTAGAGCCGCACCAGATTGTAAAAACGTGAGAAAAATGGCGACTTTGGTCTTTATCACGGTTTTGTGAGGTCTAACTGGAACGTTTCCGGCTGCAATCTTTAAGAGACAGTGTCCGAAAATGAGAGAAGTCGTGTAGAGCCGCACCAGATTGTAAAAAGGTGAGAAAAATGGCGGCTTTGGCCTTTCTCATGGTTTTGTGAGGTCTAACTGCAATAGAGACAGTGTCCGGAGATGAGAGAAGTCATGTAGAGCCGCACCAGATTGTAAAAACGTGAGAAAAATGGAGACTTTGGCCTTTATCACGGTTGTGTGAGGTCTAACTGCAACGTTTCCGGCAGCAATCTTTAAGAGACAGTGTCCGGAGATGAGAGAAGTCGTGTAGAGCCGCACCAGGATTTAAAAACGTGAGAAAAATGGCGGCTTTGGTCTTTCTCATGGTTTTGTGAAGTCTAACTGCAACGATTCCGGATGCAATCTTTAAGAGACAGTGTCCGGAGATGAGTGAAGTCGTATAGAGCCGCACCAGATTCTAAAAACGTGAGAAAAATGGCGGCTTTGGCCTTTCTCACGGTTTTGTGAGGTCTAACTGCAACGTTTCGGGCTGCAATCTTTAAGAGACAGTAGCCGGAGATGAGAGAAGTCGTGTAAAGCCGCACCAGATTGTAAAAACGTGAGAAAAATGGCGGCTTTGGCCTTTCTCACGGTTTTGTGAAGTCTAACTATAATAGAAACAGTGTCCGGAGATGAGAGAAGTCGTGTAGAGCCGCACCAGATTGTAAAAAGTGAGAAAAATTGCGGCTTTGGCCTTTCTCACGGTTTTGTGAGGTCTAACTGCAACGTTTCCGGCTGCAATCTTTAAGAGACAGTATCCGGAGATGAGAGAAGTTGTGTAAAGAAGTCGTCTTATTTGTATCATACAAGGATAGAAAGCGTTTGCCGACGATGACGCGAATTCAATGATTTTTCTTCACCCAAAAGTTTACACTTTAAATGGAAAGCGTTCGCTGACGATGACGGGAGTTCAATGATTTTTGTTCCCCCAAAAGTGCTCAACGCGCCTAAAGAAGTTTTCACTTCAAAAATTTTACCCGATCAATAAATATGAATGACAATAAAAAAACTGCTGGTGGACAAAAAATATATGGTCCGACAACACAACAGCAACACCACATCCCAGTGTTCCATTAAGTGCTCTATACGCAAGCGAAGTGTGACGTCACTGACCGTCCGAGGATGCAAGAAAATGATTTCCTATGTTAATCGCCTATTGGATTTTCTGTAAAAACTTATTAAAAATCGAGGAAAATTATTTCCTGATTTTAATCCCCATATTTGGGTAATTATACGTATTAGTTATCATGTTCATGTGTTAGATTGAGTTATTTTGCTGTGAAATTGAAAAAAAATTAATTTTAAATTTCAAAACTCTGTTGTCTTTGGCGATCAAAAACGTACTACGAAAATATCATGCCAGATGTATATTTTCGTAATATGTATTGTGCGAAATATTGTTTCATATTATTCATTACTCTCTTTTAATGTAAGTTTTTAAAATAACCATGATTTTTGAAAGGAATTAAATTATATTCGCCAGATAATTTGGCGTATATATATATATTTTTTTTTTCTGCCAAGGATGAACGATATCAAATCTATTCCGCTGCAACATATTAGTATCTTATATCAGATACTTTATTTAGACATTTGAAATCAAATTTCACTTCAAATTATGATAGAATATTTATCATTTTCCTTTTAATTAGTATCCCAGGCAGCACATAACGTTGTTATAACGTTGAAAATAAGTCTGAACAGTGAAAAATTAGTTATAATAACGTTGTAACAACGTTATGTGCTACTGGGGATATTAGTTGGATATTTATTAAGTAAATGTGATCCTTTGAAATGAAATGTTTATGTTTTCAATGGAATATGGAAGTTTTTTTTTTTTTTTTTTTTTTTATCTAGAGTTTTGAAATTTAAAATTCAAATTTTATCAATTTTAGAACAAAAACAACTTAATATAACGCATGCACGTGATAACTAATACATATCTAAACCTAAATATGGGGATTAAAATCGGGAAATAATTTTCCTCGATTTTTAATATTTTTTTACGAAAAATCCATTGGGCGTTTAACATAGGAAATATTTTTCTTGTATCCACGAACGCCAGTGACGTCATCGCTTCGCTTGCGTATTTAAAGTCTTCATAATAAGAAAAAACGATAGACTTCATTTTACCAAAATACTTATTTTTAAGACTATCGTAGATCCTGTTTTCAAATTTTCTAACTAACTATCCAATAACTACAGACACTCCATGCTAACCCAAATTCACCTCTACTCGATACCTCCAACCAGCTATCTCACCCACAACATCGCCAAAATATCCAGGATCCAGCTAGGGACTTTCTCATTCTCAACCGAACCTTTTACCTTGACTGGACATTATCACCTTAGACTACTCTACTTTCAATACTCATTTCAACTGGTGACTTTTACTTGCCCAACCAAGCATTCTATCCCAACAATCACTTTACACTAATTTCAAAACTAAAATTAAATGGCGGCATTTACGTACTAAACTCGACGCCAATCATACCTTACAATGTAAACAAACAATGAAGCTTGATAAAAATATTTAAAGGCTTTAATACGTTTTTACAAATATTTTAAGATTTTTAAGGCTTTAATATGTTTTAGAAATATTTTAAGCGCTTTTTTAATGAAATAGTCAAAGAGTCGTTCATTTGGAATTAAAGAGTTGTCCATTTGGAATTTGTATTTTCTGAATGGCAACAGTTTTGGTTTGTTTTTATTTAGTATTTCGTTGATTATTATCATGAAGTTGCATAATTCTATTTATAGGTTCATGTTTATAATAGCCAGTGATACGTTATATTTAATTTAGATATTTAAACATTACAATTGAATAGTTTTTCAAGGTTTTAGAGGAAATAAATTTGAATATGTGCGATACAAAATATGTATGAAAATGATATGTATGTTTCCTAAGTTGAATTAAACAAACGGAAAAAAAATGGCTGCCAAAAGTTTCGGTTTTGAAGCGGTACTAACCGGATTCGTTCATGACAGATGAGGGTCATTATATATATAAATTATTGATAAATACCATTATTAATATAAAATAAACGAATTAATTAAAACATATTAGGAGTGCTTTTTTTTTTTTTTTTTTTTTTTTTTTTTGTAAAAAGAATAAAAAATGATAAAAATTGTCAAAATCGATGCAATTAAAAATATCCAGATAGTTCAAGATGTACGATGTTATACAATACTTTTAAAATAATATCATTCTATAATTCTCTGACACTTTAAATCTATTTCTCTTGGGTTCCAAATTTCGGGAATAACTAGTTACTTATACGGTTCCATGCAAATGTGTTTTCATCTAATGCATTTAAAACAGTGTATGAATGTTAAGCAGTATGTTTTTACCATAACCGAGAATTAATTTTGAAATCAAGAAATTATTACATTTATTAAAAACTCCTAAAATCAATCGAAAGATAAAATTTTATTTTTATCCCTCCCCCCTTTTTACTTTCTCTTACCCATAGGGCCGAGAAAGTATTGTTTTAGGGTTAAATTTTCGAACGTGAGTTTTTAATATATTTACATGTTCTGAGGTCCCCTGAACACGAAAATCATGTTTTTAGCAAATGGTCTGATCTGTGTGTGTGTCTGTCTGTTATCAGCATATTTCAAGAACAAATAGTAGCAGAAATTCCAAAGTCGGTATTCTAAATGTGTATCATATAGGGATGCTACAGTAAGTTTTTCGTTGAAGTGAAGCAAATGGTACGTGTACAGGGACACCCAAGAGAATTCAAATACATTACGTCTATGAGGGAAAGACAGCGCCCTCTAGTCAGTCTATAAGTCATTACAGTCCTCCTCCCTTCAGGGGAGAATCTTTTCACTATTGTGGAGGGAAAAGTTTGGTTAAATAATACTTGAATAGGATAAGTCTATATTCAAATAAAATAAAGTCACAATGTTCAACATATTAGTTCATCTTCTAGATATCGTAATTAGTTTAAAACAAGAGATAAAAAAAATACGAGCAAGCACCAATTCTATGCAGAAACAGTACCTGGTTATATTTAAATGCACCAGACTTATCCCTATTTTAGATTAAATACACTATTTAACTTATTTTAAAATATACAAAAAAACATATACCAAATAGAAAATTAAATATTATTACACAATATATCAGAGACACTAAATAGATATGCAAGTAAAATATAGATAGTGAAAACAAATTTATACCACACATATATATAGCAATAATTAAACAAATACGATATATATAGCAATAATTAAACAAATACACAAACTTTTTTTTTAACTAAGGGATAAGAGTTAATCTATCAGCATTCTGAGATTGTAATTCTATACACTAAACAGCCTCCTAGTTAAATAATACTGCATAGAGTTCCCAAAGTAAAAGTCTGGGATTTGGTCTTTTTTTTTTTTTTCTTTTATTCAGGAACATGAATAGCTTTGTACAATTACGACTAAATAAGTCAGGATTGCGAGATAAATTCTCCTTTATTTCTTCAAATGCCCTTTGGCAAGAGCTATTCCAGTCAGTGGATTTTAGAGACCAATCCTTTAGTAAGTCTGACAATAAAGTTGCATCTTCAGAAAATTCAGGAATGCATTTTCGATAGTATTCAGCTAATTTCCAGTAGTCTGTCACATGAGTCATGGTAGTATGAGACGAAGAATCTTTTTTGACTCGAACCTTCTTTTCACTTGGAGTTCTTAATCTCTGGCGCACTAAATGTCCAGAAATTTTTACATCAGTGCGAGTAGGTGGACCTTTAGAAGGTTTAATATGCAACTTAGTAGCACTGATTTTGAAGGAAATGTCTTTTACACGATTTTCCCTTGTTTTAGGAAAATTGGCGACTTTCTCACTATATGGCACTGGACACTTTTCACTGTGTTTCAATAAATTTGCCATTAGTTGACTAGAATCTTTAGGTAGATTTTTCAAGGGACTCAAAGTAGTTGCAGAAAGTTCTTCCTTCAAGTAACTTTGTTCCTTCAATTGTTTTTCATAAATTAAGCATTTTTCAGATAATTGCATAAGATCTAATTTATTCTTCTGTAATTCAGCTGTCAACTGATCCAATTTAGCATTAGAATTTTTTTCTTTCTCTTCAAGAATATTAAACAGGTAATCTAGTTTGGAATTAATTATATTAATTTCATTTCTTTCTTCAACAAGCTTTTCATTTTTAAGACAAATTTCATTTTCTTTACCTTTTATTCTTAAGAGCTCTTCTTTAATTATGTTGATTTCATTAGACAGCTTAAGATTTTCAATTTTAGTATTTTCCAGATCTTGTTTGTAATTATTCTTTTCAACATTCAAAATTTCTAACTGATTTAGAAAATTCTTCTTTTCAGTTTGTGAATCAAGACGAAGATTTTTTAACTGATTTTCAAACTTTTCTTTCTCTTGAATTTCTTCATTTATCTGCTTTTGATATTCTAAGCATTTTTTATTCAGATAAGCATCTATTTCTGCTTTTAGTTTTTCCATCACAAAATTAGAGTCTTCATTTTTTTGTTTAAGGTCTTTTAAGGCATTATTTAGTTCTGAATGATTTTTGGTAGTATGTTCCAACTCTTCAGTAAGTTTTTTATTTTCAAGAGACAGTTCTTGTTCTTTAATTTTCTTTTCTTCCATCTCCCCTTTTAAACATATACGTTTTCATTTAACAATCTGAAATTTTCAGTTTTGAGATGGTCAACATTTATTTTCTCTTTAAGAACAACTTCATTTTCTATTTTATTTTGATTTTCTGTTATATCCTGCAGTTCTTCAACAAACACTTTTGGAGAGGTTTTATTGAGTTCTGGCCATGAAAATTCTGACAGGATTTCTTCTACCTCTTCAGTTTTCTTTTCATCTTCAGATTTGCTCTCAATCAACTTTTGGTCAAAATGAGCAACATCTTTATTTTGAATATTTTTCTTCACCTTTAAAAATTTCTTAGAATTTTTTGTTTGTACAGAATTTAACTTAGACACTTGTGCATTTTCTTTTGATTTGCAATTTTTGAACATTGCAGCAGTTTTATTTCCTAACAAATACTTGTCACCATAAAAAGAATTTTGTAGGACAGCTGCTTTAGTTTTTAAGTGTCCTATTTTACAATCCAATTCAATTTCTGCAAGTGGTAAACAGATCGGATCCACTTCTAATGGATTTCTAATATACACTTTCTCATTTGTGTACATATGTGGTTTCACGTACTTGCTGCTTATCAGATCACATGAAGCACCCGTGTCTCGAATTATTTTCATCTCAACACCATTCACTTTACCTAAACTAGTATAAGGTGTCATTGATTGATCAGAACCTGCCTCAGTTATAATATGCGAGATAAATTCTTCATTTTTCTTTAATTTATCATACTGAGGTCTAAGATGATTAGTAGAACCACATTCATAGCAACGAGCAATTTTTCTTTTATCAAATTCTTTATTTCTCTGATTTTCTTGGGATGTTTCGGGTTTTGCATGAAATTTCGGCTTGACATCTTTGTTATTATCGTTAGACTTATCATCACATAAGTTTTCACTTTGGTTTCGAAAGCTGGAAAATTTCTTTTTTTTGGAAAATTTCTTTCAATTCCCTCCTTTTGAAACTTTCCCTAATACTCTCAAACTCATCTAGTTTTTCAGCTAAGTCCATAGGTGTCATGAATGTAAGCCAGTTTTCTAAAATATGATCTCTTACATCAGCAGGCACTCGAAACTTCAACTGCTCAGTCACTATTAGGTCTTTCAGCTGTTCAAAATTCTCTATCTTTAATTCTGTAAGCCACTCCGTAAAATAACTAGAAAGCTCTTGGGCATAATTTCTCCAAGATTTTTCGGACGATTTGTGGTGCTTATAAGAACATTGTTACAATTTTTCACAATTTAATTTATATCTTCTCATAATGATATTTTTAACAAAATCATAATTTGTCGCATCGGTTGGCGACTCTCTGGCCAACATATTGGAAAGTTCTGGCGGTAAAACTGCTAACAGGTAGACCACTCAATCCTTTTTTGGAACTCGTGCCATCTCCGCTCTTCTTTCGAAATTTATTAAATATAAACCCATTTCATCATGTTTTTCATCAAATCTTGGGGTAATTTGGGTTAACTGTATTCTTGGAACCGATTCAATCACCCTTTCTGGTTCTAATAATCGTTCAGGATTTTCTTTTGCAATTTCCAATTTCTTTAATTCAAGTTCATATTGTTGAGTTTCTCGGGTCCTTCTTTCCTCTCTTTCTTCTTGTCTTAGTCTCTCTTCTTCTTGTAGTTTTTTATCTTCAAGAAGCCTTTCCAATATTAATTTTACTTCTTCCTCATTATAGGACTTGCTAGATAAAATTAATTTCTTGATGTCAATAACTCTACTGGAAGTATCTACTTCGACACCGATTTCCTCACAAATTTGAATCAATTCATGTTTTCGAGCTTTAGCTAAAAATGCCATGTTTCAAAACCCCAAACAAAACCAGAATGCTCTCAAAACGATAATAAAATATAAACAAATAAAATATTTAGAAAAATTATTATAATTTTTTCTATTACCCCCTTTTTTTTTCAAAAATCAATCAAACACACAAATAAAATAAGATATTGAGGGTAATTAAACTTTGTAATTAAATAAAAAATAATAATATCCAACCCAATTAATGGTATCTGTAATTACGAAAAAAAAATTATTTTTCTCTATTTAAGAGAACACTTTTATATATGCATATATATATATATATATATATTTCTTTCATAAAAAAAACACACGTGTACAGTACTTTTCTTCTTAAAGAACAGAATACAAGAACATTTTTAATCTCACAAATTTCTTTTATTAAATAAATCATACATTCAAAAATAATATTCAAAATAATATTTTAAACCAAGTTGTTCTCATACCAAGCACTACTTGTTTCCTACACAATCATTATTTCAATTCAAAACAGAAATAAATTAATTTATTTGCAAAACTATTTGATTCTTTTTGCACACATATTTCTCAGGAAACAGAATAATTAATATTTTTCTTCAAACAAAAAAAAAAAAAAAAAAAAAAAAAAAAAAACACACACAACAGTTTCGTTTCTAAACCGAAACTCTTTTCTTTATCAAAAAAAAGTAAGTTTCACAAAATTAGATTTAAGTAACATAAATTACCATAGTAATTAATATTAAGAAATAAAATGAACATCTAATC
>OZ005661.1:233152673-233179950 GCA_963930645.1 Salticus scenicus
AGTTTAATCTATTGCTTCTAAAGATTTTATATAGAGAAAAGTAATACCAATTACCTTCTTTTTTTATTACTTTTGAACAAATGTTAGCTTGTTTACAAGTTCTAATGACTTATGTTTAATTTTTTTAGGGTGTATATTTACTCTTAGTTTCATTCTAATTTTATTGATTCTAAATATTTTATTAATAGTCATTTAATATACCATTCTGAAAGAAATTGAAAAGTATATTGGTTTTACACGCTCTCATAAAATGAATGCACTGTGAACAGTACTTGAATTGATATAATATTTTTCAATCACTTTAATACCAACATTTGTTGTATGTATACCTTTGAATGAAAAAAAAAGGAAGCAAATTTTTGCTAAGTAAAATTAGTTTACAAATTTGAAACGGGAGATTTTACTGGTGTAAAAAGGAAATTCACATCTAGATTTAAACACTGAATTTTCATATCTGTCGATTTGATTAAGCATAGATGTACAGTCACCCAAAAAAAAAAAAACGCCACCCCCCCACCTAATTTTGCCGTAAATTATCGTAGAAACATGCGACTGGTACCAATCAGTTTGTAATAACGTCTAGTTTATAATGTTATAGTTAGATTTTACTTAGGGGGTCGTCTACATATTAAAACTGACATCAACTTCATTTTTTTCAATGGTAACCCCCATTTTTTATAATTTATTTGAATTCTTTGGATCAAATCATCACGGAAAATGGTATAGTTTATATATTTCGCTCAATTTTTCATAGAGTTATAAGCTGTCAAAGTTTGGGGGTGTTAATGTTAAATGAATGAGACAAACATTAAATCATATCTTCCGAAATAATTCTGATATTTAAATTCTGTTTTTTTTATTCGTTAGAATGAAGTAACCCAAACATATTCCATGCAAATTTTTGCTAAAAAAACATTTTTTGAATTATGAAAATTATTAATAATTTCATATTTGAAAAAATTATGAATTATGACCTATGTTAATTTTTGCACGGATAGAACGGGCATCATCAAAAACATAGGTTTCCAAATTTACAGCTCGTTCCTAACATTATTTTTTGAGTTACAGTGATATTTCACTTTTTATTCCTGTTAGGGGGCCGTCACTTGTTGTAATCTGTATCCTCTATAAGTAAATGTTTGTATATAATTTGACGGAAAACTATTTTAATTTACCTTTATGTTATTTTTATTGTTTCCTAAGCAATATTTCTATGTTTATTATAAAAATTGGCATATTTTTGTAATGTTATCACAATGTAGGCCAGGGATTGTGAAAGAATTTCAAAAGAAAAGAAGCCCCGCCTCTGATTCGCTGAAACACTATTTAAAAAAAAAGAAAAATTTGCATATTCCTATTTGACTCTATATGTGACGCTGGTGTGCATAAATCACAATGGTATTTACTACATCGATTATTGAAGAGAAAACTTAAATGATTTAATTACAAATATGCAAAATCATTTTGCTTTATATTATAAAGTTTTAGAAAATTTGTGAAAAGGCGTGGCTATTTACATTAAGCCTTGATATGGAAGCTATGTTGCTGTTTTTCGATGCTGCGAAATTTACAAAATATGTTTGTGTTAATATACTATACAGATAGAAGAATAATTATATAATATCAACAAATCTTCTTTAATCAATATGTTTATATACATTACTGTATGGAAATGTTTATATATGAATATTGTATTTATTTTTAATGAGAGATATAAACACAAAATACTAAAAAAAAAAGAAGAAAATGTGTTATAAATTTTTATAAATCAAGCAAAATATATATGCATACTTGCCAACCTAACCCGTAACATTGTTAGTTCCCGCCCCTGTGTGTACACAATTTAATTTTTAGAGTAATTAACTTCAAATACATTTACGATTAACTCAATGAGCGCCACGCGAATTCTTATGGAAATCCCATTCAGGCCACACGTGCTGCTTAGAAGCGTGTTATGTTTATCGAGTTTCAATAAACCCCATTAGGCCTTAACGATATAATCCTATAAAAATCCTATAAAAAAAAACAAAAAAACATTAAGTAAATTTTAAATAAATTGTCAGTAATTACTTAAAACTATGTCAGTTCTGTAGTTTTATATCATATTTTACACTGCCGGCTGACTTAGCCTAAATGGAAAGATTAGTGTCAGCCACCGATGGCTGACACGGCTCTAAAAAGACTGATGTGAAAAAAAATGTACGGAAAGGGGCGGGACCAGTAATCTTCCGGGATAGGTTGACAAGAATGTATATACATAGAGCAATGCCAGAAAATGTTCTTTATTTTTCATGATTCAGATAAATGGTATTTTTTTTCTGAATAGTCTATGTATTAAATATAATGCTGCTTTAAATACCCTTTAAATGAAAAGTTTTATTACATAAAGTAATTTTCTGGCACTCTACAGCTCCCAAATGACACACAATACAAAACCCCGCCTTTTTCCAGTGTTTAAAGGGTATTAACGTTTAATATGCTTTATATTCGTTTTGATCTTTCTTTCTCCTCCTTATCTTCTTCTTTTTTCCTTAAAAAAAAAAAAAAAAGAGTTATGTAACATTTTGACCTTTTCAAGTGAAGATTTAGATTAAGGGTAGTCAGCCTTTCTACACCCACCGTCCACTTCGGTATCTGTGTTAAAGTGTAGAATTTTAGAACATCCCATTAAGTAGTAGGATTTATTATTCTACATATTAATTTGTTACACATTATAAAATATAAAAGCAAAAGAATATCGTGGAGATTTATGTAAAAGTTTTTAATAATGTCATGAAAAAAAAAAAAATAATTAATTAAAAAATTAAATAAATAAAAATAAAAAAATCTGTTTTAATATTTTAAAAATGTCAATTAAAGAAAATGAAAGTACTGCAGTATCAGAACAAACTCCCATTGTCACTGTGAAACGGCCGTGGGAACCAGGTTGAGTGCCGCCGTTTCAGACAATTATACGGCAGCTTGAGTTAAAGTAATTTTGAATTTTCAAACAAATTTAAAACCATTCATCTTTTTTTTCTTTTTTTTTTTTCTTTTGATAGATATTTTAATATCTATTCAAGCTATTTAATTTTCTTCGTATGAAGTGAACTATCTGATGTTTAATCAATAGAAACCAATAAAAATCTTTTAATTCATAAACTAACTCAGAAAGTTCTGTGAATTAGTGATTTTTTTTTATTTTATAATTAACATTTCTGAAATTTTTTCCGGTGTGAAACTTAATAAATAATGTATACTGGGTGGTAGATCGTGATTTATGTTTTCTAAATGTATAGACGGACCCCTAATGCATTTTCACGTGTAACTCTATTTAATATTGATTTAAGGTATATAAATAGGTATGTTTTTCGAACCGCCTTGATCTCAGAAATCTGAATATGAAGTCAAAAATGGGGGTTGCCATTAAAGAAAATGAAGTTAATGCCAGTTTTAATATGTAGACGACCCCTTAGGTAAAAGTTAACTATACCGTTATAAACTAGACGTTATTACAAATCGATTGGTACCAGTCAAATGTTTCTACGATAATTTACGGCGAAATTAGGTGGGGGAGTGGCGTTTTTTTTTTGGGTGACTGTACATTGTAAGCCGAAAAGTCCTGACACATTTTAAACTTTAATAGAAAATTAAATATTTGGAGTGTGAGAGTACGGTTAATATTACAATGCTCCTTACGAGAAACAAAATCTATTTAAAGGGGAAAAAAAGAAGTTCTGCTTAAAAAAGAATGTTAGATCAAATTTTTGCTGATAGGTGGCGGAGTGCCGCAAAAACAGGAAGAATAACTATGAAAAACACAAGACAATCAATTAAAAAACAATTATTTTGCGAAAATAAATAATGACAGTTTATGTGTGCCCTCTACAGCTTGAATCACATCCAAATGGAAAGCCGGATGAAGCGACATGACACGTATACATATGTTATTCGTGTTTTCTATATTTTAATTTTAACAGTACGGAAGCATGATATTTTCCCCCATACTCACAAATAGAAATCAAGGACGGAAGACTATGGATCGAGGTAGGCATAACAAAATATAAGAAACGTTACGTATATATACAAAATGTAAGGTACAAGCGTATCTATGAGCAAAATTTTAACATTTGTTTATAAAACTTCTTTTTTTATTTTTATTTTTATTACATTTTTTACCATAAGAATAATTATAAAGCAAACTGCGTTTTCACACACTACACTCATGTTTTTATATTAGAATTAAAATGCATCAAATAATTTTAGCAAACTTTCTATGTAAAAGTAAGGTCATGTAGAGACCCAAAACGTACTTTACATTAGATGTTATAACCAGTGTTCCGATTTTTTATTCTATAATCACCAATAATTTTGAGAAGTGATATTTGATATTTGATATTTGATCGGTCTTCGAAGTGATTAGGCAAAAGTTACAATTAAAAATTACTGGTATTTATTGAATAAAAAATCCGCCAGATCTGACAACACTGGTCATAACGTTCCTAAATATAAAATTTTAAAGCTAACAGTTTTTAGTTATGCGTGATATTTACAACGCAGTTTTTGTTTTCTACAATTACAATACTTCATTTATTTTGTGCAAATTACATTTATAGAAACCTTTAAGATAAGTTGGTGGAATTTCAAAATCATTATCTATAAATAAATATATACTTTATTAGATATATTTATTAAAAAAAAAAAAAAAAAATATCCTCAGGAATAGTAAGTTGACGCATATATATATATATATAATTATTATATGGGCATATATTTTATTTCAAAGCAAGCACATACTGAATTAAAATAGACAAGATGGTTTAGAACATTTCAATTAGTTTATAATAATAATTTTTCCAATAAACTTGGAAGTCATTAACAATATTTAAACTCTGAAACTTCTTCACACACCATAAAATAAATACAAGCAACTACTGGTTTTGAATGGCCATGGCCTAAAGAAACCCATAGTGCGTGCATTTATTTAACGGTGTGTGAATGAGTTTTAAAGTTATAAAAAATATTTTACACCATTTCTTTATAACTTATAATATAATCAATAATAATAATTCCAAATAAACGTCATCATTAATAGATTTAAATGTAGACATCAATGAGGCAGAAATTCTCTCAAATTCTGAAATTAGAATTTGCTAAAACTTTAAACATATTGCAAATCGTTTCATCTATATAAACATCTCGGAAATTTTTTTACTTTCTTCTATATGTAATATAGAGAAAGTATTGGATTCGCGAAAATTTTCGACCTCCGTTTTTTGACGGATCTACACGTTTTGGGATGTCCTGAACACGAATTGATAGTTTTTAAAAAATGTCTGTCTGTGTGTCTGTCTGTCTGTCTGTGTGTCTGTCTGTCTGTCTGTATCATTTTTTTGTGGACGCTGTATCTCACGAACCAATAAATGAAATTTAACCAAACTTGGTATTTAGTTGCACCCTGACATGAACTGGTGCCCATTAGATTTGGGGATCAATAGCTCAACAGGTGGCGCTGTGATCGCATTTTATAGGACAAAATTCCGTATAAATGGGCATAATGAGAGTTATTTTAAACTTGTGATTGTAAAATTAATATGAATTATTGATAATAGTAGTAGTTAACTAGGAAAAAAAATTTGTGCATGGGGGGCATCGGTTCCCCCCCTGGGGGGGAAGTACCACCCCGGGGGGGTTAAATTTTGAAGATGGGTATCATTCGAAAGATCTCGTCAATACCTTTAAAACGAATGGTTGAACCATAAATCTGTGATAATTTAAAACAAAGTTATCGATTTTTTTTACTTTTAACAACAAAAAAAAAAACTTAGAAAAAAAATCGTATTTTTTTTTTTTTTTTTTTTTTTTTTTTTTTTTTTAAACGAAATTTTACCAAACTTGGTATTTAGTTGGTCCCCGACATAAACTGGTGCTGATTATATTTGCGGATCAATAGCTCAACAGGAGGCGCTGTGATAGCATTTTATCTAAATTTTTAACATGGCAGAATAAGACAAAAATTCGTATAAATGTGCATAATAAGAGTTATTTTACACTTGTGATTGTAAAATTAATATGAATTATTGATAATAGTAGTACGTAACTAGGAAAAAATTTTTGTGCATGGGGGGGCATCGCTTCCCCCCTGGGGGGGAAGTACCCTTAAAAAAAACAAGTACCCCTCCAAAAAAAAAACCCTTAGAAAAAAAAATTGTATTTTTATTTATTTTTTTTTTTTTTAAATATTGTTACTGATTGAATATGTATAGGAAAATATAGAAGAAAGTCTTGTGGTGGCCACAACATACTAGTTTAACTTGGACATCAGTATAAAGATGTATTTCTTAAAATGTGAACTTTCAATTACAGAAACTGTTCAACTTTTAGCTTTGATAAATATTATGATTGCTTTTGAACTGTTTACGCTTTTCAGCTACTATTTTTAGTGCCACATTACACCTGACGATGCCAAAGATTATTGGAAAAAATCTTCGTCTCTCTCTTTTTTTTTTATTGTTCTAATGTAAAAATATTATTTTTATATAAAATTACGCGAGTAAAAGGGCCTTCTTTTATAAATGTTAATATTTAAACCAAGTGGATTTTCCATTTTTGTTAAACAATTATTTTATAATATACATTTTTAATTATTTTTAATATATATATATTGTTATTTAAGCGTACAAAAAGAAAGTTATTTTAACTCTCTAGCTTACTACATATAATTGCGGACGCCAAATAAATTTAAAGCATACAAAAGAAGTTATTTTAAACTTCTAAGCTTTCTAAAAACTAAATAATAATTTCTAACAACAAAATCTATTTGCTGTCTTTATTCGACTGAAAAATTTGAATACTCAGAAAAAAAAAAAAAAAAAAAAAAAACTAGATGCACGCACACGAGCATCATCTCAATAATCTTTTCTTTTTTTTTTTTACAATAACAAAAATACATCACGTGA
Organism: Salticus scenicus; assembly: GCA_963930645.1. NCBI lineage: Eukaryota > Metazoa > Arthropoda > Arachnida > Araneae > Salticidae > Salticus > Salticus scenicus. Next base: position 233,159,612 of record OZ005661.1, read on the forward strand.
GTTAAAAATATAAAAATGAGAGAATAAAATAAAACATGGACAATATCTAACATCCACCCACCTTTTGATTATATCTTATAATCAAAACTCTTCATTTTGATATTTCTAGTAGATTTCATAAACTTCATAAAATCAGTCTGTCTGGCATTTTAATTAGTCTTCCAGATCTAGTCTTTCTAATTTCTATGCAGGACTTATCCTCCAAAGACTTTTCAATTTGTGCTTCCTTCACAGCTGGATTAGGCAACGTATTTTCAGCACCGTCACTAGATGATACTTTTAGAGGATAGATTCTTTGTATTGGTCGAAGTATCTCTGAATGAGATGTTTGTAATCTTACAAGACGCACTTTTCCATCTTTGCCATGAATAAGCTCTATGATGCGTCCTAATGGCCAGTGCATCCTTTTTTTATTGTCCGCTCCCACCAATACAATGTCTCCTACGGAAACTGTCAGTTGGCTTCTTCTCACATTCGGTCGCTGAATAAGTAAACCCAAATACTCTGATCTAAATCGATTTCTTAAACTTTTCTGCAGTGCTTGTCTGTATTTAAGCCTTCGTTTGAAAGAGTTTCCCTCGACTGCATCAATGTCTGGTACAATACATTCCTGAATATCTTTCAAAAACATGGCAGGAGAAATTGGTTTAATAGATTCTTGCTCTGACATGTAAGTCAAAGGTCGAGAAATTATAATGATTTCGCAATCAGCCAATACAGTAATCATTTCTTCATAATTCAAGCACGCTCGCCCAATGACTCTTTTTAATAGATCTTTCATCAGTCTGATGAGCCTCTCCCACCATCCGCCCCACCACGCAGCAGTTGGCGGATTGAATTTCTATTCAATTGAATTGGTTGCTCCATCCTTTTGTATATGATTCCAGTTCAGTCGTTTCAAATAGTTGGCTGCACCAACAAAATTAGAGCCATTATCGCAATATATAATGGAACATCTTCCTCTACGAGATATAAATCTTCTTAAAGCCATCAAAAAAACCTCGGTAGATGCTGATGTAACAAGTTCAAAATGTACGCCCCGATAGATAGCACATGTGAACAAGATAACCCAACTCTTTTGATTGTCTTTCAGAAAGAAAGGACCAGCCATATCAATACCAATGATCTGAAACACAGCTGCATCTTTTACTCGATTTCTGGTAGAGAAATAGGCGAAGATTCCACGTTCTTAGAATTGAATCTTTTACAAGTAGTACATTTAGATAAAACAGATGTCACAGTTCTTCTTCCATTCAAAATCCAATATTTTTCTCTAATCAAATTTAAAAGAATCTGAAGACCTGCGTGACAATTTTTCAGATGAAAATTTGAAATTAGTCGTTTAACAACTTCATGATTAGATGGTAGAACGATAGGTGTGAGAAAATCCTTCTTGTCTTGTCTATACAAAATTTTAGTTTTCACGCGTATTATATCTTCCTCATCTTTGAAAGTCTCAAGAGTTTTCAATTTCTCATAATCTTTAGAGGAAAAAGCTTCCTTCTGAATCATCCAAGCTATTTTCATTTCTGCTTTGTGAAATTCCTGACTTGTCAATTCTCCTTTCACTTTATCCTTTGGATTACAAGTATTATGTTTAAAACGGAGAATCCATCCCACAAGGCGAACGATTTTCTCATAACATGAAAAATAGTGATAGTACCAAGTATTCTGTGAATTTTCATCTACATTTATCAGTAATTCTGTAGATTTTAACTTTTCTCTTTCAACGTCTCCTTCATTTATATTCTGGCAGATGAAATTCCTATGTTTGTTGTACTCATATGGATTCTTAAGCCACGATGGACCCTCCCATCATTTGAGAGAGACAAGTTGTTTGGCTTTACAACCTCTAGAGGGTGGATCCGATGGGTTAATTTCACTGGGAATATATTTCCATAAAGAATTATCAGTCAAACTCCTGATTTCTTGAACTCGGTTCCTGACGAAAACTGACCAGTTCTCTTCTCTGATTATCCATGCAAGAACTGTCGTGGAATCACTCCAAAAATATCTTTCCATATTTTCCCAACTGAATTCTTCTTTTACTGATTTTGATAATCTAGCACCAATCAAAGCCGCTAGAAGCTCCATTCGAGGTATAGTTGGGCACTTTAAAGGACTGATGCGGGATTTGGCAGCCAGAAGGAATAATTTCACTTGATCAGCTTTTTCTATTCTCAAAAAGACAACGGCAGCATAAGCCTGATTACTAGCATCACAAAATGTATGAAGAGTACATTTTTTTAAATTACCTGGAGTGACTTGAATGTATCGCGGAATCTCAATTTCTTCCAATATATTTAATTCACGAAACCATCCGATAAACTCGTTTTTTAGATCCCCGGTAATTTCTTCATCCCAGGTTAAACCAATTTTCCAGGTTTTCTGTAACATCATCTTGGGGCAAATCATGACTGCTGAAGTAAAACCAATTGGATCAAAAACTTTATGTGCCACTGATAGCATAGTACGTTTTGTTATTTTTTCCAGACTTACATCTTTCGTCCAGGATACATTGACCTTTAAAATGTCCGAAAATCTGTTCCAGTGTAATCCAAGTACAACAGCTTCTTTACCGTGTTCCGTGTCCTTTCTCTCTTCTGTATGTTCCCATCCTCTTAGGTCGAATCCGCCTTTAGACATTAGGTTTTTAGAGCAAGTAATAAATCTCTCTAACTCTTCCTCCGTACGGACACTCGTAACAACATTGTCAACATAGAAGCTTCTCAACAATCTTTGCTTAAGTTCTGGGTCGTATTCTTCATCATTTTTAATATGGTATTCTATTACTGAAGCTAGCAAAAAGGGTGAACTCTTGACTCCAAAAACGACTCTAGCATGACGAAATATTCTAAGCTCACATTGTTCTGGATTGCTCCACCAGAGGAAACGTAAAAAATCCCGATCTTCTTTTCGGATGCTTATTTGCAAAAACGCTTTCTTGATATCAGCTAAGACACCGAATTTATTTTCTCTAAATCGCAAAAGTATGTCAGGAATTAATTCAATCAGATTTGGACCGCAGTGTAGACATTGATTCAAAGATGGATGGTTTTGGATTCTTGCTGATGCGTCAAATACTGGACGAATTGGAGTAGTGCTATTCTCCTTTATAACTGGTCGATGAGGTAAGTAGTATCCATAAAAGGACCTTTCACATTCAGGAACCTCTTCAATAATTTTGTCGCCAAGCCATCCTAAAAGTACTTCCTCATATTTTTCATAAATATTACTCGAAAGTAGTTTTTGTGTGACATTGGTTAACCTTTTCTTGGCTAAACACAAATTCTCATGTAAAGGTGGTTTATCTTCAGCCCATGGCAAGGATATTTCATAACGACCGTCTTTATTCCGTGTTACTGTCTGTAGAAAGTGTTCTTTTACTTGACGATCTATTTCCATCTTAGATAGCTTTTCGATTGGATCACTTATTCCAAGTAAATCTAATCTCCATAAGTCGGAAATTTCTGCTTCTTTTACAAACATGGAAGTAACAGGATTCTACCATAGGATATAATATAGAAGCGCATTTATCAGTAGTTACACCCAACGTTTCAAGAGCCCTTAAATATGATTCAAGTTTATCGTACAATGAAGTAAGAGAAAATTTTTCTTTTGTATGCGCAACTATAATTAATTTTAATAATTCTCTAACGTACACTTCAACTAGAAGATCATCTCTTCGATAACGAGCTTTTAGACTCTCTATAACTTTGGCATAGTTTCCGCCAGTTGGCGGAAAACTATCTACAACTTCTCGTGCTCTGGAACCAGCGACCGTTGCTTGAATGAGGTACTGGAATTTGTTCTCTGGAGGAATATCGTTATCTTTATCTATCTGCTCAAACTGACTCCAGAATGGTAGACATTCTTTTAAATCCCCATCAAATTGGCGGAATTGTAACTTGGGTAAGGCAATTTTTCTTCTAGATGCATTATTTTCACTAACAGTTAAAATTGACTGACCCTGAATGTGTGCCTGTGACTGTATTCTAGCTAAATCCACCTGTTGGTCTAATTCCATCTTCTTTATTTCTAATTCAAGTTTTTGTTGATCTTTGAAAGATCTTTGAAAGATCTTTTTCTCTTTCTTGCCTCTCAACAATAGCCGTTGATAGAATTTCTTGCACAAAACTGGGATCTTTTTTATATTCGTTGCTATTCAAGATAATTTCCTTCAAGGTAGCAATAGTACATTCAGGAGGAATTATTTCGCCAAGCTCTTCCACTACAAACTTCAGATCGGCTTTTCTAAAACCTTTAATTGCTTAAAACATATTGTTTCACTTCATCCTGTCGCGGACGCCACAAAATGTTATTTAAGCGTACAAAAAGAAAGTTATTTTAACTCTCTAGCTTACTACATATAATTGCGGACGCCAAATAAATTTAAAGCATACAAAAGAAGTTATTTTAAACTTCTAAGCTTTCTAAAAACTAAATAATAATTTCTAACAACAAAATCTATTTGCTGCCTTTATTCCACTTAAAAATTTGAATACTCAGAAAAAAAAAAAACTAGATGCACGCACACGAGCATCATCTCATTAATCTTTTCTTTTTTTTACAATAACAAAAATACATCACGTGAGTTAAAAATATAAAAATGAGAGAATAAAATAAAACATGGACAATATCTAACATATATATATATATATATATATATATATATTAATACATGCTCCAAATTTCGGTTGTATATAACATTATTACTTTAAAACTCTTGAATAATATTACAATAGGTACATATAAATGGAAATAAAGTGATTGTCAATAAATGTCAATCATTTTTGATGATGAATATTTAAAGCTGTCAATAGATTTTGTTCCACATCTTTTTACAGCATTTTTACTTAAATACTGAACATCATTTTTTTTTTATAACTTAAATTGAAGTTGGATAAAGAGCGCTATACGACAAATAAAAAGAATATTTCTACAAATATTTATGTGTAATGCTGTTAAACAAGCTGTTTAGAAGTGTGATAGTTGGAATAATTTAACAGATTTTTTACTGTTTTAAGTTGGTTTCTAGGGAAATCAACTGGATAACACTTAGTTTATCTATATATTTACTTATCTATTTATTTCTCTATATGGGTATTGAATGGAAAATTTGCCACCACTATTACATCCGAAATACTGAACGAATTTGTACCAAAATTGGATAGTATACTTACCTTTTAATAATTTTTAGTAATATCATTGAACAAATTCATTCTCCATTTATACTTTTATTACCCAACAACTGTAGGTAATGGAAGTATTGTATTCCGTCCAAAAATTCGATATTGATATTTCTCATGATTTACATGTTTTAAGGTCTGCTGAGCCCAAAGAATTAGTTTTTGTCAATTGGTCAGTGTGTGTGTATGTAAGTGGAGAAACTTCTGACTATTATATCTCCAAAACTAATAAAGATAGACCTACAAAACTTTGGAATTGAAACAGGTCTGGTATACAGCTGAATTTTGTAAATTTTGGTGAAAATTTGAAAACCAGCAGTGGGACATCCGAAATCAAAAATGGAGCCGTAAATCAATATCTCAAAAATAGCTTCAACGATTTTCTACAAATTTACTGTATAAACACTCTATTAGATACCCCTTCGAATGATATAGCGTCTTAGTTCAGAAAAATTTATGTGTATCCTGTATCAACAGGATAGCTGTATTTCAGGTCCTGCAAGAGCGTTCTTTTCAAAACGGTTGTATGAATTTTTTTCAAACTTACCATATGAACCCTCTTTTAAATACCCTTTTGTATGTATTTGTTGTTTTCTGGTCAACAATTGATTATGCCAAGTTTTGGTAAAAGTCAGTATCTCAAAAATTGTTCAAACTATTTTCTTGAAAATTGTTACATAAACCCATTTTAGATATCCTTTCTCATGCTTCCTGTGGTTATCTCAGGAAAATTAATAGTCATCCTGATCAGGTAGATCAGTTTTAGATCTCACAAATTGGTGTTTCAAAAAAAATCTTCTAGCATTTTTTTTTTTTTTTTTTTTTTTTTTTTTTTAACTCTTTATGTAAATTCTGTTTATATGTCTTTACACATATATTAACTTTTAATTACCGGAAACTTTTTTAGGTGTCTACGTCATTAGGTCATTTCTATGTCTGCTGATCACATTATCTCCAAAAAGCACGTATAATAAGTGTAAAAATGGAAGTCGTGTGGTTGTTTCAGACCATATATATATATATGTTTTTTTTTTCTTTTTAATGGCGTAAATTTGGAAATTTTGAACTATCATAAAGAAACATATTTATGAACCTATTTGCTCGTCATGTGTTACATACATAGCCTATGCAATAGTACAAAATGCGTTTATTATTCAATTTCAGAAACCATCTTGTTGATTAAAATACCCTTTTAAAGTTTCAATTTCAGACAGAATATTGGATTTTGAACTGGTTTGTTTGAAACTTGGTATACAAATAGCTCCATAAAAGTCTTTACTAAGTTTATTAATCAACATGAACCACCATCTTTTTGATATGATGACTTTTTTAAATTTTCAAACTATTATATATATATTTATATATTTATAAACCTAATTCCATTGAATTCTGTATGTACATAACCATTATCAAGTTTTTGAAAAAATTCATAATTATTTCGATCTGCCTACCTTTTCAAAATGGCAGTCACGTGATAATTTCCAGCTTAGGTAAAACACTCATTTACGAATTAGTTTTCATGTAACTGGGTATATACAGATGCTGTTCGCACATTTTTTAAACGATTTTATTTCGACGTAAAAAAAAAAAATCGCCTGCATGAAAATTTTATTTTCACAACAGTTGTATTTTTGGAAATTTTATTTATCGTCTGATATTTAAAAATTTTTGTTTACATGCAAGATGGCACTTTTAAAAAGCCAATGGATGGAAGGATACGTTTCCGCTCTTTCAGAATAGAACACGCTGCAGAACTCTTTATGAAAAACATTTATCAGGAGAAAAATGGAAAAATGCCGTAGCAATAGATGAAGGATCAATTTATTATCATGAAAGAGGAGAAAAAAATTTTGCTACATGGTTCAAAGAATCAAAAGAAAGCTTTTCTAAAGGATTTATGACTGTCGGGGGATTTTCATACAAAGGCAAGATAAAGGTAAAAAATGTTGACAAAAATGTCAAAATCAACTCTAAATACTATCAAGAACATATTTTAACTCCAATTTTTAAATATGAAATTACAGATCTTTATCCACAATGCCATCAGTCCGTTGAACTGCATCAAAACAAAGCAAGCACCCACACATCATAATCCACAACTATTTTTCTAGAAAAAATGGAACAAGAAACGGGAATTAAAACCATACCTTTCACTGATATTCCTGTTAAATCTTCTGATGTGTCACTAATGGATTTTTATACTTTTGGACTCTTAAAATCTGCCTTATCCAAACGCCAGCCTACAACGCTTTGTGGACTTTGGAAAGCCGTTGAAGAGGAATGGAACAAAATACCTCTTCCGATATTACAAAAAGCATTTTTATCATGGAAATTACGATGTAGAATGACAGTTAAGAACAAGGGCTATCAAACTGAACATTTAAAACACGAAATATGAGAGTAATTTTTTCGGTACACTCCATCAAAATCGTATAAAAAATGTGCGAACACCCTCTGTATATGTACATTTAGCTGATTTTAATATTTTAATCATATTTATTAGACCACACAATCGTCCAACGTGTTTCGAAGAAACAGCCCCTTTAAAATTTTAAACTTGCATTAAAAAGATTTTTATGAACCGATTTGCATGGAATTCTGTATGTACCAAATACATATCACATTTTCAAATAAGCTTATTAATATACCTGATGCGCATTTTTTCTAAAAAATTGCAGTCACCTGCCTAATACAATGAGTTATTAACCAATTACCCATTCAGAAAGTTGAATATTGGTATTTTTTGTAAATATAACAATTCGTTTTAGTGTAAATTTAGAATATTAATAATAATGAAAAAGATCAATTCTAGTATTTACAATATATAAACTTCTTTGCAGGATAATCCATTGTTTTCTGGCTATTCGTATTGACATTTTTGCTATTACTTGTAACTTACCTTAATTTCTAAATTATCCTTATTACAAACTTTTTCTGCATTTAATATTAGTACATATCCAATCAAAAACAAATAAAAATGAAAGATATTTAAAAATAGACCGCATTAATATTTTGCTTCAAATAGGAGTATAAATATTCCGAACTAATGTAATTAATGTATCTTCTGCCAATAAACAATTTTATATTTAAAAATCATAGGTAACAATATTGTACTATAATAAAAAAAATTTCTTAAAAGATATTTACATTACTATATATCACTAAATAAATATAACAAGCTATGTCAATAGAAAGAAATCCTATATATGTAATACAAAATTTTCTGTGATTAAATCAATTAATTATGAAAGGGAAAAAAATTACGAAATAATACTTTCTTAACATAAGTTTTACTTAAGAAACTTTTACATATTTTAAGAAATAGTGAACCAGATCTGATATTGTGAATCGCACATTACTTTATCACATATATCTTACTCTAAAAAAATATAAAACATTAAAATCCTTTTTTATTGTACGCGATATTCTAAAAGAAAAATTTACCAGACATTTTAAGTAAATAAAGTTTATTAATTTCGAATTGTAAAATTACATTTTTTGAAAGTATTTTAAATAGAAAATTCAGTTTTTATTTGGTTAAATTCCACTAACAAAGATTACAAAAGACATTATTGTGGCATGTGTGTGTTATTGTAGTGAATGTGTAGACATATGTAAACGTATTTTGTTCCTGTAAAATAAATATTTACTCGCGTGTGAAAACATACTAAATAGGCTTTTTTTTCTTTAACTGGCATTCTATAAAAAAAACTATGCATAAACCTGAAATCTATAAGAGTGTTTATATATTTCATATATTTTACTAGTGATAAATGATACGTAAGTTTCGCTACATAAATAAATAGGATTTATATATTTTATAGGGAGTATTATATTTTTATAGGAGTTATATATATTTTATATTCCTACCGCTTATTTTAAGTTAACCGAAATAAAAATTCAGCTAAAAATATTTTGACGAAATTTGGTATATACATTATATGGACCATAGAAAAACGATTTCTGAAAAAAAAGGGGGGTGGGGTAGATTTTAACAACCAGATGGCATTTTTAAGATTCCTTTTGCAAATTAGTTAAACCTATAGAGTTACAGTGAAAGCCAGAAAATCATTCGGTGTGCCTTAGCAGAACAAAGACGTAGCGTTAATGCTAAAACTGTTTTATTAGAACTGCAACAATAGCTTAGCTGCATTGCGTGAATATCGTCGTTTAAAGGGATTGCGAAAAGGGCCCATGTCAAAGAATACTTTGAAGAAGATAAATATGAAATTTGAAGTGAATGGAGATTTTAGTGTGCTGCTAGGAAGAGGGCGGAAATGTGCGAAAGAAATTGTCAAAGTCACTACTGCTATGGTTGAAAGAGCCTCAAAGTCCCGCTATTCTTCAGCAATTGCTCGATCGGTGACAATTGAGTTGGCGATTTCTTGGTAGACAGTACGCAAATTTCTGCTATCTATTTTAAATTGGTGCCCGTATAAGATCCACATGGTGTAAATACTGCAATTTCAACACCACCAAACACGCTCAAAGTTTGCTTGCCGATTTTTGGCGAGAACTGGTGTTGATATCGCGGGGCCTTAAAACATTCTATGGTCAGATGAGGTAAACTTTTCTTTAGATGCAGCAGTTAACATTCAAAATTACCGCATATGGGGTGCTTCATCTCCTAATGTCCTGCACAAACAACCATTGCATTCTGATTACGTGACTGCATGGTATGGATTTACGATTTTATCCTCGGACTGTTTTTCTTTGAATCTCTTTTTTCTAAAGGTCCCATGCTCTGACATGAGTGCACAGTACAGTCAACTCCTCCGACAGCAAGTAATTCCTGTTTTACAGGAACGAAAATGTTTGTAGACCATTTACTTCATATAAGATGGGGCAAATCCCCACGTTAGTAGCCAAGTCAAAGAGCTGTTTTGTACTAACTTTGGCGAGAAAGATGTAATATCTAGAGGTTTTCCAAGCGCCTTGCCTCTTCATTCACTGGACGTAAATCTCTGTAATTTCTAGCTGTGGGGATTTCTAAAACACAGTGTTGATAGGCCACTTTAACTGGATATTAGCCAGCTGATAATCCAGCTGATAAGCCAATATTGCATGCTGATAAGCCCACATTGCACGCCATGTTGCTGAAAACCATCGAGAGTTTATTTTTGATACAGTTGAACACTCTCTAACGCGCATTCAATGCGTAATTGATGTCTATGGAGCACACATTGAACACATTCTGTAATTGAATAAATTTTAAAGATTCTGACAGATTTTTTGAACTTCCTTAAGCGCCACATTTCTCCCTGGTGATTAAACTTTGAACTATTATTGTTATTGCAGAAATCGTTTCTCCTTGGTCTATATAATGCATGTACCAAATTTCACCAAAATCCGATAAGTAAAACGGGTTCTAGAATGGTCTAAATAGAATCACTTTAATTATAACCACCCTATATTTTTGGGGCGAGAGAAATTGTATAGGATTGTTCGGTGATATTCTTATAATAAAGTACATTCGTAGATATGAACCTTCTTTTCTATTTATAATCTATGTTCTACTCGCATAAAAGTCGACATTTTCTTAGCAATACAATATTTAACAGAAATATATGACAAGATTTCATGATTATTTCAATTTTCTGAAAATACTTCTATTGAAAGATATATTAATAGACAGATAAAAGTAAATCCAAATAAATAAATAAAAAAAAAAAAAAAGAAAGAAAGAAAAAAAGAAAAAAAAACCTTGTAAATAAAATACATCCGCTTGGCTAACGTAAATAACCAATTAATAAACGTCAAATACTTTTTCAGCGGAAAAAATATATTTGCTAATACATACATCTTCCTTTATTTTATTTATTTTGACGTATTTCAGTAAATAGTTAAAATGGTCTGATAATGCGAGAAATACATTTTTTTTCTTTACATATATAGCACATTAATCATTTATGTCTTTCGTATCATTAAACTAATCGTTTTGTTATAGATATATTCTCAAAATATTACTATACATTCTTATATTGATAACCCTACAGAATGGCTGTTATAAATATATATTTACAAATTAAGTTTGTTGTTAAAGATTTGTAATCGAAAATTTAATTTTTGTTAGGTTTAAATTGACATTACAATAATAAAGGTAATAAAAGCCTTTCTAGTCACATTATTTGATTTTTTCATGTTATTGGACGCGTAGATGTGTATAAATGCATTTTATTTTCTACTAGATAGCCTTGCCAATTCCGATTGTCACTATATTTAAATGAATTCTTTTTATAACTAGTATACTTTTCCCGCTTCGCTTATCACTACATTTAAAGGAATTAAAAAAAATAAAAGAAGAATCAATATTTTTTGTACCGCTTGAAAAATAAAAACTAAAAAGAAAATACATTAAAATAATTCAAAATCATTGTTCGGGACGCCATTGCTTTTGAAACGTCTTTCTCGTCCACAAAATCTCGAGTCCATGTCTTTATTGTCTCTGGCAACACTTTAGCGAAGGAATTCAATTTGGGTGCTTAACGGATGCTAAATTCAAAACGGACAATATCGAAAAAAATTGTACTTTTACATTTAAATCGCAGTTACATTTGAACAACAATACAGTACAATACATAGTAGTTATTGTCACGTTATTTCCTTTAAATTTGGTGTAACCTGTCGACCATGAAATGAAAACAATTGCACATCAGATATAGTATAATATCTTATGGACGCTATTTTAACCATATTTTATGCAACTGTTTTATTATTTTTTTTTTTAATTTTTGGCGGAGGGGGGGGGAGGGGGGATTTCTTTATTTAAATATTAGTTTGAATTAATCAAATACTTGTGCCCGTAAGCGTGGAAGTTCATGGATATATTGGATTTATACAAAGTAGTCTAATTATTCGTACTAGTATCGCCCAGTGGTGGAAACGAAACCACTTTTTTTGCAAAGGAAAGCAAAGTAATCGCCTTCTTGTAAACGGAATTAAATTACAAAACTGCTGAACCAATTGTTTTTTGATATCCTTCCAAAGTGTATCATCAGAGTTTTACGTAATATATTTCTCTTATTTTTGTACACTGTATATGACGAGCCTTTCCGGAAATGAGAGTAAATCGCAACATTGAAGCCCCCTTCCCCACACACACACTTGTTCGGTGATGTAGCCCAAAAGCTAATCGGCACCAATTCAAACCAAGGTCCAACCAAATATCAAATTCGGTTAAATTATGTTCATTGGTTCATAAAGTAATGTGTTCGAACTCAAAGAGTCAGATATTTTCTAAAAATGGTCGAATTGAGTTCAGGAAATCTCAAAACATGTAACTTCATCAAAAACCGAAGTTCTAAATTTTTTCTGAATCTCATACTTTCTTCATATATATGCATAGGATAGAATAATAAATCCACTTATTTTTTTAAATAAGTAGTCAAATTCAGTTAATTCAAATGCAAAGAAATTTTAAATGTGTAAATTCATCGAAAACCGAAAATCGAAATTTTTTCCGTCTCTTCTACTTTTTCCTTATACATGCAGAAACTAGTAATAAATCCACTTTTTTAAAAATAAGTAGTAAATTTCAGTTCATTGAAATGCAAGTACACCTCAAAATGTGTAAATTCATGGAAAATCGGAAATAAAATTTATTTTCCAAATCTTAAAGTTTCTTCTTATACATGCAAACAAAGTGTGACGTCATTGACTGTCGTTGGAGCCATGTAAAAGATTTTCTATGTTAATCGTCCAATGAATTTTTTGCAAAACATTATTAAAAATTGAGGAAAAGTATTTTCCAATTTTAATCCCCATATTTGGGTATAATTAAAAATTAGCTATCGTGCACATGTGTTAGATTAAGTTATTTTGCTGTCAAATTGACAAAATTTTCATTGTATATTTCAAAACTCTAGAAACAAAATGGGCGCATATTTCATATCTTTTCGTCCTGGGTGTTTTGTGTATTTGGTGATAAAATCGTAATACGAAAACATACATGCCAGATGTATAATTTCGTAATACATATATATTCTGCGAAATATTGCTTCATATTATTGATTGCGCGTTATTAAAATAACCATGATTTTTGAAAGGAGTTATATATGTTCGCCAGATAATTTGGCGATCTTTGTTATCATTATTTTTTTCCGCCAAGGACGACTGATATCAAACCTGTTCCTTTGAAATGAAACTCATTCCACTGAAATTAAATGTTTATATTTATATTCGAAAATGGAAGTCTGTCATTTTATTTTTCCAGAGTTTTGAATTATAAAATTAAAATTTTATGAATTTTACAGAAAAAAATCTCAATCTAGCACACGCAGACAGTAACTTATGTATAACTATACCGAAATATAGGGATTGAAATAGGGAGATAATTTCCCTTAATGTTAATTAAAAAGAAAAAAAAATCCAATTGACGATTAACATAGGAAATCTTTTACTTAGCCCCACGGACAGACAATGACGTCGTCACTTCGATTGCGTATAGTAATATATATTTTTAAATCCCGTTTTCACATTCAGAAATTTCAGAAATATTGAACAATTTATCGCTTTCAAAAAATTATTTTTTTAAATTTTGAATATTTTATTTTGAAATTGTAAAATGCGAATTTTCACAATGAGAATTTTTTTATTTTTGACCTTAAAAAAAAATATATAAAAAAAAATATAAAAAATAAAATCCATTTTTTAGAAAACGATAAATTGTTTAACAGTTGTGAATTTTCGGAAAGCGAAAACGGAATTTAAAAATATGTATTAGTTAATGATTTATAATGGGGCAAAATTTCCCATAGAATAACATTGGCTTCGGCTTTCGGAGACGATAAATGGAGAGTCCACTTAACATAAAAATTTAAAGTGTATTAAAAAATAAATAAATAAATAAATAAAATAAAATAAGATATCGTGTGATCTATAGCATTAAAAATCATAAAACTGCAAATTTAAAAAGAAATGCACAATGAACATTATATATGGGTAAACACATATAATGTAATCTGAAAATAATTTGTAATATATATATTAATTTTACATATTATATTTATTACTTTATATGTATATATATATATTATAACATTTGTATATATATGTGTGTGTATGTATACTCTTATATATTTACTGAATTGCTGTTTAATTTTGAAGAAAGAAAAAAGAATCTTAAAGAACATAAACATTTGTTTTGAAATATGTCATTTATTATAATCAATGTCATTGTATTAAAACAGGAATAAACTACTACGTCAGAAACGCCAAAGAAAAATTATTGAGGTGCATACAGCTGTTTCGGTAGCCTAAAGCGTACCGTCATCAGTGCAAAAAAATAATTCTGAATCTGGAGAAGTACTCGTATATATAGGAGAGGGACCGGATTTAGTTCAACCAATAGGATTACGGAAGAGGTGGGGAGTGTGGCCAATAGGAATTAAGGAATGTGTAGCCTTAATTCCTATTGGCCACACTCCCCACCTCTTCCGTAATCCTATTGGTTGAACTAAATCCGGTCCCTCTCCTATATATACGAGTACTTTTCCAGATTCAGAATTATTTTTTTGCACTGATGACGGTACGCTTTAGGCTACCGAAACAGCTGTATGCACCTCAATAATTTTTCTTTGGCGTTTCTGACGTAGTAGTTTATTCCTGTTTTAATATTCCAACGCCAAGTCTCCTGCTATTATCAATGTCATTGTAATTCAAAATAAATTCTGTTAATATATGATTATTAAAACTAGTCCTCAAACAAATTTATGAAAGAACTAAAGTCTAATTTTCTATTAAACCAGTATAATTTATTTCCAAGTATATAGAATAGATTTTTTCTTGAGATATTTTTTAAGTTGATTAATAAGGTATATTATTTTCTTTGCCATAATTTACACTATTCTTTATGTAATGTTTATTTAGCATAAGCTTCTTCCTTAATGTGTATATACATATACACATGTATTCATTTATTTTTAAATTCTGTGTAAAAAAAAAAAAAAAAAAAAAAAAAAAAAACTTAAAGAATATGAACATTTATTTTCAAATATGTCATTTATTATAATAAATGTCATTATAATTCAAAATATATTCTGTTAATATATGATAACTAAAACAAAACCTCAAATATATTTATGATAGGTCTAAAGTAAAATTTCCTATAAAACCTATGTACTTTATTTCCCAGTATACATAATATATTTTTTCCTGGGATATTTCTTAAATTGATGAATAATATCTATTCTTTCTTTTGCTATAATTAACATTATTCTCTATTTAATTCTTACTCAGCGTAAACTTGTTTATTAAGGTATTAAGAATGGTTTTGTTTAGCGATATAAAAGACTAATTTTCTCTAATGGTATAAAATGAATTATTGAAAAAGTTTTTAAAAATGTATTATTTTGCAGACATATTCATTTATCCATTTTAATACACTTAATAGTATTTTCATAAAGAAAATTATATAAAGAAACATTTTAAATCAGCTGTTGTTTCCTTTTATAAGAAACTTTTTTTTTTTTTTTTAACTTTCACTGTATGAATTTTATCAAGAAAACATTTGTCTTCATATATTTTTATTCTTTAAAAAATATCTTTAAAAAATAGTCAGATTTTTTTTTTTTTTTTTTTTTTTTTTTTTTTTGTTCAAAAAAATACAAATTACAAAATAAATATGACAAAAATGTTGTTTATATGCAAATTTCTTAAACGGTAACAAGAATAAATTTTTTTTGTAAGTTTTATGTTCTCCTACTGTTTGTTTTTTAACTTTATCCATTTTTCAGTAATGTAAATAACTAAAAATAAATTACTGATGCAAATTTGTTTTTTTCAAATGAAATAAAATTACAAATACATTTTAAATATTGAAAAACATAGATGATTGATGGAATTCATTCATTTTGTAATATGATTTATTTTGAATACTAAAAATAAAATTTTGCTATACTTTTTAAAAATGGCATTTAATGTATAGTTTATATCTTTGTTCTTTCTTTTCCTATGTATGAGTTGTATTATGGTCCTGAGAAACGAATTTAATGATAAATTTTGAATTATTTAAAAAGCACCAAAAATAAATTAAAAAAACTGGCGTACAGTCAATAGAAAGAAATTAAAACTTCTTCACACTCCATAAATTTTAAATCAGCACAACCGGTTTCGAAAGGACGTAGTCAAGGAAAAATTTGTTTAATTCAATTAAATAATTTCCTTCATTATGTTTATAACATAATATTAATTATAATAAAATAATTCTAATTAAAAAAAATAATAATTAATGGATAAATTTTATTAAATTTACTTATTAGTTTAATATTATTGAAAAAAAAATAATAATTGATTACTCCTTCCCTCCCCCCCTCCCTTTTTGTGGTGTGTGTGTACGTGTGTTCCTCTCTGATTGGTCCTGACCGGCATTCCTATTGGTTGTTTGTGTTGCTCCTCCCCCTCTGGATTTTGCCCTGCTTTCAGTCTTGCTTTTGCCTCCAAGACAGTTGCACGTGTTTGCACCTGATTTAGAAAGGCTACGTCCTTTCGAGAACGGTTGTGCTGATTTAAAATTTATGGTGTGTGAAGAAGTTTTAATTTATTTATATTTAAAAACAGTTATCTAAACTTTCATGGATTCTATTTCTCCGTTTCTTTATTTCATCACTATTTCTTTCCTGACGTCGTTCTGCATAACAGTCACACACCCATGTTCATGTGTAAGTATTCATTTATGTTTAAAAGTTTATAA
The DNA here is from genome assembly GCA_963930645.1 of Salticus scenicus. Lineage (NCBI taxonomy): Eukaryota > Metazoa > Arthropoda > Arachnida > Araneae > Salticidae > Salticus > Salticus scenicus. Next base: position 233,176,490 of record OZ005661.1, read on the forward strand.
GTGCGTGTGTTAGATGTGTGGTCACCAACCGGTGGTCCGTGAACCACTAGTGGTCCGCAGAAAAATTTTGGTAGTCCGCGGAAAAATCTCAACATTATTTTAATTATTATTTTATGTTTTATTTTCATATCACTTTTTAATATAGTTCTACATCACTTATTAATAAAATTTCATATAACTTATTAATATAATATCATATCACTTATTAATAATGTTACTGATGTTATTTATAGAATCAAGAAGTTAAAATTGAGGTTGGCTGGACACTTCGCGAGAAGAAATGGTGATAGATGGACCACCAAAGTCTTATTTGTGATACCAAGAGATAAGAAAAGACCGAGGATGAGACCACTGTGTTATTAAAAAGGTGAAATTGTGCAGTTTGAAAGAGCAGAATGGAGAAGAATTGCAGAAATCAGAGCAGCTTTGAATCACCTAAGTGAGTTCTTTATCCTGCTGTGGATTGATAAAGGCTGAAATTGATGATGATGATATAGAAATTTGTGCATGTAATTTAATCTCTCGTTTCAATTATGTTATAATTTAAAAACAATAATTATGTGTTCATGATTTCCTATATGTATTTTTTTTTATTATAATCAAAGAATTTTTAAGCACCATTGTTATGATTAAATATGTATTTATCTTATAATAGAATTTCCCTTATAATAAAATAAGTATTTCTATTGTTTTACCTTAAATAAGTTTATTTAATATTAATAAAATGGTGTTCTTTGATCCTTATTCTAGAAATATATTTATATTTCTTTAAAAATTATATTAGTGGCCCGAGATATATTAAATTATCAGTTTGGTGGTCCATGAAGTGGAAAAGGTTAGCGACCGTTGTGTTAGAGAGAGAATGTGCCCAAGTAACACGGAATGGTTGGGAAACGGTTGGCCCTACGATTCCTTCTTCGTTGGCCAACGGTTGTTTTTGGCCGTCGGCCCTCGGTTGAGCCAACCGTTGAGTGACAGTTGGCCCAACTATGGAACAGTTGGTTCCTGGTTGGCAAACTGTTGGGCCATTGTTGGTGAACACATTGTAGGCTAACTATTATATTTTGCAGTTGAAAAAAGAGCATTTTAGGACTGTTGGGCCAACAGTACTATTTGCTGTTGGCCCACTGTTATTTTGAGCCCTTTCCCCAACGATAACCATTCCCCAACGAACTAACAATAAATCGCAGTTGGGCCAACAGTGTGTGTTACTTGGGTGTGTGGTTGAAAATATCCCCATATATCAAAATGTAACTCTCGAACGTGGAAACTTTTAACTGAGAATTGGTAAAGAATTAAATTTGTCTTTTTGTACAGTCGGTACCAAAAGTGCCCGAAGACTAGCAAAAATTCCTATCTAAAAAAAAAATACTTCATATAGTTCTGTTAAATAAATCCTTATCGAATCATGTTCTTAGACTAACTAAGAAGAGGATTCGAGAAGGATTTAATTAACAAAACCGTATGAAGTGTAGTTTTTTTACATAGGAATTTTTGCTAGTGTTCGGACATTTTTGTTACCGACTGTATGTATAATACATGTATGCATGTTTTTTTTTTTTTTTTTTTTTTTTTTGGACGAGAGCATCTCACATATGTAAAATAATTTAGTCGTAAGAAGTTGGATTTTCACGTTTTCGACTTAAATAATATGATTTCTCATCTATCTTTTTAGTATGGAGCTGCCACGTTAGATATAAGCTTATAATCCAAAATCATTTTAACCGAAAAATATAAAAATTAAATATTTAGGACTTTTAAAATGTTAATTTGCCTATCTCGTTTTGAATAACAACTTGATTTTCTTTTTTAAAACTAGAATTTTTTTTTTTTGATCGTTAAAAAAATTATGAATGGCTTAATAGTTCTACAAAGAAGTGATGTGATGGCCGCATTACTGCTTTATATGCATTTCTACTTACATTAAAAATTTGTTTAAGCTCTATCGTTTTATTCAAATTATAATTTCTAACACTAGAATTAAACTATCATACATACTAGAGAGCCTCTATCGAGAGAGACGACAAATGATCAAATTCCGTTACAGCTCATACTCATACAGACATTTATTCTACTAAACTGTGTTTTAGTAAAAAAAATTCGAACTCTTCTCAGTTGAATATCAACAACAAAACATTTAGAAATATACATATATATATAATTTTGTTATAATCCTTTATTTCAACTATAACTTTGACCACAGTGCTTGAAAGGCATTAAAAACCTTTTAAATGTAGATAATAGTCAAAAACGTTTTCAAACAAGTCAGAATCTTACTCGCTGTTGATACCTCTCTCCTTATAGACGCTCCTATACATACGGCAGAAGTCAACTAAAAAGCGTTATGTACAATATAGAGCTGGGATATCACATGTTCAGGAAAAGTGATCAATAAGGAAAGGGTACGTTCACAAACAAACATTCCATCAATCAATCTTTGCCACTCTCGAGTGGAAAAGCTCAACCTGTATTGGTGGAAATACCGATTTTTTGCACTCTATTTGTAACTTGTTTCCGAGTGACGTCCCATGCCCTTTCCTTATCTATATTAATAAAATCAGAAATTTCTCTGTAAATTTGTCAGAATCGAAAAATTTGCGATATCTTCACGTTTCACACACCATGAAAGCCGAAAATGACTTCAGAAAATTTTGCCTGTGTGTGTGAGAGAGAGTGTGTCATTGTGTCTGTGTGTCGCTTTTTTTGTCCGGGCATCACTTGAGAACGGCTGGACGGAATTCAACGGCACTTGGCAGAAACTTAGAACTTTACCCAACTTAAAATTATATCTATCAACTTTTCAGAAATCCCCCCGTTCCCACCCGGGGGGGGGGCAGAAGACAAAAACACGTTTGTCCGGGCATCACTTGAGAACGGCTGGACTGAATTCAACAGCGCTTGGCAGGAACTTAGATCTTTAACCAACTTAAAATTATATCTATCAATATTTCAGAAATTCCCCCCCCCGTTTCCCCTTGGGGGCAAAAGACAAAAACACGTTTGTCCGGGCATCACTTGAGAACGGCTGGACTGAATTCAACAGCGCTTGGCAGAAACTTAGATCTTTATCCAACTTAAAATTATACCTATCAACTTTTCAGAAATTCCCCCCGTTCCCTCTTTGGGGGGCAAAAGACAAAAACAAGTTTGTCCGGGTATCACTTGAGAACGGTGGGACGGACTTCAACAGCCTTGGCAGAAACTTAGGATTTTACTCAACTTAAAATTATATCTATCAACTTTTCCAAAAATTTCCCCCGTTCCCCCTGGGGGGAAAAAGACAAAAACACGTTTGTCCGGGTACCACTTGAGAACGGCGGGACGGAATTCAACAGCGCTTGGCAGAAACTTAGATCTTTATCCAACTTAAAATTATATTACCTATCAACATTTCAGAAATTCCCCCCGTTCCCCCTTTGGGGGGCAAAAGATCAAAACACGTTTGTCCGGGTATTACTTGA
>OZ005661.1:233180150-233206377 GCA_963930645.1 Salticus scenicus
AGCGGGGTTATAGATTAAATATAAAAGTAATTTCAAATTAAATTTTCTTTCGTATTTTGAAATAAATATTTCTTTAAATTCATATTTCATACATCATTTTTCATAAAAGTCATTAAATTTTCACATTTAATTACATAATGTTTTCCATACATTGAGTCCTTCTTTCTATATTTATCAACTGTTTGGTGTTTCTTTTTTTAAATTTCGTTATTCTAATAATATTTCTTGGAATCAGATATTAATATATTCTTTTCATTTACATCAATTTAATATTTCAACTAAATTGACATTTTCAGATATACTGCTACGAAATTCTGCAGAACACGTAATTATATATAAATTACTGCTCTTCCTTAAGCAAGTAATTAAATGTTATTGACTGAAATAATTTGTTTTCATCCTTTCAAATTATTGATTATCATTAATTAAAAAATTTGTTTTCAGTAGGAAACTGATCTAGATACCATAGCGATCGAAATCTCGTAAGTTGCATTGAAGAAATGATTTTGTTTTTCACATAAATGGTAATGTTACTCTTTCGTACGAAATTTTTAACTCTGTTACTTTGTGAGTTTCAAATGTCCCGTGTTAACAAAATAAAAATTATTTTGTTATCCTGAAAAATGGAAATACTAATTAGAATTAATTTTGTACCAATTGTCATTTTAAATAAATAAAAACATTTACTGTTTTTCTAAAAATAAGAAATTTTTTAAACGTGTTAGATGTGTTTAGTAGCATTATATTACATTTTTAAACCAGACTTTCTTTCGCTTTTTTTTTTTTTTTTTTTTTTTTTCTTTTAACATTTGGACCATCACTAAGTTCGAAAAAAATTAATATCATCTTAAAATAATAAAATTAATAATAATAAGAATGACAATGATAAAAAAATATAAATATATAAAGAGAAGGAAAAGAAAATGTCAATTTTTTTTATTGATTTTAATTGTAGTATATCCTTAAACTATTTTAACCCTTTGCCGGCCGTAACGCTATAAAACGAACTAAATAGTGTTGCAAATTTAGGCAATCTTTTATTCAACTATCACCAATCATTCTGAGGAGTGATATTTGAGATACATTATGGATGAATACCCTTCCAAATGATTAGGCAATGGTTTCAATTAAAATTTAGTAGTGAATATCGAATAAAAAATCCCTAAATTTGATAACATTAACCATACTAATGAAAATTAATAAGACTTGCAGGTCCTGGAGACTTCTTAAGAATTATCAACTGAATTTTACATTAATATTTTAGAAAATTAAATAAGCCCATTTTGTATTTTGTAGGATGTTTGATGACATTGAAAGTACTATTTCGTCTCTTTATTTAAGCCGACATTTTTTTTTTCGATTGATCTTTACCAGAGACGGCGTTGATAACGGAAAATTTTGGAAAACTTGTGCTATTACAACCGTTGATAAGAATCGTAACGCAGTTACTGCATGCATTCTCGTACTATAGGAATTTATAATATTTTCTTTACTGGTTTAATTTTCTATACAGCATCAATTACTACCAAGACCTTATCGACGTTTTACCTGCATTAAGAGGACTCTACCACCACCGCCGGAAGCGAAAGCCAATTTTATTCTATGGGAAATTTTACCCGTTTATAGCTCATTAACTAATAAGTATATTTTACTTCTGTTTTCACATTCAGAAATTTCACAACTGGTAAACTGATTATCGTGTTCTAAAAATTGATTTTTTTTAATTTTTATTATCGTATTTTAAAGCTGTAATATGTAACATTTCATTTAGTATAAATTCGTATTTTACAGCTTCTAAAAAAATAAATAAAAATATAAAATAAATATACTAATTATCATAAAAATTTGCACGTAATTATAATTAAAGTAATTAAAGAAACTTGGCAAAAAGATATGTGCTAGGCAGATATCCGAATGGTTAGAAATGCAGCGTGATTTCACATTGCGTGATGCCACCAGATGGCGTTGCAATCCTTTCTCCTGGAAGTATAAAAAGAGGGGTGCATTTTAAATAGAGATGCCGTTACGCTGCCATTGAAGACAATGTGATCAGTTCAGAAAGGGAGGGGAAGAATCATCTGGATGATTGAACCTGGATGGTCAGTTCGATGTGTAGCCCGCCGTTATGATTTTACTGTGAGGACCAGAGGACAAGAGGTCTCTTTCACAACGACCAGGTTCAGTGCGCCTTCGAAGAAACAATAGTCTTCAAGACTGTTAAATCATACTTCATGCACACATAGCGTCAACTGTCTCATTGTCCACCAATTGCTTTACTGTCGACACTTTCACTACGGGTTCCTGTGTCTGCCCGTACCATTACAAGGTGCCTGGATAAAGGACCTTTGCTATCTCGGCACCCATTACGTTTGCGGCCAATAACAACCCCCTTCCCACTGTTGCCGCCTTTTGAGTGGCGTCACACTCGATTGTATTGAACTACAACCGAATTAACCAGGATTTCTTAAGCGACGAATCCCGATTCAATTTCGGCAGTGATGACAACCATGTAGAAGCCTCGAGGTTAACTCTTCAGTTTTGCCTTTGATTTAGTGCGGCACATCACAACCTCAGCTGGTGTGATGGTATAAGATGTCATTGCATACGACACACGGTCAACCCTGATATTGATGCACGCGACCATGACGGCTGAGCGCTACATTCGTGATAGCCTTCATCTACATGCGTTGCCACTCATGGCAGGATTCCCTGGAGCCATTTTTCAACAGCAAAATGTTCGGCAATATACAGCTAGAGTGTAACAGAACTGCCTCCTTCCCATGACCACCATTTCCTGGTCCGCTTGAACCCCAGATTTGTCCCCGATCGCGCATGTATGGGATCACTGTGGACGGCAATTTGACATCCTAAGAAATTGGTTGAATTAAGAGGCGTGTTTAGAGCAACTGTGAAACGAGATGCTTCAGGACATCAGACGGGACTTGTATGCCTCAATGCACGACCGTATCGCATCTTGCATTCGTGCTGGTAGTGGCACAACTAGGTTCTAAAACCATTCATTTGTAATTTTTTTGTAATAAATGGTAATTTTGCTTTGATTTTGTAATCACTTACATATATCAATGTTCACTCACATATGTAAAATTTCGTTTCCTTCTTACAACACTTTCTTGATGCGCAATTTTTTATGGGAATGAGTGCATTAAAAAAATATAAAAATCGATTTTTAGAAAATAATAACCAATTCAGGAGTTTTAAATTTTCTGAATGTGAAATGAAATTAAAAAATATACAAGGTGTTCCAAAAGTCCTACACCCTCCTTCCAACTCAAAAATGCGTCGGAATTAGGAAAAATGGTGAAGCACGTGTTCAATGAATTCGAGAAAGACCTCTTTTGGTGTAAAACATTTTGCCCAAGAAGCCCAAATTTACTGTTTGAAATTTTAAAAATACCTTCCCTAACGGCATTATTACTACCCCTTAACCGGGCACAAACATTTTTGGGCAAAATATGTCTTGTGATAATTCCCTAGAAGCATCTCTTCAAGAGAATGAAATTGATATAAACAGGTTTGTCCTGCAATGATTATTAAAGGGGATACATAAGTATAAAATTCACATTTCAAAGTCTAATAACTCATGTATCTTCCTTATTAATCATCGTAGGGCAAAACCATTTATGTGAAATTCATTGTTTTGAAGAGACTTTTCCAGGGATGTATCACAAGACATATCTTCCTATTTGACATTTTGATGTTGCCCTCCCTACAGACCCCCCTAATTCCCTCGGGCCCAAAGTTTTTTTAACAAAAGAGGTCCCTCTTGAATTCATTGAACACGTATTTTGACATTTTTCACAATTCCGACTCCTTTTCGAGTTAGGAGACTTTTGGAACACCCTGTATATTAGTTAACGACTTATAACGGGACAAAATTTCCCTTAGAATAACATTGGCTCTGGCATACAGTAACGATGAGTTTCGAGTCTCCTTAAAACAAGGTAATATATATGTATATATGTATATATATATATAAGATGCAGATACCTCGTCATGAATTAATCCAAAAATGAATTAAATATCATATTCGAAAAATCGTCGCAATTCATCATTCTCTCAAAAAGTAAGAAAAAAAAAAAAAAAAAAAAAAAAAAAAAAAAAAAAAACACTCTCTCTCCAATAAACACACACGAGTGGCCGGACGCTGGACAGTCGAAAACGCTGGACAAACGAGTGAAAACGCTGGACAGTCGTGTAGGTTACTGAAACAACGTCGATAACCTCGAATCGTGCTACGAATCCATACTTAACTTAATCTTGCTTACATATCCTACCCTATACTAAAGCTTAATTAAATGCAGCATGGATCATTCTTGCCCAAATTCCTTCAAATAGTCTATTCGATAATGGTGACATTCCTGCCTTCTATCACTTGATTGTTATTCAAAAAGATTTTTTTCTTTTTTTTTTTTTCGTATATAAGCGAAATTCATTTCATCAATCCCCCCTTTTAATATTTTTTATTTATTTTTATTTTTACTTTACAACATAATCTATCTTAGTTACGTGTGTATACATGACCATTTTAAATCAGTCAAAAAGATCTTTCATTAATAATTAAATTCAATATTTCGAAAACGCTGTTTTAAAAGTACAACTTCATCGTTCTTAATAATAAATAATTTAATATTATTTTCTCGCTAATGAACAAACACTCCCTTCCCATATTAAAGTACCCTATTTATATGCAGAGTGCTTGGGGGTATTTATAGTTTTTTTCGTTAGTGTGAGACAACACATATTGGTGAAAATAAATACAGATTTAAATTCAGTATTATAGATTATGTAAATTACATTCAAAAATAAGAAATCAGTAAATCTGCCATTTCTAAGCGTTTCTGGAAGAGTAATCACATTTTTTACTTTAATTGCTGTAAAATAACTGCAGCTCAAAATGCATACAATCATGTAGATTTTCGTAAAACTTTCCATATTTATAAAATAGTAAAAGTATCTTTGATTGGGACTTAGTGACTTCCCCTCTGTCTGGTGGTTTTAAATATTATATACAATGCGTATCCACCTATCTTTTCTAATTTTTCATTGTCTAATATCTGTAGATTGCTATAATTATGTTGAATAGTTATTCCATCTCTAGAATCCAATCCTCTTGAAAATTTTAAAGCACTAATATTTCATGATATTCCGCAATGATGGGTAAATATTATATTTACCGAAACAGCAGTTAATAAATTGTACAGTTTTATTCTTTTGTAATGTTTCTGTAACTTCTCTTCTTTATATTTAGCGCCAAATTCCCAATTCATATTCATGATAAAATATTTGTTTTTAGCTTTACATACCTGAAACCATTACTTCTCTATTTAAGAGTCCGTTTTTGGTATTTTTATATTCTTTCAATATCTGTGAGGTGAGATATAGCGTCGAGTTGAGGTAAATGAAGGTCGTCGTAGGCAATCAGTAAGATGTTGATCAAAGGTTGAAAAAGTATAGGCTGTATCCAGCATAGTCTGATACGGTTTTGGCGATTCGATAGAATGTAGATCTCGAGTTGGTGTGATTTTAGGTCAGCACGGAGTGTCTAAAAGGAAACTAGAATCTACGCAGTTTGAGGAAAGGTGATTGAATACGATTACATTTGGAGAAATAAGTTGATGAATCTAAGTGAAGGATGTGGTCTGTTTTTGAAAAGGGTTTAATAGCGAGATGTTTAAATGAAAGTTTTTTGGTGTTGGAGTATAGCGGAGTCTAAAGCGATTGTTAATTTATTAGTGAATTATATGGTAAAGTTCGATAGTTTTTACGAGTAGTAGTGTTATAAAAAGTTATAAGGTTTAGTGGTGCACGAGATTTACTTGGAGTATCAAGTTGTTCGTCGACGTTGTGTGAGCTTTAGAGATATTCATCGAGCGATTAAAAGTTCAAGTCTAGCTTCTAAAAGCAGTTATCTTAGTGAACAGTAGTAAGCATAATTACTCATATTACCTTTAATTTATCCATTTAATTATATAGTGAGTTCCTTTTATACTGCCCCCTTACTTGCATTCAAAGTTTGAATAAACTTTTATTTAATTTTATACAAGAGTCTATTTGATTATTTTCTAATTTAATTAGTTATTAAGATGGTGTCTGCTGTAGATGCCAGAACGCAGACCTCACATATCTTAATAATATTTATGAATTCAGACATGAATAATTCCTTTACAGTGACTCAAATTTAATAGTTTAAACTAAAGCGATATTATATATAATCTCTAAATCATGTAACCACATATAATTGACCGTCATTTCCTTAACATGTAATTAAATGTTACTGACATTCATTAACGGAAAAATTTTGTTTTCCAACGCAATTTACACCAGATACCTGTGTGATAGTCAGCTCAAACAGAATACATTCCAAAAGCAATTACTAGGAACATAAATGTAAATGGCAGCATTTAAACCTTTTAAATCAAGGAGTAGTTATTTAAATGTTTTGTCAGGATTGCTTTTAGATGCCATAGTAATATAATAATTTGTTCCATACATTTTACCCATTTTCACTGTAAGTTTTTAATGTGAAACTTAAAATATGCTAATAATATAGTAAACATGGACATACTTATGGAATTTGAAATGTAAGTGTTATATAAAAAATGGGGAAATATATTTGTTAAAATTAGTAGTTGTTTAACCATTTTATTAGGAGGAAAAAAAAAATCATTGTGTTATGTTTTCTAAATTATCTATTAGTTCGCAGTTTTTTATCTGTTTGTATAAGAAAATCTTTATTTAAAATTGAAGTAAAAAATAAGTATCATGATAAACTTCCTTGGAATTTAAGAACATCAATTTTGATTCATTTAACATAAATTTCACAATTTAACCTTTTACAGGCCGAATTTAGATCCAGGTATATTTTTCATTAGATATTTGCATATTTTACTTTGTAATACTTTAGTTAAGGGATGTTAATCATTTAAATGGAAAAAAACACATTCATAAATATTAATTGCCATTAATAATAATTATTAATATTCTTAAATTATTAAGATTAATATTATAGATTATTACTATAATCTGATTAATATTATCAAGTTTGATGTCCTTTTTGATAATAAGAGCTCTTTAAAATAAACCAACTGATATTCAGAGTCATCGGATACTTTCAAATTTTTACGCATTTTTTTTATTTGTACTCTGTGGAAAGAAATATGAAAATGATCATTTTGGGGATTTTTTGTACAGTTACCAACTAATGATAGGAATGTTGCTTCTGTTTTAAAAAATCAAGTCATCTTTTAAGTATGTCAGCTAATTTTTTCAAGTCAATATTAGTGCAATTTAACTTTTTAAATAAGTTTTAATTTGATGTTCCCAATTGGGAATATTGGCCTGTAAAAGGTTAAATCACAATTATTTCGACAATTATTTTAGAATTTTAGGATGTTTCGGATTTTTTGTACGTCTACTAGCATGTAATTCAATATAACAGACTGTCTTTGCCTACAAACTGAATATAAGGCTGTTGACTAACGCTGGGTGTTTTTGTTTTGATCCATAATCTATGTATCAAAAGATATTTGATTAAAAGATCATTGATAGAAATAATCAATTCTGGTAAAATGTATCTCAAAAGCAATTTATACTTACATTAATGAGAATAGATACAAATAATTTGTTCAATAAGAACATGTTAATTATTATTATTTTTTTTAATATCAATCTGCTATACTATATTTTAAAGCATGTTCTAGTTTATATTGTTTTAATCACATTTTTTTTTTTTTCTTATAATCAGTATGCTTTGATATGTCATTGAAAATTGATGTTTAAAAGGAAAACGATGGGGATGTTAAGTTTTTTAAATTCAATATTTTAAAACGTTGTAAGATGTTGTATTAACAAAACAATAATGCTTTTATTGCCGAAACGTCAGTGGAGGCCCTCTGTTGAGACTCAAAACGGTTTTGGGCTGTGTCTGTCTGTCTGTCTGTCTGTCTGTTTGTCTGTCGCGCGATAGCGGCCGCAAAAATAGCGCTATTGACTTGAAATTTAGTACACGTGTTCATGAGCCCTACGAAATCAGCTGTATAGTTTTTGGTATGTACTCCATTTGTAGTTCGTATACAGGGACACGCCAAAGTTTTTCTTATCATTACGGCCTATGGGAGGAATTTGTATGTATCGCGATAGCGGCCACAAAAATCACGCTATTGACTTGCAATTTGGTACACGTGTTCATGTGCCCCACAAAATCAGCTGTATAGTTTTGGGTGTGTATTCCATTTGTAATTCGTGTACAGGGACACGCCAAAGTTTTTTTTATCATTACGGCCAATGGGAGGAATTTGTATGTATCGCGATAGCGGCCACAAAAATCACGCTATTGACTTGCAATTTGGTACATGTGTTCATGTGCCCCACGAAATCAGCTGTATAGTTTTGGGTGTGTATTCCATTTGTAATTCGTGTACAGGGACACGCCAAAGTTTTTCTTATCATTACGGCCTATGGGAGGAATTTGTATGTACCGCGATAGCAGCCACAAAAATCACGCTTTCGACTTGCAATTTGGTACACATGTTCATAAGCCCAACGGAATCAGCTGTATAGTTTTAGGTGTGTATTCCATTTGTAGTTCGTGTACAGGGACACGCCAAAGATTTTCTATCATTACGGCCTATGGGAAGAATCTGTATGTACCGCGATAGCCGCCGCAAAAATCAAGCTATTGACTTCAATTTTTGCCGAAACGTCAGTGGAGGCCCTTTGTTGAGACTCAAAAGGATTTTGGGTTCCGTCGGTCTGTCTGTCTGTCTGTCTGTCGTGCGATAGCGGCCGTAAAAACCACGCTATTGACTTGAAATTTTGTACACATGTTCATGATCCCCACGAAATTAGCTGTATAGTTTTGGGTGTGCATTCCATTTGTAGTTCGCTCAAAACGGTTTTGGGCTGTATCTGTCTGTCTGTCTGTCTGTTTGTCTGTCGCGCGATAGCGGCCGCAAAAATAGCGCTAGTGACTTGAAATTTGGTACACGTGTTCATGAGCCCCACGAAATCAGCTGTATAGTTTTTGGTATGTACTCCATTTATAGTTCGTATACAGGGACACGCCAAAGTTTTTCTTATGATTACGGCCTATGGGAGGAATTTGTATGTATCGCGATAGCGACCCCAAAAATAACGCTATAGACTTGCAATTTTGTACACATATTCACGAGCCCAACGGAATTAGCTGTATAGTGTTAGGTGTGTATTCCCTTTGTTGTTCGTGTACAGGGACACGCGAAAATTTTTCTTATCCTTACGGCCTATGGGAAGAATTTGTATGTACCGCAATAGCGGCCGCAAAAATCCTTCGATTGACTTGCAAATTGGCGCACACATTAAAGCTTTCCATATAAGTAGCTGTATAATTTCCATTGCTATATTTTTTATGAACTGTGTACAGGGACACGCCAAAATTCTTAACATTACGGCGTATGGGGTGAATTTCGTTTAAACGCATTTTAATATCATTACTTTGCAATGAAGAAAATGAAACTAGAGTACGTGAGTAAGATGCTTAAATTTATGTTACTTGAAGAAAACATGTGCTCTTAAGCTTTCTAATTTATGTACAGGACCTTACAAAAGTGTTCTGACAATGTCACTTAGTTATCCAAACGATGTTAAATTTGGAACAATTATTAATTTTAAACGCAAAATAAGCTGAATAGTTTTTACTGGTGTATACAATGTTTATTCTTCGTTTACAAAGACACACGAAAGAATTTCGTAACATTAGAGCCTATGGACGAATTTTTAATTTAAGCGCGCACTTTAATGCGTTTATGCTGAATTGAACTTAATAAAGTTAACATACATTATAAAGATGCTTAAAATCATGTTTACTCTAAAAAAAGGTTATGTATAGACTAAATAATTTATGGGACCACACAAAATAATTCCGAGTATGTACTGTAATCATCGAAATGATGTCAAATCAGTTTGAAAGATTAATGAGTTATAATTAATTAGATTTATTCTTATTATTGGCGTTTATAATGACTGTGGTTACTTTTCCGGGATACATAAAGGAATTTCGTACTTTTATGGTGTATAGTCGGTATTTCTTAAAAGTGTATTTTAACATGGTTACACCCCATCAAATATAATGAAATTTTATTAGAATTTTAAAAGCCTGTTTTCATGTTGAAAATTGTGGGCATAGAATTGATAATTAGTTTAAAGGTTACGCAAAATATTTCCGATGTGCTATGTAATTTTTTTTTGTATGAAATTCGGTATTTATGAATTTCCGGGAAATAATACAAGACCGTCGTTTAATAAGACTGCATATTGTTGCGTACTTGGGGGGTTTGTAAGTTGTCCAAGAATGAAAGGCGAAACTTGCAAAAATTCAGTGATTTATTCACAGAAAGTTCCAGAAGAATACAGGTTTTTAAACCAAGTATCAGCTTCAATTCAACCAGTAAACATAGCTGTAACAACAGCCGTTAACAGCAAAACAACAGTACAAACTGTTTAGCAATAACACATAAAGCAAGTCTCATTCAAAGAGGCTCAAAGCAAAGCAAGCATTTGACGAAACCGACACAGATCTGAGATTGGAAGCCTTGGCTAAAAAAATGCTCCTTTTATACTATTCTATCGAACACAGACTGTTCTGGAAAATTATCGTATCTCATCAGCCAATGAGATTAGAGCTTCCATATTTGGTATATCCCTCATAAGGATTTTCTCTCCAAGGTCGCCAAAAAAATCACCAAGGAGGGAAACAGTCGCAAAATTTGGCGCCAAATCCATTTCTTCCCTTATTGGAGCTTTTCAATTCGTTTTTAAAGGAAAATTTGGCTATTTTAACGCTAAAACGACTAGAAATGCACAAAATTAGCATTTTATCGACTTACTAAGCCTCTTTGAAAAAATATACAAAAATAAATGCAATTATTTACAATTCCGTAACACTTTATATGATATACAAATAGGTATAGAACGAGAGATACAGCGGGGGGTTGAGGGGGCGGCAGCCCCCCATAGGAATGTATCTGATTATGGTAATAAGTCGATCGAATCAATATATACTATTATATAATAAGAAATAAATAAAAATGACCTATTGAAAAATGTCTGATGCAAATAGGACGTTGAGGCTCCTGATCTGCAGATCCACTAGTTAATTTACTATAATTTAACATTTCAAAACATGTTGATATTGCTTGATATGTTACTGCAAAATTAAGCAAATTTTGCATTTAAATATAATTGACTGTGCATGGGAAAACATGTAATTGATATTTTTTTACTACGATCAACTTGTATATATATATATACATAGAGAGAGAGAGATTATATACGGGCGATATTTAAACCCATACCTCTAACGATTATTAATTCTGGCAAAATATATCCAAACATAGCATTTCGATCACGTGAATGTGAATGGAAATATTTTTTTAAACAATAAGTAGTTAAATAAATGTTTAATATTGTATTGCATTTCATAAGTATTCTGTTTTTTAATTTCTACTTCTATGTGAATACTAAATTTACATTTCAAAAATTCCCATAAAATCCTAAAAAATCGAAAAAATAAACATAAATTGAAACATAATTATTTATGTCTCCTAAATTTAAATGGACGCATTTAGATTATTTAAAATAAAGTAACTGAAAAGAGAAATTTATAGTGGATGTATTTAAACACAAATGGCTATTAAATATAATTTATGGTCTTTCCCCACTAAAAAATATCTTGAGATAATCTTAAAAAATTTCGACTTTCTACAGAAATATTAAAATTATCTGAATAAATTTTTCAGATTTAGATTTATCACCAAAATAACCACAGATTTTTTTACGACGTTTTATAGGCATTATAAAGATTTTGTTTCATCATTAAAAGAACTTCAGATTTTTTTAAGTTTTAACACGAACACTTTATTATTTTAGGTTAATAGCAAAAAGTTAAAATTAAATCTGAAAAATATTTGTAGAACTTTTGTGGGCATTTTGAATCATACAGCTTTTAGTACGTACGCGTGTTTGTGCATGGAGTGTGGTGTGCGTGTGTGAATAATGATAATCCATTTCTTTGCTTTTATTAAAATTTAGATAAATATAAAACAACGACCATACGTTTTACTTCCTGCAATGGAATTCATTCAAGTTTAGAGAATTAC
Organism: Salticus scenicus; assembly: GCA_963930645.1. NCBI lineage: Eukaryota > Metazoa > Arthropoda > Arachnida > Araneae > Salticidae > Salticus > Salticus scenicus. The sequence continues at coordinate 233,192,306 of OZ005661.1, forward strand.
AACTCAACTCGAAGATGTGACCAGGTAAAAATAAAAAATGTTTGTTTACTATATTCAGCCGGCGTCACGGAGTAAAAAGACGCCGGCGTGCTAGCACTAGCGGTAGCTAAAATGGCGATCGTTGTTGCTCGATTTCATTTTTTAAAAAATATTTTGTGTTTATGTGTTGTGTAAGTAAATTTCATTTGAAATTCCTATGAAAACCCCTGTATTAGAAGTGTAATTACAAAGTGTCATTTTTTAAAACTTCCATGAAATTTACTGTGTTATTGCATACGTAATCTTAATGAGGCAAAGAGCAACAATGATTTATACTTCAATTAACCAGCGGTAGCTAAAATGGGATTCATCGTTGCTCGATTTCATTTTTTAAAAAATATTTTGTGTTTATGTGTTGTGTAAGTAAATTTCATTTGAAATTCCTATGAAAACCCCTGTATTAGAAGTGTAATTACAAAGTGTCATTTTTTAAAACTTCCATGAAATTTACTGTATTATTGCATACGTAATCTTAATGAGGCAAAGAGCAATCATGGTTTATACTTCAATTAAACCATTTATGAATATTTTTTATTTATTTTTACAAGAAATTTGATCAACATTCAAAATTGTGCAAAACATAAAAATCGTAAAATATCTGTTCACTTTTTTTTCACAAAATACTGAAAATTCAGCAATAAAACTAAGTTCAGTTGTTTATAAAACTTGTACATGTTATTTTTACTTCAAAAGTGAATAACAAAGTCCATTTTTAACTAAAATATTTCTTACTAATGGCTTAAATTAATTTCTGGGACGGAGCGAATAAAGACGATGAAAATTAAGTGTTATTTTTTTTAATTTCCATGAAAATCCCTTTGTTATTCTATATTTCATCTGAATAAGGCAAAATAATCATGAATTACACTTCAATTATGCCTATATGAACATTTTTACCATATGTTAACAAATAATTTGCTCAGCATTACAAATTTTTACAAACAGAAAATTTTTCAAGTGTTTGTTTTGCATTTTTTGAAAGTATACTGAAAATTCATGAATAAAACTAAATTTTAGACCTTGAAAATACAGTTATGTACTATTTATTTCAAAATTGAGCATTAGAATTCCTCTTTATCAAAAATATTTCTTAGTAATGGTTAAAAATCAATATTTGTAAACTACCGAATGTTGGCGATGAAAACCAAGTGTTATTTTTTAGAAATTTCCAAGTAAATACCAATATTATTGCATATTTGACCTCGATAAGGTAAAACAATAATGATTCATACTTCAAATAAACCTTTTATGAATATTGTAAATAAATTTTTGCAAGAAAATTGCTCAACGTTAAAAATTATGCAAAACATCCCCACTAAAAATAATCTCAAAATTTTCTTTAAAAAAAATCTGCAGAATATCTTAAGTTATTTGGCCCACTTCTTAAGCCTATATGTTCTGAAGAAAATCTACAGAATATAATCTTCATATTTTTTTCAAAATATATAGGCCTAAGAAGTGGGCCAAATAACTTAAGATATTCTGCAGATTATAGTTTTTTTAAGTTAATCTTAAAATTATTTTCAGTGTGATCTACAGAAAAGTTTTGCATTCAAATCAGATGGAAGATAATTATAAATGAAATAAAGTATAAAGTCTTTTCAAATTTAATATTTTATTCATTTAGATTATTTTAAATACTTATTCAAGACTTAAAGAGAAGGTTTAGAAGAAATTATATATTACTAAATTATGACATTTTGCATAAGACAGATCTGTTCACACACACACACACACACATATATATATATATATATATATATATATATATATTGTATCTCAGCTACTAATTAAAATAATTTCATAAGTAATACATCATTTGAAAGATTTGTTAATCTGAAACGGAAGAGCAGATTGCAGAAATTTCTACCGCAAGATGGAGCTGTAATATTTTAAAATTTCAATATTTCAAATTCTAATTATGATTAAATTATTTTTAATGCATCATTCGAAAGATATTTTAAAGTTCTTTTATATTATCGAAAGTGGAATTCGAGATTTCACCTGATTTACACGTTTTAAGGTCTCCTGATTAGGTCTTCTTCTGCATCTCAGCTAATTGAGTTAGACCGTTCAAAAATGGTATATGTAGGTGAATTAGGGGGGCTGGAAAGGTGAAGAAGGAACAGGCACACACAGCGCGCAAAGAACTGCGCTGACGAAAGCAGTGGAGACCCGGTAGAACTTTTTACCCGATGAGAAATGATTTTTTAAATTTTCTTTTCTTAAGAATAAAAGTTTGATTTCAGAAGGAATATGTGCATACACCGCACGTATATCTTCACACATACAAGTAAAGCGTGCATGGGTTGCGACCCGGTGCGAGTTTTTACCCGATGAAAAATGATTTTTATTTTATTTTCTTAATAATAAAAGTGTGAATTGAGAAGGAATATGCGTACACAGCGCATGCATTATTAAGATTATGTATACAATAATACAGTAATTTTTATGAAATTTTTTTTAAATGACACTTCGTTTTCATCGTCAATATTGTCGAACCTCGTTAACATGAATCTCAAGGGTGGTAACAGATCTCTTCATGTTACCAGTAGTTAATACTATCAGTAACTCGAAAACTAATCTTCCTGTTGACAGGGATTGTGGAAACAGTTCACGTTAAAAGTAATTCACGTTAAGCGTGTTCACGTTAACGAGGTTCGACTGTATTCGGTAGCTTGCAAAAATGGATTTGAGCCATTAGTGAGAATTTTTTTAGTTAAAAATAGATTTTGTTACTTATTTTTGAAATAAATAACATATAAAAGTTGTATGAACTATTCAAATTCAGTATTATTGATGAATTTTTAGTTTTTTGTGAAAAAAAGTAAACAGATATTTTACGATATTTATGTTTTGCATAATTTTTAACGTTGAGCAATTTTCTTGCAAAAATTTATTTACAATATTCATAAAAGGTTTATTTGAAGTATGAATCATTATTGTTTTACCTTATCGAGGTCAAATATGCAATAATATTGGTATTTCCTTCGAAATTTCTAAAAAATAACACTTGGTTTTCATCGCCAACATTCGGTAGTTTACAAATATTGATTTTTAACCATTACTAAGAAATATTTTTGATAAAGAGGAATTCTAATGCTCAATTTTGAAATAAATAGTACATAACTGTATTTTCAAGGTCTAAAATTTAGTTTTATTCATGAATTTTCAGTATACTTTCAAAAAATGCAAAACAAACACTTGAAAAATTTTCTATTTGTAAAAATTTGTAATGCTGAGCAAATTATTTGTTAACATATGGTAAAAATGTTCATATAGGCATAATTGAAGTGTAATTCATGATTTTTTTGCCTTATTCAGATGAAATATAGAATAACGAAGGGATTTTCATGGAAATTTTAAAAAATAACACTTAATTTTCATCGTCTTTATTCACTCCGTCCCAGAAATTAATTTAAGCCATTAGTAAGAAATCTTTTAGTTAAAAATGGACTTTGTTATTCACTTTTGAAGTAAAAATAACATGTACAAGTTTTATAAACAACTGAACTTAGTTTTATTGCTGAATTTTCAGTATTTTGTGAAAAAAAAGTGAACAGATATTTTACGATTTTTATGTTTTGCACAATTTTGAATGTTGATCAAATTTCTTGTAAAAATATATTTAAAATATTCATAAATGGTTTAATTGAAGTATAAATCATGATTGCTCTTTGCCTCATTAAGATTACGTATGCAATATAATACAGTAATTTTCATGGAAATTTAAAAAACTGACACTTCGTTTTCATCGTCAATATTGTCGAACCTCGTTAACATGAATCTCAAGGGTGGTAACAGATCTCTTCATGTTACCAGTAGTTAATACTATCAGTAACTCGAAAACTAATCTTCCTGTTGACAGGGATTGTGGAAACAGTTCACGTTAAAAGTAATTCACGTTAAGCGTGTTCACGTTAACGAGGTTCGACTGTATTCGGTAGCTTGCAAAAATGGATTTGAGCCATTAGTGAGAATTTTTTTAGTTAAAAATAGATTTTGTTACTTATTTTTGAAATAAATAACATATAAAAGTTGTATGAACTATTCAAATTCAGTATTATTGATGAATTTTTAGTTTTTTGTGAAAAAAAGTAAACAGATATTTTACGATATTTATGTTTTGCATAATTTTTAACGTTGAGCAATTTTCTTGCAAAAATTTATTTACAATATTTATAAAAGGTTTATTTGAAGTATGAATCATTATTGTTTTACCTTATCGAGGTCAAATGTGCAATAATATTGGTATTTCCTTCGAAATTTCTAAAAAATAACACTTGGTTTTCATCGCCAACATTCGGTAGTTTACAAATATTGATTTTTAACCATTACTAAGAAATATTTTTGATAAAGAGGAATTCTAATGCTCAATTTTGAAATAAATAGTACATAACTGTATTTTCAAGGTCTAAAATTTAGTTTTATTCATGAATTTTCAGTATACTTTCAAAAAATGCAAAACAAACACTTGAAAATTTTTCTATTTGTAAAAATTTGTAATGCTGAGCAAATTATTTGTTAACATATGGTAAAAATGTTCATATAGGCATAATTGAAGTGTAATTCATGATTTTTTTGCCTTATTCAGATGAAATATAGAATAACGAAGGGATTTTCATGGAAATTTTAAAAAATAACACTTAATTTTCATCGTCTTTATTCGCTCCGTCCCAGAAATTAATTTAAGCCATTAGTAAGAAATCTTTTAGTTAAAAATGGACTTTGTTATTCACTTTTGAAGTAAAAATAACATGTACAAGTTTTATAAACAACTGAACTTAGTTTTATTGCTGAATTTTCAGTATTTTGTGAAAAAAAAGTGAACAGATATTTTACGATTTTTATGTTTTGCACAATTTTGAATGTTGATCAAATTTCTTGTAAAAATATATTTAAAATATTCATAAATGGTTTAATTGAAGTATAAATCATGATTGCTCTTTGCCTCATTAAGATTACGTATGCAATATAATACAGTAATTTTCATGGAAATTTAAAAAACTGACACTTCGTTTTCATCGTCAATATTGTCGAACCTCGTTAACATGAATCTCAAGGGTGGTAACAGATCTCTTCATGTTACCAGTAGTTAATACTATCAGTAACTCGAAAACTAATCTTCCTGTTGACAGGGATTGTGGAAACAGTTCACGTTAAAAGTAATTCACGTTAAGCGTGTTCACGTTAACGAGGTTCGACTGTATTCGGTAGCTTGCAAAAATGGATTTGAGCCATTAGTGAGAATTTTTTTAGTTAAAAATAGATTTTGTTACTTATTTTTGAAATAAATAACATATAAAAGTTGTATGAACTATTCAAATTCAGTATTATTGATGAATTTTTAGTTTTTTGTGAAAAAAAGTAAACAGATATTTTACGATATTTATGTTTTGCATAATTTTTAACGTTGAGCAATTTTCTTGCAAAAATTTATTTACAATATTCATAAAAGGTTTATTTGAAGTATGAATCATTATTGTTTTACCTTATCGAGGTCAAATATGCAATAATATTGGTATTTCCTTCGAAATTTCTAAAAAATAACACTTGGTTTTCATCGCCAACATTCGGTAGTTTACAAATATTGATTTTTAACCATTACTAAGAAATATTTTTGATAAAGAGGAATTCTAATGCTCAATTTTGAAATAAATAGTACATAACTGTATTTTCAAGGTCTAAAATTTAGTTTTATTCATGAATTTTCAGTATACTTTCAAAAAATGCAAAACAAACACTTGAAAAATTTTCTATTTGTAAAAATTTGTAATGCTGAGCAAATTATTTGTTAACATATGGTAAAAATGTTCATATAGGCATAATTGAAGTGTAATTCATGATTTTTTTGCCTTATTCAGATGAAATATAGAATAACGAAGGGATTTTCATGGAAATTTTAAAAAATAACACTTAATTTTCATCGTCTTTATTCGCTCCGTCCCAGAAATTAATTTAAGCCATTAGTAAGAAATCTTTTAGTTAAAAATGGACTTTGTTATTCACTTTTGAAGTAAAAATAACATGTACAAGTTTTATAAACAACTGAACTTAGTTTTATTGCTGAATTTTCAGTATTTTGTGAAAAAAAAGTGAACAGATATTTTACGATTTTTATGTTTTGCACAATTTTGAATGTTGATCAAATTTCTTGTAAAAATATATTTAAAATATTCATAAATGGTTTAATTGAAGTATAAATCATGATTGCTCTTTGCCTCATTAAGATTACGTATGCAATATAATACAGTAATTTTCATGGAAATTTAAAAAACTGACACTTCGTTTTCATCGTCAATATTGTCGAACCTCGTTAACATGAATCTCAAGGGTGGTAACAGATCTCTTCATGTTACCAGTAGTTAATACTATCAGTAACTCGAAAACTAATCTTCCTGTTGACAGGGATTGTGGAAACAGTTCACGTTAAAAGTAATTCACGTTAAGCGTGTTCACGTTAACGAGGTTCGACTGTATTCGGTAGCTTGCAAAAATGGATTTGAGCCATTAGTGAGAATTTTTTTAGTTAAAAATAGATTTTGTTACTTATTTTTGAAATAAATAACATATAAAAGTTGTATGAACTATTCAAATTCAGTATTATTGATGAATTTTTAGTTTTTTGTGAAAAAAAGTAAACAGATATTTTACGATATTTATGTTTTGCATAATTTTAACGTTGAGCAATTTTCTTGCAAAAATTTATTTACAATATTCATAAAAGGTTTATTTGAAGTATGAATCATTATTGTTTTACCTTATCGAGGTCAAATATGCAATAATATTGGTATTTCCTTCGAAATTTCTAAAAAATAACACTTGGTTTTCATCGCCAACATTCGGTAGTTTACAAATATTGATTTTTAACCATTACTAAGAAATATTTTTGATAAAGAGGAATTCTAATGCTCAATTTTGAAATAAATAGTACATAACTGTATTTTCAAGGTCTAAAATTTAGTTTTATTCATGAATTTTCAGTATACTTTCAAAAAATGCAAAACAAACACTTGAAAAATTTTCTATTTGTAAAAATTTGTAATGCTGAGCAAATTATTTGTTAACATATGGTAAAAATGTTCATATAGGCATAATTGAAGTGTAATTCATGATTTTTTTGCCTTATTCAGATGAAATATAGAATAACGAAGGGATTTTCATGGAAATTTTAAAAAATAACACTTAATTTTCATCGTCTTTATTCGCTCCGTCCCAGAAATTAATTTAAGCCATTAGTAAGAAATCTTTTAGTTAAAAATGGACTTTGTTATTCACTTTTGAAGTAAAAATAACATGTACAAGTTTTATAAACAACTGAACTTAGTTTTATTGCTGAATTTTCAGTATTTTGTGAAAAAAAAGTGAACAGATATTTTACGATTTTTATGTTTTGCACAATTTTGAATGTTGATCAAATTTCTTGTAAAAATATATTTAAAATATTCATAAATGGTTTAATTGAAGTATAAATCATGATTGCTCTTTGCCTCATTAAGATTACGTATGCAATATAATACAGTAATTTTCATGGAAATTTAAAAAACTGACACTTCGTTTTCATCGTCAATATTGTCGAACCTCGTTAACATGAATCTCAAGGGTGGTAACAGATCTCTTCATGTTACCAGTAGTTAATACTATCAGTAACTCGAAAACTAATCTTCCTGTTGACAGGGATTGTGGAAACAGTTCACGTTAAAAGTAATTCACGTTAAGCGTGTTCACGTTAACGAGGTTCGACTGTATTCGGTAGCTTGCAAAAATGGATTTGAGCCATTAGTGAGAATTTTTTTAGTTAAAAATAGATTTTGTTACTTATTTTTGAAATAAATAACATATAAAAGTTGTATGAACTATTCAAATTCAGTATTATTGATGAATTTTTAGTTTTTTGTGAAAAAAAGTAAACAGATATTTTACGATATTTATGTTTTGCATAATTTTTAACGTTGAGCAATTTTCTTGCAAAAATTTATTTACAATATTCATAAAAGGTTTATTTGAAGTATGAATCATTATTGTTTTACCTTATCGAGGTCAAATATGCAATAATATTGGTATTTCCTTCGAAATTTCTAAAAAATAACACTTGGTTTTCATCGCCAACATTCGGTAGTTTACAAATATTGATTTTTAACCATTACTAAGAAATATTTTTGATAAAGAGGAATTCTAATGCTCAATTTTGAAATAAATAGTACATAACTGTATTTTCAAGGTCTAAAATTTAGTTTTATTCATGAATTTTCAGTATACTTTCAAAAAATGCAAAACAAACACTTGAAAAATTTTCTGTTTGTAAAAATTTGTAATGTTGAGCAAATTATTTGTTAACATATGGTAAAAATGTTCATATAGGCATAATTGAAGTGTAATTCATGATTTTTTTGCCTTATTCAGATGAAATATAGAATAACAAAGGGATTTTCATGGAAATTTAAAAAAATAACACTAAATTTTCTTCGTCTTTATTCGCTCCGTACCAGAAATTAATTTAAGCCATTAGTAAGAAATATTTTAGTTAAAAATGGACTTTGTTATTCACTTTTGAAGTAAAAATAACATGTACAAGTTTTATAAACAACTGAACTTAGTTTTATTGCTGAATTTTCAGTATTTTGTGAAAAAAAAGTGAACAGATATTTTACGATTTTTATGTTTTGCACAATTTTGAATGTTGATCAAATTTCTTGTAAAAATAAATTAAAAATATTCATAAATGGTTTAATTGAAGTATAAACCATGATTGCTCTTTGCCTCATTAAGATTACGTATGCAATAATACAGTAAATTTCATGGAAGTTTTAAAAAATTACACTTTGTAATTACACTTCTAATACAGGGGTTTTCATAGGAATTTCAAATGAAATTTACTTACACAACACATAAACACAAAATATTTTTTAAAAAATGAAATCGAGCAACGATGAATCCCATTTTAGCTACCGCTGGTTAATTGAAGTATAAATCATTATTGCTCTTTGCCTCATTAAGATTACGTATGCAATAACACAGTAAATTTCATGGAAGTTTTAAAAAATGACACTTTGTAATTACACTTCTAATACAGGGGTTTTCATAGGAATTTCAAATGAAATTTACTTACACAACACATAAACACAAAATATTTTTTAAAAAATGAAATCGAGCAACAACGAATCCCATTTTAGCTACCGCTGGTTAATTGAAGTATAAATCATTATTGCTCTTTGCCTCATTAAGATTACGTATGCAATAACACAGTAAATTTCATGGAAGTTTTAAAAAATGACACTTTGTAACTACACTTCTAATACAGGGGCTTTCATAGGAATTTCAAATGAAATTTACTTACACAACACATAAACACAAAATATTTTTTAAAAAATGAAATCGAGCAACAACGATCGCCATTTTAGCTACCGCTAGTGCTAGCACGCCGGCGTCTTTTTACTCCGTGACGCCGGCTGAATATAGTAAACAAACATTTTTTATTTTTACCTGGTCACATCTTCGAGTTGAGTTGTAATTCTCTAAACTTGAATGAATTCCATTGCAGGAAGTAAAACGTATGGTCGTTGTTTTATATTTATCTAAATTTTAATAAAAGCAAAGAAATGGATTATCATTATTCACACACGCACACCACACTCCATGCACAAACACGCGTACGTACTAAAAACTGTATGATTCAAAATGCCCACAAAAGTTCTACAAATATTTTTCAGATTTAATTTTAACTTTTTGCTTAACCTAAAATAATAAAAGTGTTCGTGTTAAAACTTAAAAAAATCTGAAGTTCTTTTAATGATGAAACAAAATCTTTATAATGCCTATAAAACGTCGTAAAAAAATCTGTGGTTATTTTGGTGATAAATCTAAATCTGAAAAATTTATTCAGATATTTTTAATATATCTGTAGAAAGTCGAAATTTTTTAAGATTATCTCAAGATATTTTTTAGTGGGGATAAATATCGTAAAATATCTGTTTACTTTTTTTCACAAAAAACTAAAAATTCATCAATAATACTGAATTTGAATAGTTTATACAACTTTTATATGTTATTTATTTCAAAAATAAGTAACAAAATCTATTTTTAACTAAAAAAATTCTCACTAATGGCTCAAATCCATTTTTGCAAGCTACCGAATACAGTCGAACCTCATTAACGTGAACACGCTTAATGTGAATTACTTTTAACGTGAACTGTTTCCACAATCCCTGTCAACAGGAAGATTAGTTTTCGAGTTACTGATAGTATTAACTACTGGTAACATGAAGAGATCTGTTACCACCCTTGAGATTCATGTTAACGAGGTTCGACAATATTGACGATGAAAACAAAGTGTCAGTTTTTAAAATTTCCATGAAAATTACTGTATTATATTGCATACGTAATCTTAATGAGGCAAAGAGCAATCATGATTTATACTTCAATTAAACCATTTATGAATATTTTAAATATATTTTTACAAGAAATTTGATCATCATTCAAAATTGTGCAAAACATAAAAATCGTAAAATATCTGTTCACTTTTTTTTCACAAAATACTGAAAATTCAGCAATAAAACTAAGTTCAGTTGTTTATAAAACTTGTACATGTTATTTTTACTTCAAAAGTGAATAACAAAGTCCATTTTTAACTAAAAGATTTCTTACTAATGGCTTAAATTAATTTCTGGGACGGAGCGAATAAAGACGATGAAAATTAAGTGTTATTTTTTAAAATTTCCATGAAAATCCCTTCGTTAATCTATATTTCATCTGAATAAGGCAAAATAATCATGAATTACACTTCAATTATGCCTATATGAACATTTTTACCATATGTTAACAAATAATTTGCTCAGCATTACAAATTTTTACAAACAGAAAATTTTTCAAGTGTTTGTTTTGCATTTTTTGAAAGTATACTGAAAATTCATGAATAAAACTAAATTTTAGACCTTGAAAATACAGTTATGTACTATTTATTTCAAAATTGAGCATTAGAATTCCTCTTTATCAAAAATATTTCTTAGTAATGGTTAAAAATCAATATTTGTAAACTACCGAATGTTGGCGATGAAAACCAAGTGTTATTTTTTAGAAATTTCCAAGTAAATACCAATATTACTGCATATTTTACCTCGATAAGGTAAAACAATAATGATTCATACTTCAAATAAACCTTTTAGGAATATTGTAAATAAATTTTTGCAAGAAAATTGCTCAACGTTAAAAATTATGCAAAACATAAATATCGTAAAATATCTGTTTACTTTTTTTCACAAAAAACTAAAAATTCATCAATAATACTGAATTTGAATAGTTTATACAACTTGTATATGTTATTTATTTCAAAAATAAGTAACAAAATCTATTTTTAACTAAAAAAATTCTCACTAATGGCTCAAATCCATTTTTGCAAGCTACCGAATACAGTCGAACCTCATTAACGTGAACACGCTTAATGTGAATTACTTTTAACGTGAACTGTTTCCACAATCCCTGTCAACAGGAAGATTAGTTTTCGAGTTACTGATAGTATTAACTACTGGTAACATGAAGAGATCTGTTACCACCCTTGAGATTCATGTTAACGAGGTTCGACAATATTGACGATGAAAACAAAGTGTCAGTTTTTAAAATTTCCATGAAAATTACTGTATTATATTGCATACGTAATCTTAATGAGGCAAAGAGCAATCATGATTTATACTTCAATTAAACCATTTATGAATATTTTAAATATATTTTTACAAGAAATTTGATCATCATTCAAAATTGTGCAAAACATAAAAATCGTAAAATATCTGTTCAATTTTTTTTCACAAAATACTGAAAATTCAGCAATAAAACTAAGTTCAGTTGTTTATAAAACTTGTACATGTTATTTTTACTTCAAAAGTGAATAACAAAGTCCATTTTTAACTAAAAGATTTCTTACTAATGGCTTAAATTAATTTCTGGGACGGAGCGAATAAAGACGATGAAAATTAAGTGTTATTTTTTAAAATTTCCATGAAAATCCCTTCGTTATTCTATATTTCATCTGAATAAGGCAAAATAATCATGAATTACACTTCAATTATGCCTATATGAACATTTTTACCATATGTTAACAAATAATTTGCTCAGCATTACAAATTTTTACAAACAGAAAATTTTTCAAGTGTTTGTTTTGCATTTTTTGAAAGTATACTGAAAATTCATGAATAAAACTAAATTTTAGACCTTGAAAATACAGTTATGTACTATTTATTTCAAAATTGAGCATTAGAATTCCTCTTTATCAAAAATATTTCTTAGTAATGGTTAAAAATCAATATTTGTAAACTACCGAATGTTGGCGATGAAAACCAAGTGTTATTTTTTAGAAATTTCCAAGTAAATACCAATATTACTGCATATTTTACCTCGATAAGGTAAAACAATAATGATTCATACTTCAAATAAACCTTTTAGGAATATTGTAAATAAATTTTTGCAAGAAAATTGCTCAACGTTAAAAATTATGCAAAACATAAATATCGTAAAATATCTGTTTACTTTTTTTCACAAAAAACTAAAAATTCATCAATAAAACTGAATTTGAATAGTTTATACAACTTTTATATGTTATTTATTTCAAAAATAAGTAACAAAATCTATTTTTAACTAAAAAAATTCTCACTAATGGCTCAAATCCATTTTTGCAAGCTACCGAATACAGTCGAACCTCGTTAACGTGAACACGCTTAACATGAATTACTTTTAACGTGAACTGTTTCCACAATCCCTGTCAACAGGAAGATTAGTTTTCGAGTTACTGATAGTATGAACTACTGATAACATGAAGCGATCAGTTACCACCCTTGAGATTCACGTTAACGAGGTTCGACTGTATTGTCGATTAAAACGAAATGTCATTTTAAAAAATTTTCATAAAAATTACTGTATTATTGCATACATAATCTTAATAATGCATGTGCTGTGTACGCATATTCCTTCTCAATTCACACTTTTATTATTAAGAAAATAAAATAAAAATCATTTTTCATCGGGTAAAAACTCGCACCGGGTCGCAACCCATGCACGCTTTACTTGTATGTGTGAAGATATACGTGCGGTGTATGCACATATTCCTTCTGAAATCAAACTTTTATTCTTAAGAAAAGAAAATTTAAAAAATCATTTCTCATCGGGTAAAAAGTTCTACCGGGTCTCCACTGCTTTCGTCAGCGCAGTTCTTTGCGCGCTGTGTGTGCCTGTTCCTTCTCCACCTTTCCAGCCCCCCTAATTAACCTACATATACCATTTTTGAACGGTCTAACTCAATTAGCTGAGATGCAGAAGAAGACCTAATCAGGAGACCTTAAAACGTGTAAATCAGGTGAAATCTCGAATTCCACTTTCGATAATATAAAAGAACTTTAAAATATCTTTCGAATGATGCATTAAAAATAATTTAATCATAATTAGAATTTGAAATATTGAAATTTTAAAATATTACAGCTCCATCTTGCGGTAGAAATTTCTGCAATCTGCTCTTCCGTTTCAGATTAACAAATCTTTCAAATGATGTATTACTTATGAAATTATTTTAATTAGTAGCTGAGATACAATATATATATATGTGTGTGTGTGTGTGTGTGTGTGTGTGAACAGATCTGTCTTATGCAAAATGTCATAATTTAGTAATATATAATTTCTTCTAAACCTTCTCTTTAAGTCTTGAATAAGTATTTAAAATAATCTAAATGAATAAAATATTAAATTTGAAAAGACTTTATACTTTATTTCATTTATAATTATCTTCCATCTGATTTGAATGCAAAACTTTTCTGTAGATCACACTGAAAATAATTTTAAGATTAACTTAAAAAAACTATAATCTGCAGAATATCTTAAGTTATTTGGCCCACTTCTTAGGCCTATATATTTTGAAAAAAATATGAAGATTATATTCTGTAGATTTTCTTCAGAACATATAGGCTTAAGAAGTGGGCCAAATAACTTAAGATATTCTGCAGATTTTTTTTAAAGAAAATTTTGAGATTATTTTTAGTGGGGTTTCCTCATAATAT
>OZ005661.1:233206577-233319577 GCA_963930645.1 Salticus scenicus
AAGATATCGTCTAGCGTATTCAATTTTTTTTTTTTTTTTTTTTTTTTTTTTTTAGGAAAAATAAACAGTCATATTCTTTGAATTACTCGGAATAATCTCACTCTTTCGGAAAGAGACTTTTCACTCTTTAGAGGTTGGCTACATTTTGGCATGTGTGATGTTGAAACATCACATATCCCTTTTTAAAATATAAAAAAATAATAATCTAAATTAGATTTTAATTTATTTAAAGTGCAAGCAAACATTATATTTCCTATTCTGAAAGAATTTAATATATTTTAGTTCAATTCGCTTATTTTATTTCTTTTTCATTAATCTGTAATTTCGTATAATTTATTGTTCCAGTATTCTAAAATCATAACTCTTATTCTTTACTTTTCACCAAGTAATCATTAAATATAATATCAAAGAAAGAAAGCCCCCTTTTTTTTTACTTTCCGAACACTATAGTGAGGAAAGTATTGTAATCATGTCAAAAATCCGAATTCGAGATTTTGATGTTTCTATACGTTTTGAGGTCCCCTGAGTCCGTTTTCACTATTTTTACGATGATGTATGTATGTGTGTGTGTGTGCGTTGTCTTACCCTCCCTTTCGAGTAACTAAAGCAGTTTAAACACCAACACACCGAGTAACCAAATACAATGCGAGTAACTTTTGCTGGTTACTCGGTTTGTTTAAGCATGTCACGACGTTTTTTAAGGTTTTTTCTATGCTCTGCACCACTTTTCTTGAAGTTACTCGGAGATGCGTTATTCGGCAATCATCAACACACACCGTGTGTATATATAAGCCGTGTGTGTATTTAGCGCCATCTGACGGTGTGTAAAAATGCAGCCTCAAACCCAGACTCTTTCCCGGCGGTTACTCGCTAAAGCGGTCGCGTACAAACGCGGCAACCCTAGTGTGTTTAGGTTTCTCAAGCTTTCAGGGTTGCTATGTTAGAGGTTTCCTCAATATTTTGTACTTTCTAGTTGCTTTTTGGCAGTTACATAAAACTTTGGCCTTCGTGAATACAATTAGCATAATTCTTCTCTAAATCAAGAAATTTTTAAACTTTGTAAATTTTAACATATACGGGCAGATTATTAGAAAAAAAGGTTTTATATTGCGGTAATAAAAATATTATGTCAAGAAATAATATAAAAATTTATTAAAGAAAAACTGGATAACTGATAATCATTTAAATATATTTAACTTATTTAAATAAATATTTTTTAAACGTCAAAAGCATCTAAATTATAAAAAAAAAACTTTATTCACACTCAAAATAAAAGATTTAAAAAAAAAAAAAAAACAATAAAGAAAATTTCTAATGCTGTTTATTAGTTTTTACTGGTATTGCGCAGTGGTCAAATCTCGACCATTTTTTTTCTTTTTTCTTTCTTTCTTTCCATCTTTCTTTTTCTTTCTTTCTTTTTTTTTTTTTTAAGATGCATTTAAATAATATAGGTGTAAATATTCAAATCTTTCATCTAAACAGTGTGCTTTCAGTTTACTCCATCTTTAAAATAACATAAATTAATTATAATGAAGAAAGAAAGAATTACTATTAGCATTTTTGATTACATAACTAAGAATATCTTTATGAGTAATTTGCTATTATAGCACTAGCGAATGAAATCGTACATTAATGCTCAAGGGTGAAAAAGGTCTCCGTTGAAAAGTTTTGTTCCGCTGAAAAGTTTTGTTTGAACGCATCGACTAACCAAATGCAATTTGAGTAACTTATGCCAGTATCTTCGTTTGTTTTGAAATGGTATTTCTTGAAACACAAATATATTTATTTTATTTTATTACACAACTAAAATCTACCTAATGGTGTCCGCGAAAGCCTAATTGATAGACTATTGAATTTATTCACTTATTTATTATTTCATTTTTTACGCAATTTTATACGTAGAAATGAAAAGAAGTATACATATATTATATATATATATATATATATATATATATATTGAAAGGTTTTTCAAACATTGCAGTAGATATAACCAAGTATCATATGAAAAACGATATAAATATGTAAATATATATATATTAATATTTCGTTGCATAGAACACATCATCATTAACCACTTATTTCGAACTAATTTATGCTCTTCAAAGCATAAAAATTAGAATATTAATAAATTGATCACTGTCACTGCTAAAATGGTTTTCCTAAAAACTTCATATATTCTATTTTGTATCCATAATCAGTTCTCCGTCAGTAACATAAAAAAGTACACTTTTGTGTATGTTACCAAAAAATAAAAATAAAAATAAAGACAATAAAAACGATGGAGGTTGGGTGGGCAGATGTTTGATTACAGACGATGGGGGGTGTGGTTTGGCTGGATGGTTGGGCGGGATGATGAAATTATGTAAAAAAATTAATTAATTAATTAGAAGATGTGTTGCATTTACCTCCTATTAAAACATTTTTCCCCCTTAAAAAGTTAAATTTCTTCGTTACTGAGTTGTAAACTATTGTTATAAATTAGTATTCAGAAAATGGTAAAAAAAAAATAATAATAATAATAAAAATAAATAAATAAAAATAAAAACAAACGAACAATCAAGCAAACAAACAAATAAATAAAAAATCTTGTGAAATTTCAGTAAAAAAGTTGTAAATTATGCTTGAGGGTAATGAATCAACAAACTGGCAAGACTAGAAAAAAAAAAAAAAAAAAAGAACTAACCCTTACTAAAATTTAAGGTTTTCTAAAACTTTTTTTATGGTTTTATCTAGGTTTTCAGGTATTTAAAAGGTTTCTTTGAAGTTTCGCTAAAAAATACTTCCTGAAAAGAAACCTTATCTAAGTTTTCTTTAGGTTTTATTCTTAAAACCTCCTGAAAACCTACGTGGTTTTATGTTTTCTAGAGGTTTCCTAAGGTTTCGGATAAATACATCGGTGATAATAAGTTTCCCTATGGCATTTGGATAATATCTACAGTCAAAAACGTTTTTTAAACGTTTTATTTTTAAAACTTTTTAAAACCTGCACTGTTTTAGGTCTTATAGATGTTTCCCAAGGTTTCATATAAATACATCGAGAATAGTAAGTTTTCCTATGGTATTTAGATAACACCTCCACTATACCTACAATCAAAAATGTTTTTTAAAGGTTTTAATTTTAAAACCTTTTAAAACCTGCACTGTTTTAGGTCTTGTAGAGGCTTCCAAAGGTTTCAAATAAATACATCGATGATAATAAGTTTTCCTATTGTATTTAAATAATACCACCACTATACCTGCAACCAAAAACGTATTTTTTTAGTTTTAGTTTTTGAACCTTTGAAAACCTGCACTTTTTTAGGTTTTATAGAGATTTCCCAAGGATTCGGATAAATACATCGATGATAATAAGTTTTTCCATGATATTCAGAAAATACCTCCGTTAGACGTTATACCTCAATCAAAAATGGTTTTATTTAGGTTTTATTTTTAAAACATCAGAAACCTCCCTTACTAAAATTTATATTTCTAATAATGATAATATATTTCTAAACTTGTATCTGACAACTTAGAGTAGGTTTTTAGTAATAAAATTCTCTTCTACATCTAAGGAAAATTTAAACATTTTAGATTTCAATTAAAAAATAGAATAATAATAATAATAACAATCTAAATTTAAAAATATATTTGATGATTACATAAATGAGATATTTTTTTAATAAATAAATTATAAAATAATTAAATTAAAACACAATAAATCTCATATTTCACATATGTATCTGAAAAACTATATTTAAATTTATTTTATAAGTCTTTCGTCAATGAAAAGACATGTCAAACTAAATTCACTAACAAAAGAGATCATGTAACGATATTGATGTAAGATATAAATAAAAAAAATATGTATTAAAAAAAATCACCTTTTTTTTCGGGGGGGGGGGAGTGGGGGGAATAACTGAATGAACTTATTTCTTGAATACTTCCTTTTAAATTATAATCTTTTAAATATTTAGAAGTAAACACCTATAACGTAAGTAATAAATAATAATAATAATGATAAAATAGAGAGGTTATGATTAAAGTTATGAATAAATGGTAAATTAATATTTACAAAAGGTATTTTACAGCATTGATTAATCATATTAGTGATTGCTTACAGTGTATTCCCCAAACCTTTTAAATGGTACCGGGAGAGAAAATAAAAATAAATTAATTAAAAAATAAAATAAATTAAGAATTCTGTCAAAGGAAGAATTTAGTTTATCACGGAGGACTATTAATTTCAATCTGTAAATTTTTATTTTTGTTCTTATTTTTTAATATTATTTTTAATCTCATTTTTTGACCGTAAAACTGGGACACGTACTTTTTAAAATGACTGAAATGAATTAAAATGAAGTGTGGACACCTAAATTTCATACTTAAGTTAATTAAAAAAAATGAACATATGCTATTGAACTTAGGTTTTATCCTAGATTTATTTTGACAACATTTTATAACTGACCTGTCTTAAAGACATGGTTAAACTAATAATTTATGCAACTTATTCACAAAATATAAAAACAGCTTTTTTTTTTTTTTTTTTTTTTTTTTTTACCGTTTTTATTCTCTGTACAAACAAGGTATAATACAATATTTCCAATTATTTTAAAGTAACTCAAGTGTTTTTGATACGGAGAAATCTTACAAAGATACATAATAATAATAAATTACAGGTATAAATAAAGAAATGGCAAAATACAGGATTTATTCTTCTATTCGTATATATTCTATAAACGACACACACATTAAATACCAGCTACCGTCTTTTAGAGTAACTTTTAGAATAAACACTATCATTGTGAGTAACCTATTCTATCTTTAATTATATTGGTAGCTAACATATGCTATTGAATTCAGTTTTTATCCTAGTTTAATTATGAGAACATTTTTATTACTCAGCTGTCTTAAAGGCGTGATTAAACTAATAATATATGCAACATATTTACAGAAAATAAGAATCAGCTTTTCTTTAAAACTTTTAAGATAACAATAAGAATCAGCTTTTCTTAAGAATCACCATTCTTATTGTCTGTAGAAACATAATATAATATAATATTTCCAATTATTTTAAAATAACTCAACGGGTTTTGATACAGAGAAATCTTACAAGGGTATATAATAATAATTAATTACAAATATAAATTAAAAAAAGACAAAGTACAGTCTTTATTCTTCTATTCGTATATATACTATAAGTAACACACACATTAAATACCAGCTACCGTCTTTTAGAGTAACTTTTAGAATAAACACTAGCATTGTGAGTAAACTATTCTATCTTTAATTATATTGGTAGCTAACATATGCTATTGAACTTAGATTTTATCCGAGATTTATTATGAGAACATTTTATATCTGAGCTGTCTTAAAGACATGGTTAAACAAATAATTTATGCAACTTATTCACAAAATATAAAAATTAGCTTATCTTTCACCGTTCTTATTGTCTGAAGAAAAATAAAATAAAATACTATTTTCATTCTCAGTGGTTTTTGATACAGATAAATCTTACAAAGGTATATAATAATATAAAAACGTATAAAATCACTTCTAAAAACACGTACATAAAAATATTTTTATTTAAATCATACACAAAGCTTTTCGCTATTATTAAAATAGCATCTTCAGGTGTTGTTAATTAACAGAGTAAACAGCATTATATACTGGAGAAGTTCATTACAGTTATTGTTAAATATATATATATATATGTATATGTATATATATACAGAGCTGCCAATCTAATCCGGCAAATTGTTTGTACCGCCCCTTTTTCTACACCAATGATTTTATAGAGTTTTTTTCTTCTTAATTGATCGCAAATATATTTGAAGAAAAATACTTTAAAAATTAGGTGGTGTAGAAAAATGGGCGGTACTAACAATTTGCCGGATTAGGATGGCGGCTCTGTATATATATATATATATATGTCTAATTCGGTATGCTGAAATTTTTCTGTGTGTTCTAAAAGGACTCGTGATGTTTACAAGACTTTATTTTTTTTTTTTAACTATAACTATAATGAACTTCTCCAGTGCATAATGCTGTCTACTGTGTTAATTAACAACACCTGAAGATGCTATTTTAATAATAGCGAAAAGCTTTGTGTCTGATTTTAATAAAGATATTTTTATATACGTGTTTTTAAAAGTGATTTTATACGTTTTTATAATATGTGTACACGTGAAACAACTTTTAATTTTAAACTTTCAGTAGTTTTTAATTTTAACTATATAATAATAATTAATTGCAAATATAAACAAAGAAAAGACAAAGTGCAGGCTTTATTTTTCTGCTCGTATATATTCTATAGATGACACACACATTAAATACCAGCTACCGTCTTTTAGAGTAACTTTTAGAACAAACATTAACATTGTGAATAACCTATTAAATCTTTAATTATGATGGTCGCTAACATATGCTATTGAACTTAGGTTTTATACTAGATTAATTATGACAACACTTACTACTGAGCTGTCTTAAAGGCACGGTTAAACTAATAAATCAACTTATTTTGGCTTATGCATTGTATTAACAAAATATAGGAATCAGCTTTTCTTTTACCGTTCTTATTATCTGTACAAACAAAATATAATATAATGAGATAATAAAAAAATATATTCTAAATAAAAAGTTTGGTGATATAGTATAATAAACATACAAGTAATAAAAATATTCTCATGTACAGTAAAAATATTTGTTTTTTGTTTATTGAAGAATGTAAAAATTTTAAGCAAAAAAGGGGAGTTATGATCAAGCCAAGGAACACTGAGTTAAAGAGTGCTGTACTATATTGTTCAAAAATAAAAATAAATAAATAAATAAAAGCACAAACACGATATGCATTTGATTTTTTATCCTTTTTTATATATATATATATATATATATAATTATTTGTTTCCGTTTCTTCTTGAGCAAAAAATTTCTCGATCCTGCCCTTTTTTGATCGCGCCTTTTTTCTACTCTCTCGGATAAACAGGACTTCTCTTAATTTATTTACTTTGTTAAACTATTTTATAAATAGAAATGATAAGAATGTGTACTTTTTTCTTTTTTGATTGCGTGTGTGCGCATGTGTTGTGTCCTACCCTCCCTTTCGAGTAACTAAAGCAGTTTAAACACCAACACACCGAGTAACCAAATGCAATGCGAGGAACTTGCCAATTACTTCGTTTCTTCCGAAATGTTATTTCTTGAAAAAAAAAAAAAAAAAAAAAAAAAAAAAATATGATTTTTATTAAAGTACACGACCAAGTTGTACTTAATAGTGTCCACGAAAAACCCAATTGATACACAATTTTAAATTTACTTATTTATTTTAAATTTCTTTTGTAAGCAATTTTATAATTAGAAATGATATGTATATATAGGTGAGGTGTGTGTGAAATAGACTAATTGAATGATTCTTTGGGTTCCGCGTCGCAATAGTGCTACGCAATGGACGATTGGCGAAGGTCTGAGACTCACCCTTAGAGATCATCCGGTTACATGTCATCGCAATTTTGATCTTCCACGGAAAGGACGGATCTTCCGCTTTGGTGACCCCTAGAGGTATAATTTTGATGGGAATATGGAGGATATTACGGATAAGACAGATCTTATATGCACCAGCCACCATTAATATACACGACGGTCTTTGGCCGGCTCGAGTATCGAACCCACAATCTTTCAATTACGAGCCCGACGCTCTACCAACTGGGCTACAGCAATCCATGTGTAAGAGAGAGTAGAAGCAGTGTCCAACCCTCCCTTTAGAGTAACTAAAGCAGTTTAAACACCAACACACTGAGTAACCAGATGCAGTGTGAGTAACTTTTACCAGAGTTTGTTTCAAAACATTATTTCTTTAAAAAAAAAAAAAAAAAAAAAAAAAAAAGTATATATGTCTTATTTTCGTACATGACAAAAATCTATATAATGGTTTCCATGGCAACTTAGTTGGTGAACTATTGAATTTATTCATGTATTCATTTTTTACGCAATGTAATGAGTAGAAATGATAAGTATATATATATATTTGTGTGTGTGTGTGTGGTGTCCTACTTTCCCTTTCGAGTAACTATAGCAGTTTAAACACTAACGCACCGAGTAACCAAATGCAATGTGAGTAACTTTTCTCAGTTACTAGTTTGTTTGGAAATGTTTTTTGAAACAGAAATTTTTTTTAGATCATATTAAAGTACATGACAAAAATCTACCTAAGGGTATCCACGAAAACCCGGTAGGTAAATTATTGAATTTATTTACATTTAACCCTCGGAATTCAATAGCTTGGAGCGAATAAACCTCAAAATGTATGGAAATTATGGAAAATGAGATTAAAAAAAAAAAAAATATTCTAAATAAAAAACTTGGTTATATTGTATATTAAACATACAAGCAATAAAAATATTCCCATTTACAGTAAAAATATTTGTTTTTTGTTTACTGAAGAATGTAAAAATTTTAAGCAAAAAAGGGGAGTTATGATCAAGCCAAGGCACACTAAGTTAAACAGTGCTGTACTATAGTCTACAAAATTAAAAATAAATAAATAAATAAATAAAAACACAAACACGATATACATTTGATTTTTTATTTTTTTATTTTATTTTATTTTATTTTTTAATAATTATTTGTTTCTGTTTCTTCTTGAGCAAAAAACTTCTCGATCCTGCCTTTTTTTGATGTCGTCCATTTTCCACTCTCTCGGATAAACGGGACTTTTCTGAATTTATTTATTTTGTTAAACTATTTTATAAGTAGAAATGATAAGAATATATACTTTTTTTTTATTGTGTGTGTGTGTGTGTTGTCTCCTACCCTCCCTTTCGAGGAACTAAAGCAGTTTAAACACCAACACACCGAGTAACCAAATGCAATGCGAGGAACTTGCCAGTTACTTCGTTTCTTCTGAAATGTTATTTCTTGAAACATAAATATATATATATATATATATATATATATATATGCTTTTTTTTAATTTAAGTACACAACTAAATTCTACTTAATAGTGTCCACGAAAACTCAGTTAATAGGCTATTTTAAATTTACTTATTTATTTTAAATTTCTTCTTTGATATTTCATAAGTAGAAATCATAAGTATACATACATTTTGTGAGTGTGAGAGGTGTCCAACTCAAGGTGTACAACAAGTAACCAAAGCAGTTTAAACACCAACACACTGAGTAACCAGAGGCAATGCGAGTAACATTTAACAGCGTTTGTTTCAATACGTTATTTCTTTAAACATAAAAAAGATTTAATATCTTATTTTGGTACACGGCAAAAATCTACCTAATGGTTTCCACGATAACCTAGTTGGTAGACGATTGAATTTATTTATTCATTTATTTTTTTACGCAGTTTAATCAGTAGAAATGATAAGTGTATATATATATATATATATATATATATATATATATATTTATATTGCGTGTGTGTGGTGTCCTACCTTCCCTTTCGAGTAAATAAAGCTGTTTAAATACTAACATACCGAGTAACCAAAGGCAATGCGAGTAACTTTTGCCTGTTATCTCGTATTTTTCGAAATGTTAATACTTGAAACATAAAAAATTTATATACATTTTTACGAGTTTGTGTATATAATATATATATATATATATATATATGTATTTTCGAAGAACTTCTGCGAATTTTCGGATAACTTTTGCGAGTTTTTCGGTTTATTTCGAAGTGTTAAAAGAAGAAAAAGTTATCTAATAGTTTCATTCCGCTGCCGTCACATTTCTGGACTACGTATATGTTCTATCCTTTTTGTGTGGGGGTTTGGGTACAGAATGAAAAATAAATAAATAAATAAATAAAATAAAATAAAATCTGTATTTGATGTTTTTTATTCTCTTTCAAGTATCTTCTATAAAACTTTTAGGAAGACGCAATGCACTGGTACATATGTTTTTGAATATATCTACATATTGTATCCGGGCAGAGGTTGTGTTTGTGGGGGGTGGGGGGAATTAAAGCCGATTGACTGCACTTGTGTCCTAGGCCTGAGGAAAAGTGCCCTCCGTCGGGAAACTTCAAAGGTTCCTAGCCCATATTTACGCAAGTTTCGGAGACAACCACGCAAAACTCCAAACGGCTAGGCCGACCAGCGCGACCTGCGATCAAACCCGGCACCTCCCGTCTACTAGCTTTGAGCGCAGAACTGCTCGGCCTCTGGTGGGCTCCGCAGGGGGGGGGGGAAATGAATGATTTCTTTTAAAAAAGTATTTTGTTATCAGGAAACATAAATATGTTATTATATTCTAAGATTCTAAAAGGTGTAAAATTTCCACACAGAGAATGTTACGGCTTCATACTTATATTTTTACACTTTACTTAACATTATACGAGGGGAGAAGCACTGCATTAAAAAATAAATGAACCATTTATATTTGTTATTATACCTAAGAAAAAGCAATTTTGAATATTCATGTCTAAACTAGATGAAGTATTTTTCCCTTCTTCCTCCATTAATCTTTCATTCCTCAAGCTTAATTAGAAGAGGGCATAAATAAATAAAATTCCTCTTTCGCAAATAATTTTTCAAAGGGCTTTTATCCGCAGAGAAATAAAAATTCCTATGCAAAGAAATTCATGTTTTAGCATGCTTTTATTTTACTTCGTTTGTGTTTGTCAGTGTAAAATCAAATCAATGCAAGCAAATTTTAACTGACTTCCTAATATCCGATCGAGCTGAAATTGGCTTTTAAATGAATAATTCCGATGACAATATATGCACAACCAACAACATCCTCATAGAAAAAGGCCTGGGAGCCATGGGCCTCCAACTCCAGTTAGAATTTTTATTTCACATCTGAATCTACGTCCTCGTATCTGATTGAAGTGAAATTGTGAAATGAGATTAAATATTTAATCAAGTTACTATAAGAGAATAAAAATCAATTTTATTCAATACACTGAAACCTCTCGACTAATGGATTTCAAACTTTTACTTTGAGATACAACGATGGGACAAAACTGAAGTTTTAAATAATAATAATAATAAAATGTTTGTCGCATTGAGTAAAGAATATATTTATCCATCTACACGACCGTACATAAAGTCTGTGACAAAATGAAGTGACATTTCTATAGTAACTGTCATTTTAATGCCGTCTTAAATTAAGTATTATTACGATAATTGAAAAATCCTCTCTTTTAAGATTAATTGTTGTATATGACTTTTCACAAAAGAAAATTAGTCCTCGCCCATTCGAGTATAGAAAAATGGAATTCGGCCCGGGATGAATTAGAATTAGCGTCACCCAAAATACTAATCCTAATCCTAAACTTTTATCAGAGTCGTTTCTGAGAATGCCAAGACATACATGCAATAAGTAAATCATTTGTTTATAATTCGGTCGTTTTATAAATCGTTTGTTAATAATTTTTTAGGTAAGCATTCAGATAATAAATATAGAAATAGAAAATTTCCGTGTAAACAATGTTTTTTCAGACTCTGTTATAAAAATAAATAAATAAATAAGATAAAACAAATTAATAAATAAAATATATAACGAGTTTATTGTATTTATATAACCAAGAAGCTTAGATATAGCCTTTCCGTAAATGAAAAGCCCCACCAGTGGCAGAGCGGTTCTTCACTGAAAGCTGATATACGGAAAGTGCCAGGTTCGATCACAGGCAGCGCTCGTCGACCTAGTCGTTCGTAGTTTTCCATGGTTTTATCCGAATTACACGTAAATAAGGACTAATACCCCTTACGAAAGCCCCCAACGAAGGGCCTTTAACCCACAGGCCTAGGACCCTAGCGTAATCAATCGGCTTTAACCACACAACCACAACCGTAAATGAAAAAAAAAATAATAATTATAATAATTATACAGCATAGCAACGCCACCTTTTATCCGATATGCATCTAAATGGAATCAGCATGGTTTCACACATTATCCATACAACATATAAATTTTGGTGCATTTATATGTCATAGAAGAAGAGGTATGGCCTTCTCATTGACGAAATTAAATCACAGCTCAGCAGCGCAATGTGTCGGCTGATTTGCACCCAAGATGAAGCAGCACAGTGTCACATAATGTCTATCTCATATACTAAGTTGGATGCTGTTATACATTACAGAAACTGAGTTCTAATCTTCAATTAAATGGGTCGAATCACAGCATAGCAGCGCCACTATTGGATGATATATTCCAAAAGCTAATCTTCATCAAATAAAATCAAGGTCTAAACAAACACTAATCTTATTAAGATTCTGTCTAATGGTTTGTGAGATACAAAGTTTTACCAACACATCATAAACATAAACACAGGCAGCCATTTTCTAAGAATGGGTGAATCATGCTTAGGGCATCTAAAAACATGCAAATTCGTTGAAAATAGGAGTTGAAAAATTCACGAATCCAATACTTCCTTCTACATCATTTCACATAACAACGTCACCTACCGATTAACATGAACAAAAATTTAATCAGTTTATCTTCTCATAATCACCATTTACATATGTTATTCTGTACAATTTTCACCAATAGTTCTTGAGATACAGTCATCTGGGAAACCACAGAATGTAATGCCAGTTTTACATGACAGCCTATATTCGCCAAATTTAATAAGAATATGTTTTTAATAATATATAGCACACGGGGGTTTGGTGCATAGCATAGAAGCTCAGATATAGCTTTCACGTAAACGAAAAATAATACAGAATAGTAGCGCTACCTGTCGTTCGATATGTATTCAAATTGAATCAGCATAGTTTTATCTAAGGAACATTGCACATGCCAAGTTTTATATTCTTAAACACTGTAGAAGCATGCACTCGAACTCAAACAGCAGAGTTTTACATACTATATATATATAATAATAATAATGATCTATTAAACGAAGTAAAAGCCAAGCAACAGATACAAGATTACTGAAACCACATAGACTAATAAGAATGAAAAATTTTGTTATATAGGAGAAGCTCAGAAAGGTTAAAAAAATTCTTCAGGGGAGCACTTGAGCACTAATGTACGATTTCGTTCAGTAGCGGCTATAATAGAATGTTGTACCAAATCAACTGAAATTTCTAAATATGTAATTTGAAAGCCATTTTTTAAATATCATTATTTGATATTTATTATTTTGCGATTTTCGAATTGAAAAAGTGCCCTTTTTTCCGGTGTCCTTTTTTCGGTGCCTTTTTTCCGGGATCCCTTATGCGCATAGCTCGGAAAACTATATTTCAAGTTAAGGGATTTAGAAAATGACCACTTATTCATTCTAGAGGAAGGTGGTATATATATTTTTTTTTTATCTCAGTGTATTAAAGGTATAATAATGAATTATTAATTCTATCATTAAAAATGTTCAATTCAAAACAGTTGTTTTCGAATAACTATTTCGTAAATTTTATTTTCGATTGACCTGTAATACCATAATGGAAATCTTAATACCTTAATATTTCATTTAAGGATGTTTTTTTTTTTTCCAGGGGTGATTTTTTTTTTTTTTTTTTTTTTTTTTTTTCGTCTCCTGATATAAACCTAATTAATTATAAAAATTCAACTTTGAAAACTTAAAACATCGTGTTGTGAGCTATTCTAAAAGTTTCAAATGTCTTGCTAGTCGAGAATTTATATGATTTTTGAATCATATAAAGGCTAATGAAGGCAGCGAGGACCCGAATTAATTGGCTAAAAGTATTAAAAAGCTGCATTGTCATCGTGTTCTGAGCTATTCTAAAAGTTTCAAATGTCAGTCAATCTAGTCGGGAAGTTATTATATGATTGTTGAATAATATAAACGCTACGGAAAGCAGCAGGGTCCCGAAACAATTGGCTAAAAGTATTTAAAAAAAAAAAAAGTCATCGTGTTCTGAGCTATTCTAAAAGTTTCAGGTGTATAGCTTGTCGGGAAGTAAGTTAAAAACCAATTGAAAAATTTGTACTGAACAAACAAAGAAGAAAGCGAGTTAGTAAAAATATGCTATAAAAGCATTTATCCAATGATATATGAACTTTTTCTGCGGAGAATTTTTTGTTTTCAGGGGTAATTTTTCCCGTGGGGCTTTTTCGCATATCTCTCTTCTGAGGAAACAAAACTTATGATTCATATGAGCCTAAGACAATAAATTTTAATATATATTTAATCTTATAAACGCAGTTAAAGAAAAAAGATGGAATTATTATGAATTTGTAATCCCTGTACCTCTAGATACGGAAAAGTAGATATATATGATAAAACTGCTCTGCATGAAAATTGCCCCCAACACCATTTTAAATGTACATTAGATAAAGATGCATGCACTAATATCACATTTAATAATTTAAATAATTTAAAGTCATTAATATCAAATTTAATTTAAAAAAAATCAATTAATTATTTTTTATACTGTAAATGATTGAACGTAATTATGTTGAAATCTGTAGAAAATTAATATAAAAACTATAGTTTTCTTTTCCTCCTGTCTCATAATCCTATTGAAATATGCAACTCCGAACAGATAATGAAAAGATAAATATATCAAAATCCTGGAGCGATTACCCTCGACTTTCTGAATAACTAATAATTAACAATTGCTTAAATAAATTCAAAAAAGCCGGTAAGTAAACAAAAGTGAAAACCATTGTAGTGGATTTGAGTATCCCCCCCCCCCCCAAGTTGTATGTTGTTTGATGAACCGTAATGTATCCAAATTCTTTTGTGTGCCCCTGTAAAAAGAGTTATAAATATTAATCTCAGAATATCAAATATTCATCTTTATTATGTTTTAAACAATTTAAAATTTAACGTTACTAAATCGATTTTTAAGCACTTAGAGCCTATAGACGCACCAATGTATAAAAAATCTACTTCTTGTACTGGTAAAAAAAAAAAAAAAAAGTTATAAGTTCTAAACTTATGTAAATATCCTTGCGATAATAATCTATAACATGCCTATAAATTTATATTTTAATCGATGTGGAGTTTAAACTCTAGCGCACTTCAAATAACTAGAATCCATTAACCGTAATCACAAATAATTTTTGCTTGAATTCCTGTTAAAAATAATATTATAGTTTTAAAAAATTAAAGAACACGCTTTTATATAAATGTGAACTAAAAAGTACAAAATATCTATCTTAGTATTAAAGTAGGGTAAGAGGAAATCGTGTGAGTGACACACCATAATATTTACATACATTTAAATCATTAATTAAAATAATTTAGAATTAAACAAAAATCATTTTTAAAAAATCTCCCCTGACTGGGATCGAACGCTAGACCTTTAGGTTCGTAGCGCGGAGCTATACCTCAATGCCACGCCGTACACGTAGGGAAAGTCTTTTTTTACAATATAATATTTTTGTTTGCTCCCAGAGCGGTTACAAACATACAAACATGCATACATACATACAGGTGAAGCTTATAAAAGCGTGTTAAAAAAAAAAAAAAAAAAAAAAAAAAAAAGAAAAGAAAAGAAAAAAGAAACCTATTAAACTAATTAACTAACACTATTAACTCATCACAATCTATAGAAATCGTGCGACGTTTATCAGTAACATACCTATCAACTTTAAGCTCATTGGATAAAGCGCTCATCATAATATTAGAAGACCTTTAACTTGGCGTTAAAACCTGTTGCTTAGCTACCGGCAATCTTTTAAATATCTTCTATATATTTGCTGTTTCAAACAAGCTATATTTCAATTTCAAACAGGCACTGTTTTTTATTTTTTTCTCTTTTGAGCACCAAATGGAGTTCTCTTCATCATATATGGATTTTATAATTAACGCCTAAAGTTCGAAAAAGCTTATAATACTATGAAAACACACAATACAACACAACTATTAATAAAAATTTATTTTTAGAAGTACGGAAAAAAATGAAATTAAGATGAATAAATGGTAATGAGAAGTATAATCGAACTGAAAATACCGTCAAAATAGTCTATCGCAAAATAACATTTTTTTTCTTAGAAAATTGATAAGGGTATATAGCATAAAGCTTTTACCTGGAAACGAAAATTAATAGGG
The DNA here is from genome assembly GCA_963930645.1 of Salticus scenicus. NCBI lineage: Eukaryota > Metazoa > Arthropoda > Arachnida > Araneae > Salticidae > Salticus > Salticus scenicus. The sequence continues at coordinate 233,222,524 of OZ005661.1, forward strand.
GTTTGTTTAATTAACAAAAGAGCGCATGTGTCCCAATCCTAATGGTGATCAGTATAATTTGTAACTAGATAGAAGTAGTGACTTTTTTAAAATCCGAAACATCTGTTGTATTTACTTTTTCCACTTTCCGTGAGGGGTTGACTAATCACCTTGTCAGTCTCTTGAAGGGTAGAACCTGCCCCAGGGGAAACTGCACTTGAGTGGACTCTACAATAGATGAGAAAAAGTGCTGATATCGGTACAAGCATCAATCACAGTATCTTGTTATTTTAGACAGATTGTATATTTTGTGTCGTATATGCTGATTATTTTTCTTAAACAAGTGAGAAAATGTAAATATTCTACACGTTTCACATGATGATTTTAATAGTTTTGAATTTTTTCAATGAAATTATTAATGTTTTTATTTTCAGAATTTTCATGAGTAATCGAGGGACGGGGGCCCAACTGAACTCCAAATATTTTCAAGGTGGGCATGTGCCCACCTGTGCCCACGCCCATGGGTTTGTGACATGTAAATAAGATACAAAGTTTCATATAAATAGGTAGCATGGTGATATAAAAACAAACATTTTCTTCACTCTGCCCCCCCCCCCTCCTTTAGCAAATCGTCCAGATATGTGTAAACTCACTGTAATTTTTCATAAAAAGCAGAAAGTTGTAAAAATACAAAGTTTTCTTTAATCGATTATACGGTAGTTTAAAGAATAATATATTTTACTTCTATCTGCGCCCCCCCCCCCAGATGTATAATACACTCATTGTGATCTTCATAAAAAGTAAGTGATAGTTATAGAATATATCATTAAAATCGGTAAAATGGTGATATAAAAAATCATTTTATTTTCATCTGCCTCCCCCCCCCCGTTTTTACCCCCCCCCCCAAGTATGTCTGACGCTTAGCGTGATTTTTTCACAAATTGTATATTATTATATAAAGTTTTTGTTTAAATCTATAATAGGGTATTTCAAAGGAAAATATATTTTATTTCCCTCTATCCCCCCCTTTCCCCCCCAGGTATGTAATACACTCATTGTAATCTTCATAAAAATTAAGTGGAAGTTGTAGAATATATTATTAAAATCGCAAAAATGGTAATATAAAAATTCAATTTATTTTCCTCTGCCCCCCCCCCCCTCCCCAAGTATGTTTGACACTTACTGTAATTTTTTTATAAATTATACGTGATTATGCAAAACATTTTTAGTCGATAATAGGGTAGTTTAAAGAAGAATCTATTTTATTTCCATCCCCCCCAGGTATATAAAATACTCACTGTTATCTTCATAAAAATTAAGTGATAGTTATAAAATATATCATTAAAGTCTGTAAAATGGTGATATAAAAAAATCATTTTGTTTTCCTCTGCCCCCTTTCCCCTCCAAGTATGTCTGACACTTACTGTAATTTTTTCATAAATTATTCGTGATTATACGGTTTTCTGAATCGATAAAAGGGTAGTTTAAAGAAGAATGTATTTTATTTCCATATTCCCCCTCCCCCAATATATAATGCAGTCATTGTGATCTTCATAAAAAGTAAGTGATAATTATAGAATATATCATTAAATCAGTAAAATAGTGATATAAAAGGTCATTTTATTTTCCTCCCCCCCTTTCTTTAACCCCCCCCTCCAAGTTTGCCGATACTTACTGTAATTTTTTCACAAATTTTACGTGATTATACAAAAATTCATTAAAATCGGTAAGAGTTTATATAAAACAATTGTCTTCTTTCGATCTGCTCCTAGTCCCCACCTCTCTTCCCCCAGGTATATACTAAATGAATGCTGTACCAAATCGATTGAAATTTCTAAATATGTAATTTGAAAGTCCTTTTTAAAATTTATTATTTGATATTTATTATTTTGCAATTAGCGAATTGGAAAAGTGCCTTTTTTTCCGGGATCCATTTGGCTGATGTAATGCAAGACAGAGAAAATCGAAGTTTTATCGATAAATATAATCGTATATCTGTCTGCTTGTTTATTATTTAAGAAAATATTTTTAACGTTGCATTTCAATTAAACCGAAATCGGGTTTTGGACGGCGAAGATTACCGAATGAATTTGAAATAAACTTAATTTTATTTTTTTATATAGTAGAATACATTAGCCGTGACTGAAAAGAAAAAAAAAAAAAAAAAAAAAAAAAAAAAAATGGCGCATCCGCGTGTTTCTGCTTCACACTTATGTTACGAATTATCAAATTTTGTGATTCATATACATTTTACTGAGGGATTTTGTGATTAAGTGATTTATTATAACTAGAACTCTCTATTATTCTGAAATGTTTTATAATAATATTTCAAAGAATATGCATAATGATTGTGATGTAAATTCATATGTTAACTGAAAAAAAAAAATGTCATTTTTTATTTAAAGTTCTTTTTTTCTTTCTTATATGTATTATGATAACAATAATAATGATAACAATAAATAAACAGATGAACGATTTGTCACAGTAAACCACAAAAGTCAATTTGACCAGTATTTTTTTTTTTTTTTTTTTTTTTTTTTTTTTTAGATTTGAAAAATAGAATACTCATTTTAAATTAATCCCAATGAAAACACAAAAATATAGAAACAGAAAAATGAGGAGTTATTTTAATGAAAAGTTTTCTGTTTGAACTGACCATAACAAACAACAATAAAGAAAGAAAGAAAGAAAAGAAAGAAAAAATAAATAAAAGTAAAAATATATTTATATATATCGAAAAGAAAGAAAGAAAAATAACAATTTACTTAAGGAACAGGTCCCAAATAAGTGAATAATAAATAAAATAATATAGCTGAATTATAAATAAAATAAAATAAAATGTTCATAATGTAGAGGTATTTCATCAGGAGTCGCCATCCCAACATTGAAACATTCAGCTAAAAATTTCAAGGTTTTAATTTTTGGCAAACAATATTACACAAAATACACAAAAAAAAAATAACCCAACCTTGAAAAAAAAAAAAAAGTGCATGAACTGCAATTAGAATAAACAGTATTTCAGCAGATATAAATTCATAAAGCTTTCTAATTAAAGGTAAAAATTTAGCTTACGTCCAATAAATGAAGTTTGTCAATTAAATTAAATGCAACAAAGCTTCCATTTTTTTTTTTTTTTTTTTTTTTTTTTTTTAAATAATTCATCATCCCAACCGTCCAACCAGCCAAACACCACTATCTTATCTCTTTAATCAAACATCTTTCCATCCATCCTCCACTTTTTTTATTGTATTTTATTATTATTATTATTATTATTATTATTATTATTATTATTTTGTAATACACATGCCAGTATATTTTTATTTATTTATTTACTTTTAATGACAGAAATATTTATTGATATGTTAACGAATAAACTAAGTTTTTTTTTATTTATTTATTTATTTATTTTTTATTCTATATTAATAGTATCCTTAATAAATTTATTAATATTTTTGTTTTTGTATTTTGCTGAGCGTAAATTATTTATTCGAAAAAAGTAATTCAATATAATATTTCTATATACAGAAAGATAAAGACGTGAATTAAAATGAGTAAACATATTTACCTTAAAGACAAAATCTTGTCTTTGATCATAGATATCAGTACAAATTTTATTATCATTAAATTGAATTTTAAGGTCTAGAAAGTTGATTAACTTGTTTTTATTTTTAGTTAAAATTAAATTTGCCTGAGAAACAATTCATTTCAGATTTTCAAATATTTATTGCTTTATATAAGGCTTCGCTTTCATATGTAATAATTTATTGATTAAAGCTTGAGAAGTGCGATTCAATTGATGTTTCTTTTAACTATTCTTAGATACATATATTTTGAATCTTATGACTAAATTTGGCATTTGATCATATCTTTCTCTTATATTCTACAATTATGCTGCAGTAAATAAATATATATACCATTTCACCGTGTGCGCGTGTAAAGAACGTACGAAAAATCCTTGTTCAGGCAACAAATTCTATAAATTCAATCATTTTAATTATTTAAATTTATTTATTTATATAATTTACAAACATATATTAATGCCAGTTTATTTGAGACTTAAAATTATTAACAGTAGGTTTGTTTACTACAAATTATTCCATATAGCGAAAGAAATTATTTAATTTAGCATCATTTCGTAGAGCAAAAGATGAACTCTTATTGATCTATAAATTTCCACTAACGTTTCATCGCGAGAAATATTAACTTATATTAATAATTAAAAAAAAAAAAAAAAAAAAGATAAAAGAAAAATCGAACTAGAGTCCTGCGCGGGTCGGGTTTACCCGACCCGAACCCGACAGATGGATTTTAAATCAACCAGACCCGAACCCGACAGATGGATTTTAAATCAACCAGACCCGAACCCGACAAAAAAAATTTCATCAACCCGAAAACCGACCCGAAACCACAACAGAGATTTTTTTGCGACCCGAACCAGACCCGAAACCCGAAAAATAAATCAACATTACTTATTCATCTAAAAATCATGCAAAAAGAGGTAAAATGATATAACATGATATAAAATAAAGTAAATTTTCATTGTCACACAGATGGTAATTAAAAAAAAAAAAAAAAAAAAAAAAAAAACTAGTATGTTGTGGCCACCGCAAGACATTCTTCTATATTTTTCTGTCAAATTCACTAAGTGCGAATTATTTATAAAAACTATTATTAAAAAGTTTAACGTGATGAATGCAAATAATTTTCATCTTAGGGAAATCTAACACTAAATATCCAAAGAGAGACAGTTTTATCGTCTATAAATAACTTCTTAAACAATGCGTTTTTTATAATGGTTATGTCACATATCATGGTTCGTACAGTTATATGGCATAGAAGTTGAGATATAGCCATCCTGTTATCGATGAAATTTGCAGTATAACAACGCCACCTATTGGCCGACAAGCATTCCAACTGAGTCAGCATAATGTCTCATGATCTCGCCTTCTCACATATTAAGTTTTCTTTGATGATACACAATAGAATATGAGATATAGCTTTCCTTGTAATTGTGGAAATCACTGTATAGCAGCGCCATCTGTTGAGCGGTTTACACCAAAAGTTGACAGGCGCTAATATGTGTTAAATGACACCTACATACAAATTTATATAAAATTCTGTGCAGTAGTTCTTGAGATATAGACTTTCCTTAAACTGCAAAAATCGCTGTGTAGCAGCGCCACCTGTTGGCTGATAGGCATTCAAATTTAATCAGCATAATATCTCATACTGGTCTTCTCACATATCAAGTTTTGGTTGGATTATACGCAACAGAACCTGAGATATAGACTCCCCTGAAATAGCAGAAATCGCTGTATAGAAGTGCCACCCGTCGAGCGGTTGACACCAAATGTTGACAGAATCTAATATTTTCTTCTACTGAATATAGAAGAAAATAAAATAAAAACTTGTAAACTGCGAAATCTTTTCTATTTCCAGAATGTAAATGCAATGTTATACTGTATTTGTATTTCTTTATATTTATATACTAACAACAGTCGAGAAAGATTAAAATACTTTTCTAATTTTCATACAATTTCTACAAAAGATACATATTAGCTCCGTTGAAGAAAAAAAACAGATCCAGATACAAATACGGATCTATTTTTCTGGCGGATATCCGCGGATACGAATAGGGAGATCCGGTACATGTCTGCCCACCAGCGGCCGAGCTGTTCTGCGCTCGATGCTGGTAGATAGGAGATGTCGGGTTCGATCCCAGGTCGCTCTCATTTCCGTGCTTTCCTCCGAAACACGCGTAAATACGGGCTAGGACCCCTTAGAAAGACTCAAACGGAGGGCATTCCCCCTATAGGCCTAGGACACATCTGGAGTCAATCGGCCTTAAATCCTCCAAGGAAACAACCAACCGATACATGTCTAGTATGTGCAGAATGTTTAAATTAGTTACATAGTTGTAAACATGCCTATAAATTTATGTTTATAATTGTAAAAAATATTTTGAAAGGTGTTCTCAAGTCGACCCGACTTGTTGAAAACCAAACCCGACCCTCAAGAAAAAAAATTCAGTCAACCCGACCGGAACCCGACCCGCGCGAAAAAAAGTTCAGTCAACCCGACCCGAACCCGACCCGCAAGATAAAAAATTCTGTCAACCCGACCCGATGCAGGACTCAAAATCGAACTTTGAAAACACTTTAAATTACAAAAAAATGCTGAGTAATTATTGTTCCAGGTTGCGTTTATGCTTTTTTTCTGTACTCATGCTTATTTTGTTTGCCTGATGAAGAGTCTTCGTTTTATTTCGACTCGAAAAAATAGCGATATTTTTGTAAATTATAGTTTTTTTTTTTTTTTTTTTTTTTTTTTTTAATTTATAGAGTAAGAGAAAATTGCACAAAATTTGATACCTGAAAAGGCCATAATGAAATGCTATGCTGATTCAGTTCGGATGTTTATCGCCCGAACACGAATCTGTTATGCTACACTTTCTCGCTCGACGGGACAGCAAAATCTGAGATTCTGTAACGTATAAATGCATCAAACTTTATGTGAAAAATGGCTATTATGGAAAAAAAAAAAAAAAAAAAAAAATGTGTTTAAATTTTAATTGTGTTTTAATTTTAAAAAAAGTGTTTTAATTTTGATGTTTCTTGGCCGTCATGTCCGGTTGCTATTAATCAGCTCCAGCGATTTTCCATTTAGCATTTGTCTTAGCACTTGTTTGTTAAAATTGTACTAAACTGCATATGTAATATATGTACTGTGAGAAATTAGGATAAATATTTATTCATGTTAATTGGTGGACGGCGCTATCATGCAGAGTGAAATAGAAGAAAGTTTTGCGATGACCAGAGTATACTAAATTTTTACTATAATTTCTATTTATTTTTTTTCTTTAAGTTATATGTGTTGTTTATTTCCCCACATTACTTCATTTAATGCATATAAAAGTTACTTTGGTTTATTTAAAATATATGTATACAAATAGACAAAGAATATTTTAAACAAATGCATTTTTGAGCTAATTTCAAAGCAATAATATATAAATATGTGACTGAACAAATACGTTTCTACTTATGTAATTATTTTATTAATTTTTCACCATTCAGGGTAATGATTCTAATCCCCCCCCCCCCCAATAAAAAAATTATCCTGCACAAAGGAACGTACATGTTGGACATATATTTCTAATTCTTTCCCACTTCAAAATAATTGCTGAAAGTTAGTTACAAAAAATAAAATAAAAGACTATCTATCTGAAATTTCACACAATGTTTCTTTTTACAAATATTTTCCAATAAGAACTCTGAATTCGTTTTGAAGCTTATTTCATTTTAAAATTTTTTGCTTCTGGCTTTAGCTTTTCATTTCTAATGTATCGGTGTTGGGAATTAAGAACAATTGACCACGCTAGGGTCGTAGACTTTGCGGACCCAGTGACGTCAAGCAGCTTCAAAAGCAGAGCCTCTCGGTTAATAGTGCGGCATGATTTCTCTGAAAATCACTTTGTATGTTTCCCTTGCTTTTCAAAAGGATGGGAAACTGATCATTCTTGTAATTGCCTTGGGCGATCCGACGATGTCCCCTGTCTTTCATCTCTCTATTCTAAAAATAAGTCACTGCCATTGCCGTGCTTCCAGCTTTATCGTGTTTTTTTTTTTTTTTTGTTCTTTCTTGGCTTATACTGCAAAAACTACTTTACATAAAAACACGGAATTTTGCTGTCTTGTACAGTAATGTGCAATAAACATGCTACAACAAATCATTTGTAAATCAAAGCTTGAATGTCTTGAAGTATCGTTGCTGATGCTATTACTGATATTATTAACACGGACATAATACTTGCTAATAAATATGGCAAATGAAATGGAATTCAGGAAGTTTAATATTATCTTACGATGTCGAATATGCATATACGCGTACTTTTTAGGGATCCCGAAAAAAAGGGCACCGGAAAAAAGGGCACGGAAAAAAGGGCACCGGAAAAAAGGGCACTCGGAAAAAAGGGCACTGGAAAAAAGGGCACTGGAAAAAAGGGCACCCGGAAAAAAGGGCACCGGAAAAAAAGGCACTTTTTCAATTCGCAAATCGCAAAATAATAAATATCAAATAATGAAGTATAAAAATGGCTTTCAAATTACACATTTAGAAATTTCAATTGATTTGGTACAACATTAATTTAGTATATACCTCGGGGAAGATGGGGGGTGGGGGAGGGGGGAGGGGGGGCAGGAGCAGATCGAAAGAAAACAATTGTTTTTACATAAAATCTTACCGATTTTAATGAAAATTTGTATAATCACGTACAATTTGTGAAAAAATTACTGTAAGTGTCAGGCAAACTTTAGGGGAGGGGGGTTAAAGAAGGGGGTGCAGAGGAAAATAAAATTATCTTTTATATCACAGTTTTATCTACTTTAATGATATATTCTATAACTATCACTAACTTTTTATGAAGATCACAGTGAGTGTATTATATACCTGGGGGGGGGAGCAAGGGGGGCAGATAAAAATAAAATATATTCTTCTTTAAATTATTCTATTATTGATTAATTTTTTTTTGTATAATCACGTATAATTTATTAAAAATTTACAGTAAGTGTCAGACATACTTAGTGTGTGTGTGTGGGGGGGGGGGGTTAAAAAAGGGGGGGGGGAGGAAAAATTAAGTGATTCTTTATATCACCATTTTAGCGATTTTAATGATATATTCTATAACTACCACTTAATTTTCATGAAGATTACAATGAGTGCATTATATACCTGGGGGGAGGCAAGGGGGGGACCGATGGAAATAAAATATATTCTTCTTTAAACTACACTATTATCGATTTAAACAAAAACTTTGTATAATAGAATACAATTTGTGAAAAAAATCACAGTAAGGTCAGACATACTTGAGGGGGGGGGGGGCAGAGGAAAATAAAATATTCTTTTATATCACCATTTTACCGATTTTAATGACATATTCTATAACTATCACTTACTTTTATGAAGATCAAAATGAGGGTATTATACATTTGGTGGGGGGGGGGGCAAGGGGGACGCAGATAGAAATAAAATATATTATTCTTTAAACTACCGCATTGTCGATTTAAAAAAACTTTGTATCTACGCAATTTTCTGCTTATGAAAAATTACAGTGAGTGTACACATGTCTGGACGATTTGCTAAGAGGGGGGCAGACTGAAGAAAATGTTTGTTTTTATATAACCATGCTATCTAATTATATAAAACTTTGTACCACTATCACTTTCATTTTATTAAAATTATAGTGAAAGTTAACTAAAGTTGATAAGGGGGGGGGGGTAGGGGGGACAGATGGAAAATAAAATAATCTTTTTAAACAACACTTATTATCGTTTGTTTTATTGTTTTATTTGCATTTTGTGTAAGTATCAATTACTATTAATGAAAAATTATACTGAGGTATGCAAAAATTCAATGTATGATTTAAATCTGTAAAAAAATTATTCAAAAATGAATTTTCTACTTTTAATCTGTCTCTTTTGTCCTTCCCCCGATGTAGATAAAAGACACTTACACTCTCGTTGATGTTTAGCATGAGTTTTACAAGGAGAAATTTAAAAAAGTGCCCTTTTTTCCGCAATCCAAAAATTCAATACATTGGTAATATCAGGCATTAATTAAAAGTTAATATTAAACATTGGTAAAAGATTATTCTAAAACAGAATATTTTTCTTTGATCTGTCTCTCCCCCTCCCCTCGTAGAAACAAAATATTTTTGCTATCGTCCACGTTTAACAAGTATTTTACAAGTAACAATTAAGAAAAGTGCCCTTTTTTCCGGTGCTTTTTTTTCCGGATTGCGGAAAAAAGGGCACTTTTTAAATTTCTCCTTGTAAAACTCATGCTAATCATCAACGAAAGCGTAAGTTTTTTATTTCTACGTGAGGGGGGGGGGGTGGACAAAAGAGATAGAGTAAAAGAAGAAATTTCATTTTTGAGCAACTTTTTTACAGATTTAAATCATTGAATTTTTGAATACCTCCCTATAAATTTCCATTAATACTAACTGATATTTACACAAAATGTAAATAAAACAATAAAGCAAACGGTAATAAGTGTTTTTCAAAAAGATTATTTTATTTTTCATTTGCCCCCACTACCCCCCTCCCCCCTTATCAATTATAGGTAACTTTCACCATAATTTTAATAAAATGCAAGTGATACTCGTACAAAGTTTAATATAAATATGTAGCATGGTGATATAAAAACAAACATTTTCTTCACTCTGCCCCCCCCCCCCACAGCAATTCGTCCAGATATGTGTAGACTCACTGTAATTTTTCATAAGCAGGAAGTTTTATATATACAAAGTTTTTATTTTTAATCGATTATACGGTAGTTTAAAGAATAATATATTTTACTTTTATCTGCCCCCCCCCCCCCAGATGTGTAATACACTCATTGTGATCTTCATAAAAAGTAAGTGATAGTTATAGAATATATCATTAAATCGATAAAATGGTGATATAAAAAATAATTTTACTTTCCTCTGCCCCCCTCCCCCTTTAAACCCCCCCCCCCCCGAAGTACGTCTGACACTTAGAGTGATTTTTTCACAAATTGTATGTTATTATACAAAGTTTTTGTTTAAATCTATAATTGGGTAGTTTAAAGGAAAATATATTTTATTTCCATCTAACACTCTTGCCCCCCCCCCCCAAGTATATAATAGACTCATTGTAATCTTAATAAAAATTAAGTGGTAATTATAGAATATATTATTAAAATCGCTAAAATGGTAATGTAAAAATTCAATTTATTTTCCTCTGCCCCCTTCCTAACCCCCCCCCCCCTCCAAGTATGTTTGACATTTATTGTAATTTTTTCATAAATTATGCGTGATTATACAAATTTTTTTTAAATCGATAATTGGATAGTTTAAAGAAGAATATATTTTATTTTTATCTGCTCCCCCTTGCCCCCCCCTCCCAGATATATAAATCACTCACTGTTATCTTCATAAAAATTAAGTGATATTCATAAAATGTATCATTATTCGGTAAAATGGTGATGACAAGTTGTACGTGATTATACAAAGTTTGATTAAAATCGGTAAGAGTTATTGTAAAAACAATTATTTTCCTTCGATCTGCTCCTGCCCCCCTCCCCCCTCTTCCCCGAGATATATATTAAATGAATGTTGTACCAAATCAATTGAAATTTCTAAAAATGTAGTTTGAAAGTCATTTTTTAAATTTATTATTTGATATTTATTATTTTGCGATTTGCGAATTGGAAAAGTGCCCTTTTTTCCGGTGCCCTTTTTTCCGGTGCCCTTTTTTCCGGGTGCCCTTTTTTCCGGTGCCCTTTCTTCCGTGCCCTTTTTTCCGGGATCCACTTTTTAATCATTAAAAAATACAGTAATTATATCCAAATAGAAACTACAGTTGCGATAAGAAATAATTATGTGTATTCAGTGTACATTTTTATATGGCTATTTTTATTTTTGAATATCTAAAGTAGGGAGTGAATATTTTAGGAGTCTGGTTATTGAAGAAAGTCGAGGATAAAGCTACCGGAGGGGTTAGTGAGTGAAGACAGCAGGGGTCAGAGCCCCATAGTACAGCAATATGAATGTACCAGCGGATTAAATTTGATATATATATTTTTTTTTAATCGACTGCAATTTATTGTTATCTTTGTAAATATTCAAATAAAATAAAATTAATTAATTAATTGCAAACAAATTGCATAAAATTTCTTTTGTGATGCTCTGTAAGAGAATAATTTGTGCTACACATATCGCTTTTTGCTGTAAATATCGTTTACGCGATCATTTAACCATAATTATATTTTATTGACCAGTGTATTACCAAAATTTTGTGCAAATAAAGATATTTTCTTAATTACTTTCGACCAGTGTTGAAACAAAGCGTTTATGATTGTAGTTTGTTTAACTGCCTGCTCGTCCAAGCTGCACTTTACTTAAATATAAATTGGTTTTTAAGAAATTGAAGATGTTATTAACGTATAAAGTAATGTTTCCTATTGAAAGTGATGTCTGCATCTGCATCAAATATTAATCATTTACAGGGCCTACCAAAGAATTTGGATACATTACAGCTTATGTGTGTCAACTATTTGAAGCAGCACCATTATTGGCTGAGAGTTTCTTATCTAAGTGTTGCTAGACGGGAAATGCCAGGTTTGAATCCAGGTCGCTATCGTCCTTCGAGCCTTTCTAATTTTTCCGTAATTTTCACTGACTATCGCGAGCTAACATGGGGTAATATCCTTATGGGAGATCCTTGCGGAGGGTTTTTCGCCCTGGGCAAATTTTTGGAGTAGACAACCGACCATAATCATCATTATACATTTAAACTTTTCTTTCTTTATTTTAGTACACAGAGAAACAAAGTAAAATTACAAAAGTACGTCATGCTGTTTCAGTTAAAACAAGATTTCTGTAGGTTACTTATTTACGACAACTTGAACGACAATAATTATTTTGTGCTTCAACCTTATTTCATATCTAAATACAAAAAGAGAACTAAATGCACTTGGAAATGGAAAATGTTTATAATTTACTGAAACCATTTTTTTTTCTTTTTTTTTTCCATGACTTATTTAGATTCACATTTTTTTACATTTTGACAAAATTAAAATAAAAAAGAAACCACCCTTCTAAAAAGAAAAGAAGAAGGGGATATTTGATGGAGAAAATTCTTGCAAAATAAAATGTAATTGCCCCCTCTCCTCCACTAAACAAAATTAATAATAATAATAATAATAATAATAATAATAAATAAAATATTTGTTCACTCTGCGTCTATGATCAGTTATATAGTAAGCAGTAGTCAGTTGAAATAAGGGAAAATATAAAATAATCTGCTCTCGTAGAAAGTGAACTCTAGAAGAAATATATAATTATACATGGCCTTTAATAGAGGCGTATTGGTATTAAAATCAATGAGCAAAATGTGGTACCGAGAGCTACACACTATAAATATAAATGTAGGCAGCCCTTGAATCCTACGTGCCAATTTTAGCACCTTTCGGCTACCGTAGAATTTTAATAGACATTTTCATTTTATTTAAACAGTGAAACTCTTAAGGAAATATGTAAAAAATAGTTCTATTTTCCTGTAGCCAAAAGTGCTACATTTGGCATCTATATACAAAGGTGGGCTTTAAGACCCTTTAAGTAAAATCTCAGCTATTATAGTGTCCTACAAAGCATATTCCGTGTGTTTACGAGATAAAGAAAAAGAGAGAGAGAGAGAGAGCAAGATTAATTATTATTTAACATAATACACTATACAAATCACCAGACCCTTTCGCATTCAGATGTTTTGCCAAATATTGCATGAAGTACACAATTATCTTTAAACTCTAACAGTATAAAAGCATGTTACCTTATATATATTATACCTTATATTTATATATATTTCAATGAAAGTTTTATCTCGAAGGCAAAATGAGGACCTGAAAAATACACACACACAAAATAGTAATAATAATGATGATGATGATAATAATAATAATAATAATAATAATAATAAAGCATTTAGGATGACTTTGTAAAAAATTATTTCTTGAAATGCGTTCTGGATGTAGCATGTAATTATGAGAATTCTTCCAACTCTCTGTATTCATTTGTATAAAACTAGCACATACACTCAAGGTAATATAAAGATTTCTTTAAAAAATTGAAAAGTTTATTATTATTATTATTATTATTATTATTATTATAACTTGTAGTGTTTTCAAACTATTGCAATGATATTTTATTTATTTATTTAAAAAACTTTACATACTATACAATAGAGACATGCGATTAGAATATAAAAATATTAAATATATGATAAAATATGAGTACACTAACCGCCACTTAATAAATTCACTGGTTAATAAAATCAACCGCTTAATTTGATCAAATTGCCGGGACCGAAATCAAATCAATGCAAACCAATTTTAAAACTGCCGCTTAATAAAATCAGCATCTCCGGTTATTAAACTGAAAAAAAAAAAAAAAAAAAAAAAAAAAAACTCTTCTGCAGAAAAAAAATGTAATTTATGCACGCTAAACAAATTTTTATTTACACTGTGACTTTTTATTTCTGAAATAAAATCGAAAATAAAATATAGGAAACCCTCTGTTTTCTCTCTTTGTCGAAAATTTTACATTTACAACATTAAATTTTACATTTACAGTAATTAAACACACCCCATCACCTGTCTTAGTAACAATTTCAAGGAATGTATTCTTCAAAGCGCGGTAATAGATCACATTTTGATTTGATTAGGCGATTTTTTTTATAGTTTAATTAATAAAAGACAATTTCTAGTTCTTATTCTGATATAACTAAGAAAGAAGAAGCTTAAACTAAATTTTAATTCTTCCCAAGGAAAAGAATAAAAAATCTATAAAGCGTTTACCCACATTTTTATTTTCATGCAATGAATGGTAATATAATACTCGCAAATTGTAAATAAATATTAATAAAATCCCCTATAATTTTCCTTCTTTGCCTCCTCGACTCACTTTTCTTACTAACCCCTGCGGGGCTCTGAGCGCTTATTCGTTGCTTTGCCTTTCACTAAATGGGATTAATAAAATATTATAGAAATCCCATATTTAACGTCAAATTAAAATACTTAATATTTAATACCACATTTATTTAATCATTTTATTTTATTTTATTACTTTCTTCTATATTCAATAGAAGAAAATATTGGATTCGTAAAAATTTTCTATCTCGGGTTTTTGATGGATTTACACGTTTTGAGAGCTGTAGAACACGATTTGACCATTTTTAGAAAATGTCTGTCTGTCTGTGTGTGACAAAGTTTTATGGAAACTGTATCTCAGGAACTACTGCACAGAATTTCGTACAAATCGGTAAGTAGTTACACATAGACATAAATTAGTGTTTACCAACTTTTGGTAAAAATTGCCTTACAGGTTGCGTTGCCATCCCGCTTTTTCTAAATTTTTAACATGGTGGTATAGGAAAAAATTTTGTATAAATGTGCATAAAGAGAATTATTTTTTAATAATCATTATGAAATTTAAAAGAATTATTTGTAATATAGTCAACTGGGAAAAAAAAAATTGTGTATTTAGGAGCTTAGTCATTTTTTTTTTTTTTTAATGTAATATTGAGAATAAAATTGACTTTTTTTGGATATTTAGTGTTATACTACCTCTCTAATATGAAGATCGTCTGCATTACCATGGAAAATATTTTTTTTAAATAATGATTTTAATAAGTTATTTTTACTGAGTGAATTTGTATAGGAAAATATAGAAGAAAGTCATGTGGTGGCCACAACATACTAGTTTTTTTTTTTTACCTTTGTTTGTTCTTGTTGTTGAAATATTGCGCTTTAAATCAACTCTTTTTTTTTTCTTTAATAAAATAAAATTCGCAATATCATAGACCATATTGCATTACAGCGTTAGTATATGACCCCCTTTGTGATTTTTAAATTCCTGTCAGTATTTGGCGATGAATTTTTTATTTATAATTGCTTTTGTTTTCGTTTTTTTAATCGAGTAACACTTTTTTATCGACAGTCTATAATTTTTATTATTGAATTTTTTTAGTTAAGGCTTAGTCACAACTGTAATAATGCATTTAGAAAAAAAAAAAAAAAAAAAAACTCGCCATTTGAAACAAATAAAATAAGAATACAAGATAAATTAAAATAATACATGTAGCTCTATGTAAAGTCCGATTTAGCTGTTTTCTTTAAAAGGTATAATTGTTTGCCGAAACAATGAATAGGATGTGAAAGAAAACTTTATTTAAGAAATGTCTATTGTAGATTGTAGGAAAGGCACAATAAGAGGACATAGGGAATGCATAAAAATTTTTCTATAGATTTACACGACTTGACATATCTAGATTTAATCATTTTAAGAAAATGTCTCTGTGTGTGTTAGAGACAACAATTTTGTGCCAACTGTATAACAAGAACTACTGCACAGAATATCATACAAATTGATATTCTGTGAGGACTTACTTGGATTTACTTGGAGATTGGACTTACTGAGGATTGGACTTACTGAGACTTACTTGGACTTACTGAGGATTTACTTGGAGGCCAAAGCGTAGCCTTGCTTTTGCCTCCAAGGCAGTTGCACGTATTTGCACCTGATGAAGAAAGGCTACGCCCTTTCGAAACCGGTTGTGCTGATTTTAAATTTATGGTGTGTGAAGAAGTTTTAATTTCTTTCTATTGTCTGTACGCCAGTTTTTGAATTTATTTTTGGCAATTTTGTAATAACTTAGCAAGTCATACCAGGGTTGCCAAATTTGGCCTTTTTTTTTTCAGTGGTCACCAATAATTTTGAGAAGTGACATTTGATATACATAATACACTATCAATCTTCGAAGTGATTAGTCAAACGTTACAAATAAAAATTACTGATGACTATTGATTAAAAAAAAAGGCCAAATTTGGCAACCCTGAGTCATACCCGTTCTTTGCAATTCTTTTGAAATCTAAAGAAAACAACTTCAATTTATATTAAAAATAATAATAAAGTAAAATAAATGCCGGATAACCTAAATTATCAACATCTTTGAATAGCAAATATTTCTATGAGATATATTTGAATATCCAGTAACTTTTATTTTCTGAAAAACAGGCACCCTTACAAAGGAAACGAAACGATTTCTGTGTTTACAAACAGAGATGAGTCTCTATATTTTTTCTTCATCTATATCTATATTCTGCATCTATATCTATACATACAGTTTGAAATTTTGAGGATTTCAGTGGTAATATTAAACCATTTGGAGGATTATGTATTTTCTCCAAATTATAATGCATACTAGGTACCGTTTTACATTTAGTTTTATTTCAAAAAAAAAAAAAAACAGCTTTCTTTCTTTCTTTCTTTCTATCTTTCTATCTTTTTTTTTTCTTTTTTTTTTCGTTCTTCAAATAGAGATTATTAAGTAAATTTTGAAATCACCTATTAATGTCAGTTTACAAATTATTTCTGATGTCAAACTAATATAAATATAGATCAGTGGTTTGATAACGAAAGCATCATCCAAATTTTATCATTATATGGTATTGTATTTTATTTTATTTTTTACGAATTATGCACATATTAAAATAATAATAATAACAGTGGTCAAAGCAATCAAATAGAAAAATATAGGAAGGTTTTCAAGCAAATACAGGAACATAATTTCAAGAGAAGATTGAGATAGCCAGTATAAACGAACTTTCTCTAACATTATTTTATAATCTTGCTATCATAAACGACTTTCTAAATAATCCATGCTAATTTAATCTCATCTAATTTGGCACATAAAATAAATAAATAGATTTGTTATTGTTTACTTTTTACATATTTAGAAAATAATACATTTTCAAATTTACAATCTCTTGCTTGTTTGGCTTACGTACCAGTTTGCATCATTTAACATAAGTTCACATATTTTTAAAATAATGACACCTTTTTACTTTCTTCTGTATTCAATAGAAGAAATTATTGGATTCGTAAACATTTTTTTACCTCTGGTATTCAATGAATTTAGATGTTTTGAGAGGTCTAGAATGCAATTTGACTACTTTTAGAAAATGTGTGTGTGACAAAATTGTGTGACCACTGTATCTCAGGAACTATTGCACAGAATTTCATAAAATTTGATATGTAGTTGCATCTTGACATAACTTAGTGCTTATCAACTTTTGGTGAAAATTGTCCAACAGATTGCGTTGCTATCACGCTATTTAAAAATTTTTAACATGAAGGTATAGGACAAAATTTCCTATAAATGCGCATAAAGAGAATTAATTTTTTTTTAATCATTAAGAAATTAAAAAGAATTATTTATAATAGCAATAGTCAACTTGGATTTTCATTTTTTTTTTTTTTTAATGTAGGTACATCGCTTTTCTCCCGAGGGAAAGGGGGCGGGGGAAACTTTCAATAGAGCTGCGTCAATACCTTTAAAACGAATAATTAGATCATCGATCTGTGATAATTTAAAATAAAGTTGTCGAATTTTCTTTCTTTTTCTTTTTTCTTTTTTTTTTTTGTTTTTACAATAAATAAATAAATAAGTAAAAATAAAATAAATAAAAACAGACTACCCCCCCCCCTCCACACACATACACACACCACCACCTATTTTTTTTTTTTTTTTTTAGGTGTGATATCGAAAATCAAATCGACCTTCTTTGGTATTTAATGTTATACTTTTTTACAATGAAAATCGTCTTCATTCACCATGGAAGATAACTTAAATAAATAACGATTTTAACAAATAATTTGTATTGAGTCAAAGGAAAATATAGAAGAAAGTGATATGGAGGCCACAACATACTAGCTTACATCATAATTTTAAAAAATTCAAAAGGAAAAAAAATAATAATATTCAATAAACCCTTCAATTTAGCTACATATAATTGGTTAAAAATGGTTTAAGGTAATGAATTGTGTCCAATAAATACAAAAATATAGTACATAAGCGAAAATATTAAAATGGTAATGGCATTAAGAATTCTTTTAATGGTTGTTTGAAAAAAAAAAAAAAAATGTTTCTAATGGTATTTTTAAGCTGTACAGTTAGTTACAATGTTTACACTAGGACATATTTTTATTTTATTCAACTGAAGCCGTGGGTAAAATTTTGCCTTATTTTTCTGTCATATCTTCTGTTAAATTATCCTTTTTAAAAAATCTTTTATGCGTTACATACCATTGATAAGGTTTTATTAATCAATAAATTGTTGAAGCTATAAAGTCAGTTTCAAGTCCAGTGGATCATTCTGAAATTGTTTATGAAATTAAGTCAATTTTTATAATGAAAATACTATATTAAATTAATTTTGTAATGAATGCATACATGCATTATTTTTATGGAAATATTTATAAATTTAAGAAAAATGACTGATAGTGTAGGTGGATATTATGCATTTATACATGAACGTTAAACCACAAACAAATAACAATTATTAAAAAAAAAAAAAAAAAAAAAAAAAAAAATCAACAACTCTGTTATTTGAACATTATGATCAAATAATTTATATACGACAAAATCTTTGAGAAATCTTGGTATATATATATTAATAAAACAATCTAATTGTTTTAAAACTTTATTTTATTTTAGTTTTGTATTTTTTAAATTTAAATTTTTAAAATTAGTTTTCATTATCTTGTTATATTCTTAAAATTATAATGTGCGCAATATTATTTACAGATCACAAATTACGCAATATATGATTTCCAATTTCAGTGGCTAGCAAACTCAAAGAAGATTCTGTTTAGATTTAGTATACTGTTAAAAAGTCCCTTGCTTTATCTGACCGATGAAGCCCGTGTCATCAGATAAACAATCTATCAACCTCACCCTTCTCTCTCCCCCACAGGTTTTCTCTTCTCTGGCAATTGCACTTGCAAAAGAAAAAATGCTGTTCCTCCTTCAACTATTATCAAGTTCTAGAAAACCACTAATTATCAAGATATCCGTTTCACCTCAGCTACTAGGGGGGTTTTCGGTTTTTCTGTAATTGTATGCCTTTTTCAAACATTTCCATTTGCAAAACTTTCCAACACCGTATATAAAAAAGATTTGAATTTAAATCCAAAGACAAGAAGTTCTTCTCTTTTTACTGTTACTAAAAATTAAATGTAGTGTGATCAGCTACTCCGTATATAAAGTGATTAAAATGTGTAAACTGAAACTAAATTTCAATGTTATGGAAAATACATGCAATTCATGTAAAAACAAATTTAATTTATTCATTATAAAATCGTAATAAATAAATCTTGTTCCTTTATTTTTTCTCAATTAATTTAAAATAGTTAAAATTTAAGAAATATATGTATGCGATTTATTTCCTTTCCAGTGATTAAAATTTCACCTATACTTGTAAAAAGAATAAATTTATGTAACTTAGAAAGAAATTATTTTAAATTTAATAATATACTTAAATATAGCATTTGTTGTAGA
Source organism: Salticus scenicus (assembly GCA_963930645.1). Taxonomy (NCBI): domain Eukaryota; kingdom Metazoa; phylum Arthropoda; class Arachnida; order Araneae; family Salticidae; genus Salticus; species Salticus scenicus. The sequence goes on from OZ005661.1 coordinate 233,242,419, forward strand.
TATGGGGAAAAAAAAAACTACACAATAATTACACAAAGCACATGAAAAAAAGCATTCTGAGGTAGAAAATAGAAAACGCACATAAAAACTAAAATGTTGTTGGTCACCACAATATTTTCTTCTATATTTTCTCATACAAATTCACTCAGTACGAATAATTTATTAAAACTATTATTAATTAAAATTATCTACCATGATGTATGAAGATGATTTTCATCTTAAAGAAAACTAACACTAACAATTCAAAGAAAGAATAAAATTCAAAAAATTTTATTTCCTATAAATAACATCTAAAAGAAAAAAAAAAAAAAGGTGTTTTAATAATAATTAGCTCACATATGAAGTTTCTTACGAATATTTGCCATAGAAGTTGAAATATAGCCTTTCCGGTATCGGGAAAACTTGCTTTATAGTAGCGTCACCTATTGGTTGGCATGCATCTAAATTGAATCAGCATAATATCTCACAATGACCTCCTCGCATATCATGTTTCGTTTGATTATACACAATAGATCCTGAGATATAGCCTTGTCTTAAATTGCGAAAATCGCTGTATAGCAGCGCCCCTTGCTGAGTGATGGTCCCCAAAAATTTATAGGTACTAATTTAAGTCAAGATGCATATACATATAAATTTTTATGCAATTCTGCGTAGTAGTTCCTGATACATAGCTTTTCCTTAAATTTTGGAAATCGCTGTATAGCAGCGCAATGTGTTGAGCAACTGTCACCAAAAGTTGATGGACACTAATTTATGTCTAGGTATATCTATATATGAATTTATCATGTACAATGGTTACTGATACACAGTAGGCAAACAATTTTTGTCACACATATAGGCAGACAGACATGTTCTAAATATTATCAACCCGTGGTCTGGACCTCTCAAAACGTGTAAACCCATTGAAAACCGGAAGTCTAAAATATTTACAAATCCAATGCTTTCTTCTGTTGAATATAGGAGAATGTAAAAATAGAACTGCATTAACTCTAGATTAACATATATCATAATAAATTAATGACCAAGGACACGAACAATCTAAATGCATTGGTTACAAGGTTATTTGTAGGGCACTGAAGTCTTGCGTTCGAGTTCCCAATTCCCAATTTATTTTCGCCGCTAAAGAGCTATCTTAACATCACTAAATTCTTAATTTCATTTTATACAATGATTATGCTTAGTCGTGTATGGTGTATACGAAATGTTGTATGTTTATAATAAATTATTTATTCCTACTTTAACCAACAAGGGGCGCTTTCAAGCATTTTAAAATATCATTAAAATCATTCACTCACTTAAACGCACAATATATCCTGATCTTATACAAATCCTTTTATTACAAGACATTTTAGCCGCTAGGGGCGCTGTAAGCTATTTAAAATCATTTATCATAATTTCACTTTGTACAATGATTTCCTTTACGAAATATTCTTTATTCATAATACAATACAAATTTCTTGTTTGACCATCAGGGGCGCTGTGAAACACTTTAAAATGTCCTTAAAATCATTCACTCACTTAAACACACAATATATCATAATCTCGCACAAATCTTTTTGTTTGAACATATTTAATAAAGATTTTGCCGATAAGGGGCACTGTAAGCTATTCTAACATAATTGAAATTCTAATTTCACTTCATACAATGATTACACATAATCATGTATACGAAATAATATTTATTCAGAAAGGTTTATAAGTTCCAATTTTGACCACCAGGGGTCACTGTGAAACACTTTAAAATATTATTGAAATCATTCATTCACTGGAACATAGGATGTATTTCAATTTTTCCTTAGGCGAGTCGACTAAAGAATTTCCGAAATTTAATCATTCTGCACAAAAAAATATAGTTGAATTCCCAAGATATGTGTTTAAAACACAGGAGTACATATCTGGACATTAAAATGAATATACATATTTTTATTTATGGTATCTGCAGCACAACATAAATACATATATAATTTTTTATGTAGCACAGTGGCTTTCGAGTGAAAATAAAAGTGCCCTCAGAATTCTCTGTCCACCGTCCTCTAAGTACATGAACGCTTATTTAACACAATTTTTCAAGCAATTCTCTGAATAAACGAGTAACCACTCAGAAAACCTGAGTTCGAGATTAAGTTACTCGGATTGAGTGTGTAAACTTTCAAAACGAGTAACTCAATCTTCCTCGGAAAGATGGTACTGTGCTGACTCAGTTTTTTTATTTTAAAAAATGCAATTTTTATTTAAATTAATATTTTTTTATGTTTTCGTGTATTTTTCATCTACTTTAACATACAGTATTAATATTTTGATGATAGGAATTAAATTTCTGTGGGTACTCGTTATGCGGTAAAAAGAGTGGTTACTCGCAAGGGCGGGTAAACAAGCATGTGTGTGTGTGTGTGTGTGTGTGTGTTTTGTTGTTAAGATGGAAACTATCTACACTGCATTTACTTCAGAAAGAGAAACACAATCCTTAAGCACACTTTACAAAGATAACAGTTCAACTGAATTGATGAACAGAATGGAGCAATTCATGAAAAGAGTGAATAAATGGCTTTGCGTCATGCCCAATCAGTTTAATATTGAGAAGAGGAAATGACGTAATAATTTGTCACACCACTTCAAATTTAGTCAAGTGAGTAAGTACGAGGATGTGTTGAGTAAATATCACGATTTCCAAAATTCGTTTGATCATTATTCAAAAATATACGTTATCCAGACTTAAATAATCTTACACAAATTTAGAACACGATTTTATTTTGTAACTTGTAGGCTTTGGCCGCTTCAATGGCACTTGACCACTGTATTTAAATAAATTTTCATTATATATATATATATATATATATATATATATATATAAATCCACCAGTGAAATCGCTAAATATCTGGCTTTGAATCCCTGCTTCTTTCCGTAACGTTTTCCCTGCTCGCACTATGTCAGATTCGGGGCCTTACTTTGGGGGTTATCGGACGACAGGCAGCGCTGCGACTATTTCTGAACTATGATTTTACAGATGGTTGTACCTCAACGTCTACTGAACATTTTAGTTTTGTATTTAAAACTTAATAAGTATAATTATTTCTACTATATTACCATTTGATTCCAATATAAACAAATTAAATGATTAAAAAAAAATCCCTTTCAAAAGTATTTTATTCCTCCACATAAACAGTTGTTTTAAAATTGCTACGACTGAAATGTAATATCACATTTTATTTGATTTAAATATATATGTATATATAAATATTTAAATGAATTTATATTTATGAGTTTAAAGATTAGAAAAACCAAAAGGAACCTTCCGTAATTCGTTATATTTTTGTATATTTATAAATAAATTTGATGTAATTTAATAACTTTTGCAATTTTATAACTTTTTTAGCATTTTATACATTATATATGCGATTGATTTCTCTTCAGTTAATGGTGGTTTTCTGTTTGGTGAGAAGTCTGGGGCTAAGGATAGTTATTAGCTTATTGCTACTGTCCTTTCAGAAACTTCTCTTTCACCCCTACATTGAGGGGCCTCCCTGATGAAGGCCTCAGTGTTTTTTGGGGTTTAATTTCATTCATTTGTTTATGTTTATATATATATATGGATCGCATCGCTTAGGAAAAGATAGAGATTTGGGGGGGGGGGGGAGAGCTGTACTACTTCCATATTAAATTCACAATGATATATAAAAACGAAATATTACTTTGACATAGATGCACACACACAATATTTAATCACGTGACAGACGACGAAAAAAAAAAAAAAAATAATAAATGGTATAGAAACCGCTGATAAGGGATACAGACTGAAATGAGAAAACACGCAGTTTGAATAAAATTTAAGTAAATGAAACTGATAAATCAACCATAGCTGCCATAAGTGTTCCGCACTTTAAAAACTGTTTCATTTATTTTAGAAATTGTTTTCTGAGTTTTTGTAACAGTTTACTATGAGTAAGTAATGTGAAAATTTTTATTTAAAAAATAATAATAATATTAGTATTCAAAATACGGAACATTTGGCAGCTATCAACGGGAAAAAAAAAAAAAAAAAAAATGATGAAACTCATTCCTGCATGCTCAAAGTTACCTCCTCTGCGATAACTCCGAGCGCATGCCGACATGTTATTCATCTAATTGACTGCGACTCTTAACGGCCCTCTTCACTTACCGTCGCCGGAAGTCCGAGCCAATGTTATTCTATGGGGAAAGTTTCTTTACAAATAACTTATTAACTAATACATATTTTTAAATTCTGTTTTCACATTCAGAAAATTCCCAACTGTTCAATGGACGGACCTTTTTTAAAAATGTATTTTTTTTAATTTTTAATATTTTATTTTGAAATTGCAAAATGAAAAAAAATTCACACATTGAAAATTCGTATTTTGCAGCTTCAAAATAAAATATTAAAAATAAAAAAAATACTTTTTTTAAAAAAGGTGCGTCCATTTAACAACTGGGAATTTTCAGAATGTGAAAACAGAATTTAAAAATATGTATTAGTTAATAAGTTATTTGTAAAGAAAAATTTCCCATAGAATAACATTAGCTTCGGCTTCCGGCGGCGTTGAGTGAAGAGGGCCCTTAACACTTCCCAACAATGTTGAAAAGTGTTAACGACTTCGGTTTGTCTGTCTGTCCGCGCTCTAACTCCCGTAAATATTTATGGAATTCCTTGAAACTGATATATGTTTTTCAAGTTCACTATCGGATGTTCCCTATTGAAAATGGAGTTTATACTTCTACTGGCATCTGTACAGGGACACCCGAAAATATTTCAAAGCATTGTGCTCTATGAGAGGTACTTCTATAAACCATATTTTCATATCTTTACTGTACACATATCTTGATGAAATTGAAATACGTTATTCAAGTTCATTATTGGATGTTTCCTGTAGAAATTAGAGTAAATATCACCACTGGTTTATGTACAGGGGCACTCAAAAGTATTCCAAAGCATTGCGTTCTATGAGAGGTAAATCAAATTTTAATAACTTTTACTTTCCACGAAGTTTTATGAAATTGAAATATATTATTTGTGTGCACAAAAGAACACTTTGCATAGAATATAGCATGATTAGCATTAGATTTACAGGGTGACACAAAAATATTCATTTATATGTGTACACTAAAGATATGAAAAGCTATTAATAAAAATTTGCTAGAATTGTACTTTCGTTTACATTAATCGTTTTTAACACTTTCTAACATTTGTCAAGTGTGAATATGATTTCAATTTGTGTATATATCCGTCTGTCCGTGCTTTAACTCCGGTAAATATTTATGGGATTTTTTGAAACTGATTATGTTATTCAAGTTCACTATCGGGTGTTCCCTATTGAAAATAAAGTTTATACCTCTACTGGTTTGTGTACAGGGGCACCCAAAAATATTCGAAAGCTTTGCGTTCTATGAGAGGAGTTTCTATAAACCATGTTTTAATACCTTTACTGTATAGAAACTTTAATGAAATTTTAATATGTTATTCAAGTTTCCTTTCGGATGTTTCCTATGTAAAATCGAGTACATTTCTAACTTTTTTGTGTACAGAGGCACTTGAAAGTATCCCAAAGCATTGCGCTCTGTGAGAGTTATTTTTATAAACCAAATTTAAATAATTTTACTTTGCACAAAGCTTAATGCAATTAAAATAAATCATTCGTATGCACGAAAGAGTGCCTTCTATATAATATTGTATGATTAGCATTAGATTTACAGGGTCACACAAAAATATTCAGTTACATTAAGAGCTATTAATAAGAACTTGCTAGAATTGCATTTTTGTTTACATTAGGCGTTTTAACACTTTCTTATATTTTTAGTGGGAATAAGATTTCAATTTGTGTATCTGTCTGTTCGATTGTCTACATTTCTGTTTCCGGTTCCTAGCGTCGGTAAATATTTTTAGAATTTAAAAAAAATGATACAATCAAGTTCACTGTGGAATGTTCCCTATTTAAAATGACATTAATAGATCCTGTGCAACTAGTTTGTTTACAGAGACAACAACAACAAAAAAAAAAAATGCCAATGGGATTAAGTTTTAGGACAGAATATTTTAAAAGTTATATTTAAAATCTTTCTATTGTAAAAATCATAAAAACATTCACATGCATTTTTAATATTCTAAAATAATGTTTTGTATAGAATATGATATGATTAACTTTTTCAGATTAAAAGTCATTCGATACAACAATTACGTACAGTTGGAAAGTGTTACTAATCAATGCGTGCTGTATGATTTTTTTTTTTCTTGTTTTAATCTTAATGTTAGATAACATGCTGCTTATATTTGATTAGAACAGACAATGCTATAAAAGGAATTTGAAAGAAGATAAGATTGTCGAAACAGGCATAATCGCAATGTCTTGTTAAAATATAATTTCTTTGAAATAGGATTTGCGAAATCGAAGTTGAAAAATGCTTTTTAGGATAGGAGAAATCAAAGTCTTAGCAAAAGTGTTATAGATAACAGATTTGAGGTTCGCTTTGTCAAATAGTTGTCAGAAATTATTATACTATTTTTTTACACACACTTGCACATTAAGTTTAAACTTTTTGTATTTTAACACTGTGCACATTCCTCAAATATTTATTTTATTCATTTATTATATCCTTAAATTCCACCAGATATAATACATTACCATTTAAATCCGATGAGTGTTTTTCGAAAAATTTATTTCGAATTAAACAAAATTTTCGAAATACTGTAGAAATATTTTGATGGCTGTAATAGAGAGAGGAAAATCCTTTCTTAACGTCTGTTATGCTTCACAAATAGTGCTTATTTTTTGACTCATTGTAAATAAAGTTATGGTCAATTTTTTACCGATACCTGATTTCTTAACACGTTGAGCGCCACGAGAATTTTTAAGATAGCTCCCTTTCTCCCTTCCCCTGTTATCCAATGGGATTTTTGTCACGTCGTTTTATAAAAAAATATCTCATTCAAAATTGAACTGTTTCGAATTCTGTTTTTTGAATATTACTCTTTGAACAGGTCGTCTTTTAGCTTAGTGAGCAATTTTTCGAAAAAATAAATTTAAATATTTTACTTAGAGATCCACACTTAGAGTCCATAATTTACTTATTGAAATAAAATATTTAAATTAATTTTTTCGAAAAATTGCTCACTAAGCTAAAAGGCGACTTGTTCAATCAAAGAGTAATCTTCAAGAAACAGAATTTGAAAAACTTCGTTTTTGAATGAGATAGTTTTATAAAACGAAGCAACGAAAATCCTATTGGATCTGATTGATGTACAGCCTTAAGGTGATCCCCGTCAGACCACGTGCGCTGCTTAGAAGCGTGTTAAGTTTACCGTGTTTCAATAAAATCCATTAAAATGCGTTAATGATATCCTGTAATAAATAAAAATTAAGTATCTTTAACAATGTATATTTTTTAGTTTTATATAATATTTTACACTGTCAGCCACTGGTGGTTGATACGGCCTAAACGAAAAGTTCAGCGTCAGCCATCGATGGCTGACATGCCACTCAACGTGTTAAATGTACCCATACTTTCTTTCCTAATTAACTTAAAGATAAAAGATTGGTATCATGAGAAAGTTTATAATACAGGCTTTCAAATGACATATCGCATGCATATATTTAAATATTTTCATGTTAAAGTCAAACATTTTGACCTTTGACCTACAATATCTCAAAAAATACATGTTTAATTTTATTTTAAAAATTATGTTATTTTTACTTTTATTATCAATAAATATGTACTTTTTGAGATATTGAAGGTCAAAGGTCAAAATGTTTGACTTAACATAATTCTTTTTTTTTTTTCAAAAGGGGATTTCAAAAGGGTCTCCTTCAAAGTTATTACATAGTATTGGTAATGATAATAATTAGTTTTCAAACCATCTAGAAGTTAATTCCTTTTAATGTAATAAAATTAATTGATGTTCAACTTTAATTACTTATGTTCCTTGGATAATAATGTTTATTCTTTCTTTTGCCGTTAATTCAAAGTACTTAAATTTTACTGTAAATAATTTTTCAAATGCATAATACATTTTTAAATAAAGACTACATTTACATATTTGTACCTACTTGTGCTACAGTATAGAGATTTTGATAATACTTAATCGTTTATACTCCCTAAAATTATGATCAGTCCGCCCTACTGGTCCTACTGGTTTAAATTTTTAACAATCAGATTAAGTTAAATATTAACCCTTATGGAAAAATATTTTTTAGTGTGCTCTTTTTATTTTGCTGAATTATGTGTTAATTACTCAATTTATTTTCAAATAATTATTACATTTACACTAATTTTAAGCATTTATATCAAATTGATTATGTGGTTTATTATCTTTTTCCTCTTTCACAAGTTTAATGGTCCTTTTTTATTATCCTTCAGGTCGGCGTAAGTATTTTAAGTTAATATGGTAACTCATTGGTTCCTTTTCTATATCGTAACTTTTTGTGTCATTCTTTCCTCTATGTTAAATTCAGTTCTATACTTTAGTGTGCTGTTATTGTTTTAGTTCTATTAATTGCTAAATTTTAAGATTAAATTTTATTACGTTATCTATTATTTATATATATATATATATATATATATATATATATATATATATATATATATTGATTGATTGATTGATTGATTGATTTTTCTATGTGGTTAGTATCAGATATTTTAGATATACTTGTTATTTTGAATATTTATCTTTTTAATTTTACTTATATTGCATACATGATTTGCCGTCACGACTGTATATCCCAGCAATGTTATATTTTACATGCAAGTGATATATTATTTTAAAGCCTGTATTATAAGCCTTCTAATGATATCAATCTTTTATCTCTGAGTTAATTAGAAAAGAAAATATGGGTACATTTGTAGTAGAATTTCGGAGGTCAGGTTCAAAATGCTGTTTTTTGTGTGTTGATTTGACATGGAATGACTCCATGACAACGAGAGAATTCACATGACTGTAGATACCTCATTTTCCAGATTATATTGTGGCTCCAGACTTGACAAAAATAAGTTATTTAAAAAGCATAAAAACAGAATTCCCATGCATGAATGATTTAATAAGCATGTAACATACGCCACTCCATTCATTCTTTTCGAAACAATGACAAAATACATATGACTAAGTTATTTTTTCCCAGAAACCCTCGCTAAACAATAAAAAATTGAGTGGGGGAGGGAGGAGAGGACGAACATAAAAGAAAATGAGTGAGACTTTTAGCTGTCTGGTATAACACCGTAAGAGTAAATCGAAACTACACAGTGACGACAATGAAAATTTGCATTCAAAGTGTTCGTGTAAAAGGAAAGTCACAGACACAAACACAATAAAATGAAACTGAATATTTAAAAAAAATCTGGAGTGACTTCACTCCACTTTCCGAACATTAAGTAATTAACAGTTGTTTAAATAAATTAAAATAACAGAAGTCCAAAATTAAACAGCTCAGTCGAATAAGCCGTTTATAACCTTTGAGTGCTGAATACTCGTGGCCTATGCGGACGCGCTTTATGCGAGTGTTGCATAGTACACTGATCATTTTTGCCGGGCGCGTATTTGCGTCCACAGTCCATACTGATAACATCTGCTAAGCGCGTATTTGCGTCCATAGTCCATACTGTTAACATCTGCTAAGCGCGTATTTGCGTCCATAGTCTATATTAATAACTTTCGCTGGACGCATATGAGCGTCCATAGCACTCAAAGGGTTAACACTTTTGCACTATAAAGTTTAAAAGTTTATTCCAAGTTTTTAGACAGCTTTCAGCAGCACCGCTTATTGAACATTATCATCAATCTGGATCAAATTATTCAAGTAACAACATCATATGAACTTCAAAGTGGAATGTTTGAATTACCTGAAATTAGTTTACTTATTTAAGTTACGCTGACAGCAAATAAATGTACACAAAAAATAACTGTTAAAAACTTGACTTTTGTATTAAATATTCATTATTTAGAGAAAAGAACTAATTGCAGTAAAGCATCGTTTATATGTCTTTCAAGGGACTGGCGTAAAAAGACGTATAAATGAAAAGACGTATAATCGAAATTTTAATAATAACACTTTGATGACTACAAATTGAATGATAGTTAAGCAAAATTTGTATGAAAATACTAATTAATTAAGCTTCTTAAGTTAGGAAATGTATATTAGACTTCTTTTAAGGCAATAATTAATTGAAAAAAAAAAGATTTATTATAAAAAGTGAGAAAAATCATACTATTAATGCATGACTGGGTGGGTACTAATTACATATTATATTATATTATATTATTATTATTATATTATATTATATAATATATATAATGACCCTCATCTGTCATGAACGAATCCGGTTAGTACCGCTTCAAAACAGAAACTCTTGGCAGCCATTTTCTTTCCCCGTTTGTTTAATTCAACTTAGGAAACATAAATATCATTTTCATACATGTTTTGTATCGCACATATTCTTATTTATTTCCTATAAAAGCTTGAAAAACTATTGAATTGTAATGTTTAAATGTCTAAATTAAATATAACGCATCACTGGCTATTATAAACATGAACCTATAAATATAATTATGTAACTTCATGATTATAAACAATACAATACCAAATAAAAACAAACCAAAACTGTTGCCATTCAGAAAATACAAATTCCAAATGGACAACTTTTTAATTCCGAATGAACGACTCTTTGACTGTTTCATTAAAAAAACGCTTAAAATATTTCTAAAACATATTAAAGCCTTAAAAATCTTAAAATATTTGTAAAAACGCATTAAAGCCTTTAAATATTTTTATCAAATTTCATTGTTTGTTTACATTGTAAGGTATGATTGGCGTCGAGTTTAGTACGTAAATGCCGCCAGTTGATTTTAGTTTTGAAATTAGTGTAAAATGATAGTTGGGATAGAATGTTTGGTTGGGCAAGTAAAAGTCACCAGTTGAAATGAGTACTGAAAGTAGAGTAGTCTAAGGTGATAATGTGGAGTCAAGGTAAAATGTTCGGTTGAGAATGAGAAAGTCCCTAGCTGGATCCTGGATATTTTGGCGATGTTGTGGGTGAGATAGCTGGTTGGAGGTATCGAGTAGAGGTGAATTTGGGTTAGCATGGAGTGTCTGTAGTTATTGGATAGTTAGTTAGAAAATTTGAAAACAGGATGTACGATAGTCTTAAAAAAGAGTATTTTGGTAAAATGAAGTGAATCGTTTTTTCTTATTATGGAGGACTTTAAATACGCAAGCAAAGTGATGACGTCACTTGCCGTTCGTAGATACAAGAAAAATATTTCCTATGTTAAACGCCCAATGGATTTTTCGTAAAAAATTATTAAAAATCGAGGGAAATTATTTCCCGGTTTTAATCCCCATATTTAGGTTTAGATATGTATCCGCGATTGTAATGAAATGCTCGCCCTCTGGTGGGCTAAGGTGAAATTATCACACCACTGCATATCATCATATTATGCAATCGATTTTCCATGATGTAATGGCGGAGAAAGAACAATTATAAATCCACGTGGCTATGATATTTACTAACAACTGCAGTTCAGAGAGCGCCATCTATCGATCATTACAAACGCGGATTAGTTATCATGTGCATGCGTTAGATTAAGTTGTTTTTGTTCTAAAATTGATAAAATTTGAATTTTAAATTTCAAAACTCTAGATAAAAAAAAAAAAACTTCCATATTCCATTGAAAACAAACATTTCATTTCAAAGGATGATATTTACACAATAAATATCCAACTAATATACTAATTAGAAGGAAAATGATAAATATTCTATCATAATTTGAAGTGAAATTTGTTTTCAAATGTCTAAATAAAGTATCTCTGATATAAGATACTAATATGTTGCAGCGGAATTGATTTGATATCGGTCATCCTTGGCAGAAAAAAAAATAAATATATATATACATCGCCAAATTATCTGGCGAATATAATTTAATTCCTTTCAAAAATCATGGTTATTTTAAAAACTTATATTAAGAGAGTAATGAATAATATGAAACAATATTTCGCACAATACATATTACGAAAATATATATCTGGCATGTATATTTTCGTAGTACGTTTTTGATCGCCAAATACAAAAACGCCAAGGACAACAGAGTTTTGAAATTTAAAATTAAAATTTTGTCAATTTGGCAGCAAAATAACTCAATCTAACACATGCACATGATAACTAATACATATATATACCCAAATAGGGGGATTAAAATCGGGAAATAATTTTCCTCGGTTTTTAATAATTTTTTACAAAAAATCCAATGGGCGAATAACATAGGAGATCATTTTCTTGCATCCACGGACGGTCAGTGGCGTCACACTTCGCTTGCGTATAGAGCACATAATGGAACACTGGGATGTGTTGTTGCTGTTGTGTTGTCGGGCCTATATTTTTTATCAACCAGCAATTTTTTTATTGTCATTCATATTTATTGATCGGGTAGAATTTTTATCACTTTCCAACAAGGTTGAAAAGTGTTTATGACTTCGGTTTGTCTGTCTGTCTGTCTGTCCGCGCTCTAACTCACGTAAATATTTATGGAATTTCTTGAAACTGATATAAGTTATTCAAGTTCAATATCGGACGTTCCCTATTGAAAATGGAGTTTATACCTCTACTGGTTTGTGTACAGGGACACCCGAAAGTATTTCAAAGCATTGTTGTCTATGAGAGGTATTTCTATAAACCATGTTTTCATACCTTTACTGTAGACATATCTTAATGAAATTGAAATATGTTATTCAAGTTCACTATCGAACGTTCCCTATTGAAAATGGAGTTTATACCTCTATTGGTTTGTGTACAGGGACACTCGAAAGTATTTCAAAGCATTGTGTTCTATGAGAGGTATTTCTATAAACCATATTTTCATACCTTTACTGTAGACATACCTTAATGAAATTGAAATATGTTATTCAAGTTCACTATTGGATGTTTCCTCTATAAAATGGAGGAAATACCACCATCGATTTATGTACAGGGACACTCAAAAGAATTCCAAAGCATCGAGTTCTATGAGAGATATTTCTATAAATCAAATTTTAATAACTTTACTTTCCACGAAGTTTTTGGAAATTGAAATATGTTATTTATATGCACAAAAGAATGCTTTGCACAGAATATAGCATGATTAGCATTAGATTTACAGGGTGGCACAAAAATATCCAGTTACATTAAGAGTTATTAATAAAAAATTGCTAGAATTGTACTTTCGTTTACGTTAAGCGTTTTTAACATTTTCTAACATTTTTAACACTTTCCAACAAGGTTGAAAAGTGTTTATGACTTCGGTTTGTCTGTCTGTCCGTCTGTCCGCGCTCTAACTCCCGTAAATATTTATGGAATTTCTTGAAACTGATATATGTTATTCAAGTTCACTATCGGACGTTCCCTATTGAAAATGGAGTTTATACCTCTACTGGTTTGTGTACAGGGACACCCGAAAGTATTTCAAAGCATTGTGTTCTATGAGAGGTATTTCTATAAACCCCAGTGGCAGAAAGTTTTGTAGCTGTCTGCAGCAGGCTTTTAAAATTTCATAATCTGTCTGCAAAATTTGTGTGTAATCAGGGGAGAAAATGGCTTACACTTAAAAAGCCTGAAAGCTGATTGAAGGGGGAGGGGGGGGGGGGCTTAACATCAGTAGGGATCTCGTGCAACAATACACGAATACAATTTTACTGCAGAACAATATAGTATAAACAACTGTGTGTATTCATTCAATTCATCTCATTCAATTATATATTTTATAGCAATTTTTGACACAATATAAATAATTATAAATAATAAAAGTATTAGTTTTAGTTTTGATACAGAATTTTTTTTTAAGTGAATTGTTATTCGAAAGTTGCAGACAAATTTTTTTATCAGTGCGGACAAAAACTGTCCACAAGCCGTTTTTCTGTGTCCGCGACTATGTCGCCGTGTCGCGGTGTTTCTGCCACTGGGCTATAAACCATATTTTCATACCTTTACTGTACATCTCAATGAAATTGAAATATGTTATTTAAGTTCACTATTGAATGTTTCCTGTATAAAATGGAGGAAATAACACCATCGGTTTATGTACAGGGACAGTCAAAAGTATTTCAAAGCATTGCGTTCTATGAGAGATATTTCTATAAATCAAAGTTTAATAACTTTACTTTCCACGAAGTTTTAGGAAATTGAAATATGTTATTTATATGCACAAAAAAATGCTTTGCATAGAATATAGCATGATTAGCATTAGATTTACAGGGTGCCACAAAAATATCCATTTATATTAAGAGCTGTTAATAAAAAGTTGCTAGAATTGTACTTTCGTTGACATTAAGCGTTTTTAACACTTTCTAACATTTTTAAGTATGAATATGATTTCAGTTTGTGTATCTGTCCAACTGTCTGTCTGTCCGCGCTCTAACTCCCGTAAATATTTATGGAATTTCTCGAAACTGATATATTTTATTGAAGTTTACTATCGGATGTTCCATATTGAAAATGAAGTAAATCTCTCTTCTGGTTTGGGTACAGGGACACCCAAAAGCATTCGAAAGCATTGTGTACTATGAGTGTTATTTTTATAAATATTTTCGTATAGAATGTTCCCCATTTAAAATGACATTAATAGGTCCTGTATAACTAGTTTGTTTACAGGGACAAAAAAAAAAAATGTCAATGCATTACGTTTTAGGACAGAATTTTTTGAAAGTTATATTTAAAAATCTTTCTACTGTAAAAATCATAAATATATTGAAATATATTGGTAATATTCTAAAATAATGTTTTGTATAGAATATGATATGATTAACTTTCTGATTTACAGGGCTACACTAAAATATTCAGAGAGATCAAAAGCTGTAATTATAATCTAATGGCTGCATTTTCTTTTGCGTTAAGCCTTTTTAACACTTTCCAAAATGCCCAAGAGTAATTCTAAAATCCATTAGTCTATCTGTATATTTTTTAGCCCTTCTGTCTGTTGTGTGATAACGTAGGCAAAGAATATTAAAAGTTATTCGATACAACAATTACGTACAGTTGGAAAGTGTTACTGATCAATGCGTACTGCATGATTTTTCTTTCTTGTTTTAATTTCAGAACGAAAATTATAAAATATCTAAACACATTTGATTTATAAACAAAAATTGAAAATACATTTAAATGATCACATGGTAACCATCATGATCTAAACATTGTTTTCAAGATTTATCGTTCACATTCCGTCATTTTTGACAGGGTTATATACTAGTATCATATATTGAGTATTAAGATTACATTTCTCAAGAACTATATGAACGCATTTTGAACATTAATTATATATATTGCGTATCTTTAATAACAAGCATATGATTTATGTCCATACAGATTTATTTAATAACATTAAAAATCTTTAATATTCGTCTACTTTACTGCTTGTCTATTGGAGTATTAAAAATTCTGCTGTGAATTTCAATTGATTCTTTAGTCAGTATTCTTCTATATCTTTCCTGTGTTCCTTCATTTAAGATGGGTTTCTAGGAAAAATCCGTCTTACTTAGAATGAAAAATAATGATAGGTCGAGAAATTTTGCGAATTTTAGTAGAGTGGAAAAGACGTATAACATAATCGATATTAGCGGCGTATAAACGAAGAATTTTTGCACGTTTTAGGATATCAGATATCTGGTCATTGTTATTTAATATTTACTGAAAATATATATCAATCACAATTTGAGTCGCACGATTCAGACCATTGCAGTTTCTTATTTCAGAAAAGTGTATTTATTGAAAAGAAATTTTACAAAAACACACATAGAAACGTTTTATAAATTATTTTAAAAATATAAAAGAGTGTTTAAATTACTTACTTAATATAGTTTGTGTTAAAATATCATTGTTTAGATCGTTACATTTGGACATAACAAAATGTAAAATAGTTCCTTCTGTACAAGTCCCGTTTATTTTTAAAAATCATTAAACCAGTATTACTTTCTGATGAAATTATCATCAGACAATCATCACTTTACTATGCCAACTTGTTTTTCATTAAAATCACCTGAAAATAAGTTATAACCTTTTCTGGTGTTACATTTTCAAACAGTTAATGTTTTGTATGTCCAAAATTTACCCTTTTAGTCCAAAATAATAAAATTTTAAGATATTTATACAAATCATTTGCAAAGACTTGTATCAATTCTAGTCTT
This sequence comes from Salticus scenicus, assembly GCA_963930645.1. Classification (NCBI taxonomy): domain Eukaryota; kingdom Metazoa; phylum Arthropoda; class Arachnida; order Araneae; family Salticidae; genus Salticus; species Salticus scenicus. The sequence goes on from OZ005661.1 coordinate 233,258,565, forward strand.
TAAACAGAATTAGAATCCTAGTGAAAAAAAATTAAGTCAATGAGAATTAAATTTATACTTATTATTAAAGCTTAAAGTTATGGTGTGTGTTCTGCGCCCACCTTTTGAGAACTGCCCTATTTAGGGAACCTCAAAATGCGTTATATATATATATATATATGAGCTCAAAATTTAACCTAAAATACTGTATTTACCGTATAGGTGTGAGGAATTAATTTTCATTCCTGAGCAGTTATTGTATACTTAAATACAGGGTGTCCAAGAATTATCTTTACAACTTTGAAATTTAATAACTTTTGAAATAAAAAAGATATTCACATTCTGTGTTCTGCAGTTATTAGTGCAACTCAAAGTTTTTTTTCTGTTTAGGTTAGCCAGTTGTAACTGAGCATGTGGACCCCACAGGAGAAAGCACAATGTGTGGCATGGTTTCATTGAGAGCAAATCGGACACACAAGTTCAACGCAATTGCAGGACTAAATTTGGCAAGGCGCCACCATCCAGACCCACCATGCGTGCATGGCACACCAGCTTCATGACCACAGGCTCAGTGTTACATATAATAAGAAAGAAGCAGGACGACCCAGCACAAGTGATGAAACTGTTGAGCGGGTTCGCGAAGCATTCCAGCGCAGTCCAAAAAAATCAGTTCGTTCGGCTGCTACACAATTAGAAATACCCAGATCAACAGTCCACAAGGTGCAAAAAAAACTTTATGAGTTGCACTAATAACTGCAGAACACAGAATGTGAATATCCTTTTTATTTCAAAAGTTATTAAATTTCAAAGTTGTAAAGATAATTCTTGGACACCCTGTATAGTCCAATATTAAATAACACACAGCCCAACCTAAAATACATGTTCAGCAATTTCCTAATCCCATTATATTCTAGTTCTTTTGGGTAGACCTGTAAAAAAATACTGAATGATTTACGCACCATAATCTATACGAAACATGCTTTGATGCATATATATATATATATATATATATATGTTCATTTCATTTTATTTAACGCAGCCTATAAATGTTAAACAGTAAAGTACCGTAAATTTCGCCCACAGACTTAAGATATATGAATTATCTTGGATGTCCCTGTGCACGAACCATTTGCTTAAGGGTCCGCTTCACTTATCGCCGCCGGAAGTCGAAGCTAATGTTATTCTATGGGAAATATTTCTTTACAAATACCTTATTAACTAATGCATATTTTTAAATTCTGTTTTCACATTCTGAAAATTCCCAGCTGTTAAATGGACAGACCTTTTTAAAAAAATTATTTTTTTAATTTTTAGTATTTTATTTTGAAGCTGCAAAATACGAATTTTCAGTATGTGAATTTTTTTTCATTTTGCAATTTCAAAATAAAATACTAAAAATTAAAAAAATACATTTTTAAAAAAGGTCCGCCAATTTAACAGTTGGGAATTTTCTGAATGTGAAAAGAGAATTAAAAAATATGTATTAGTTAAGTTATTTGTAAAGAAAATTTCCCCATAGAATAACATTGGCTCGGGCTTCTGGCGACGGTAAGTAAAGAGGGCCGTTAATATCAACGAAAAGTTTAGTGTAGCATCTCTATATGATACACATTTAGAAAACCGAGTTTGAAAACACACAGAGAGACCAACCGTTAAAAACCTGATTTTCGGATTCAGGAACCTCAAAACGTGTAGATAAAAAAAAAAAAAACAATACTTTGTCTACCATATGTATAGATAAGAAAGACTGGAAGAAAGACTTTCTAATACAGTTTACTTCTCAAACATCTAATAATATTTAAACTACGGAGAATTCACCCAAATATTTATGCAATAAAATACCACTCGTCCACGGACCCGTGAACAAGAGAATATAGTGGACCACAGTCACTAGTTCTCACAGAAAATCCTCATTAGTTTGCTCCTGCAGTTTAACTCCAAGTTATTCTACGGAAAAATCTGTTTTATAAATTACTCATTGTCGTTACCTAACATTTTTTTCAATCCCATTTTCACATTCAGAAAATTCGCAACCGTTAAAAGTTCATCATTTTCCAAAATATTATTTTTAAAAATCTATATAATATTTCTCTAACGTGGTCCAGTTACGATTATTATTATTATTATTATTTAGAAACGATACGATAATGACTTAATAATCACGTGAGGATAAAAAATACATAAGCAATATTTAAGCACTCGGACTCAGTTCAGTGATCTAATAAAAAAATAATAATAATAACATTTGTCTGATGAGATCATTTTACAGAAAAATGTATTTTTAAAAGTTGCATCTTTACAATCTTTGCCAACATCATTTTAAATCTAGCAATATTTTAATGATATAAGCACCATATGAACTTTTGTCCTGAATAGACTAAAAAACGCAATAATCAAAATAGGTAATAAGATGCCAAAATAAATAATTTAATAAAAATACCTCGCCAACATGGCGACAAAAATTAAACAGTCGCCATGGGGGTCCTATACTAAATCTATCCTGCCTCGCGAAATATGAAAAATGGGTCGTCAAACGAATTTTATTTTTAAGCCTTTCATTGAATGATATTGGCTTTATTATCACTCGCGTTTCATCTCACAATACCAATTTTTTCTAATAATAATTTGGTTTCTGATGAATTAAAATTAAGCGGAAAAATTGGCCTAAGATTTATGAGTTTCAAATTTTAAAAGGTAAAATGAAAAGAAAGTGCGAAAATTTCGAACGGGTTTGCTAGTTTTTAATATTTCATTTTGAAGCTATAAAGTGCAAAAAATACTCTTAATTAAATTTTCGTAATTTACAGCTTTAAAAACGAAATATTGAAAATTAAAATAATTTTTGAAAAACAAGAAACATTTTAACGGTTATGATTTTTCTAAATGTAAAAACAGAATTATATATATATATATATATATATATATATATATATATGATTAGGTAATGGCAATGAGTAATTTGTAAAACAAATTTCTCCATAGAATAACATGGGGTTAGATTGGCAGTTAAGTTAGGTGAAGTATCACTTTGACACATAGCTAGCAAAAACCTGAAATTTTCTTATTGCATAAAAATTTTCAACCATTAACAAACACCAACTTATGGGGAATTTTCTAAAATAGAAACGCATTTAAATTTCTCAAACTACTTAAATAAAAATGTATCTAAAATGCGGACAATTAATTCTCCATCGAGCAATTAAAGCGCTTTCTGATACATTCCCCCCCCCCCTCCTCTTTCCTTTCTTTTTAAATATTCACGCAGCAGAATCATATTCAAAACAAATATGAAATAAATATTTGATTATAGCATGATATTTTTAGCCCACTACTCTAATACATTTACTTTAGAAAAGTAGAAACGGTTTTCATCGGATTATTTACATCATAATATACATTTTCAACAAATTAGATTGTACTATTTTTGCAGCAATACATAATAAATCACATAAACACACACTTTATCATTTTAAATAAAATATTTTTGCAACGAAATAAATATTTTTTTCTGCATCAGTTATGCTGCTGCAGTGAAAATAGATGTACAGTGAAAGTGGAAACAAAGGGCAGTTCATTCTCTTCCAGTAAAGTCGGCCTTGGCGACAAACCTGCAGGGTAGGGCTTGATTTTGCCCTACCCGAAAAAACCTATCCGGGTTTTTTCAATAAAACCAAGTACTTAAGGAGGGGGGGGGGCGTTTTTTTTTTTTTTTTTCGGTACAGTTGTCGAATTTTTATAGGTCACTCTTAATTAGTGCTAGAGGCCTATTTCAGTCGGTTTATTGAATGGGGATTTATTGAATGAAGTCCCCCCCAAGGCACAACTTTGACATGAGTCCCCCCCAAGCTACCCCTATTTCAGCCGGTACAGCGTTGTCGAATTTTTATAGGTCACTATTAATTAGTGCTAGAGGCCTATTTCAGTCGGTTTATTGAATGGGGATTTATTGAATGAAGTCCCCCCCAAGGCACAACTTTGACATGAGTCCCCCCCCCAGGCACAACTTTGACATGAGTCCCCCCCAAGGTACCCCTATTTCAGTCGGTACAGCGTTGTCGAATTTTTATAGGTCACTTTTAATTAGTGCTAGAGGCCTATTTCAGTCGGTTTATTGAATGGGGATTTATTGAATGAAGTCCCCCCAAGGCACAACTTTGACATGAGTCCCCCCCCAGGCCCAACTTTGACATGAGTTCCCCCCCCCCAAGGTACCCCTATTAAAGCTGGAAATTAGCGGTCGCCACTCGCCACATGGCGACTAGATTTTTAAAAGTGGCGACTAAAGAAATTGCCTTTGGTCGCCACTGCAGTGGCCACTTCTCTTCTACCCATTCTTTATAAAATATACCCCATTCCACGGCAAACTTGGATCGTGCGGCGGCTTTTTCGCGGTAAACGCGCCGCGCAAAGAATTCAGGCTGTTCTAAAATCTAACGTCGCCACATGCAAACATATTTCGGAAGTAAATTTTAATAGTAAACACTTAAAATTCTTCTACCCATACCCATTCTTTATAGAATTTTCTTTCCAATGCAAACTTGGATCGCGCGGCGGCGTTTTCGCAGTAAACGCGCCGTGCGCCTCGAATTCAGGCCTTCTCAAATCTAACATCGCCACTTACAAACATTTTCGGAAGTCAATTTTAACAGTAAACACTGGAAATTGGCAGGTAGTCTTACTCATATACTAAAAAAACGTATGGCTTTTTTCCATTTTTCTATAAAAGTATTAGAATTTGATTTTTAAAAAATGTCAAAATGAGAGTTTCGGCCAACTTTCGGGAGACAGAGACGAAAAGGAAGCTCGTGAGATAATCAATCGGCTGAAACTCCGATTGTATTACGTTCGCAGAAAAATTAAAAACGTCACTCGACGCATTTTCTTTGTTATATTATACCACTTTCTTTTAAAACTTGGCATTTCTATCCATTCCCAACGGCCGTATCGCATTCAGTCATATGCGCGGTTTCTCGAAATTTCAATCTTTAAAACAAGCTTTATATAGTAATATAAATTTTGGATTTATTGCTTTAATATAAAGAGGTTTAAAGAAAATCCTGAATCACAAAGCAACCGTAGTGGTAGTAAACGTGGAGCTACAGATAATTCTGTAAAAATAACATCTTTTTTCGGAAAAAGGTAAGTGCGTTTTCTGTTATTATTTAAAAAAAAAAAAAAAAAAAATTATATATGTATGTATATTTTTAGTTCTTAATCAGAAGAATGCATAATTTATTGAATATTTTATTTATTTACTACATATTATTTAATATTTGTTATTGCATATGAACTATTTTTTACTTTCTTCTATATGTAATATAGAGAAAGTATTGGATTCGCGAAAATTTTCGACCTCCGTTTTTTGACGGATCTACACGTTTTGGGGTTTCCTGAACACGAATTGATAGTTTTTAAAAAATGTCTGTACAGCCACACTCTCTAAATTCAGTTAGAGAGGGGGATTATAATTGCAAATTATTAAAAATTCATTATTATTAAAGAAAAATTAATTTATAATTCATTTGTAACATGAAAAAAAAAAAGGAAAAAGAAACTTGCAAAATAAAAAAGTATTATTAAAAAAATATTTTTTTTATTTACATATACTAATATATTTTCATGAATCAAAGATTTTTTTTTTTTTTTGAAAAAGTAGAAAATCGACACCATTCAGAATAGTGAAGGGGCAATATAATCAGAAATTTTCTGTTATAAAATAATATAACCAAAAGAGCATTTTAAACATATGAATTTTGTATTGAATAGTATTTTCTTACATTCATAGTATAAATTATGTAAATCTATTCCTATTTCATTTATTAAAATTTATCAGAAATGTATTATTGTGGATATGTTTCAAAAAGTTGACTACCTTAATTATTTTCTTAATGAATTGTCGAGACTGAACATTGAAAAAATTAAAGAAAAGAAAATTTTATTTTACTTTTACTTTTATCAGCGAGTGGCCAGTGGCCACTAACTTTTTAAAAGTGGCCACTAAAAAAATGAAGGCTAGTGGCCAGTGGCCACCAACCAAATTTCTTAATTTCCACCTTTAACCCCTATTTCAGTCGGTACAGCGTTGTCGAATTTTTATATGTCACTCTTAATAGTGCTAAGGGCCTATTTCAGTCGGTTTATTGAATGGGGATTTATTGAATGAAGTCCCCCCCCAGGCCCAACTTTGACATGAGTCCCCCCCCCAGGCCCAACTTTGACATGAGTCCCCCCCAAGGCACACCTCCCCCTCATTGGGAAAAAGAGAAAAAACGTTGTTTTGCGGCTATAAGACAGTTTGGACTTCCAATGTTATTTGTTACAGTATCTGCAGCTGAAACACATTGGTTTAATTTAATGAAAACTTTATCATGGAATTTAGATCGTCACGAATTAACTAAAGAAGAATTTGTCGATATTAACAAGTTTAGCAGTAGGCCTCTGGCACTAAATTAAAATCTGTCAATGTCAGATTTTCATGTTTTAAATAGTGAAATAATGTCGTGTCTGTATATATATATTTTTTTTTTTTAACTGCATTTTTTTTATCTAACTTATAATAAATAATCACATAAATATAAAACAAATATTACATACACTACACAGGCCTATAAAAATAATGTAGGCAAAATTTGATTTCATAACTTTAGATGATCTTTATATTATTTTAATTTTAGTGCGCTGAAACCGAAAATGAAACGAGTTTTATTCTATCACGTAGATTTTTGCCAATACAGGGTGTCTGCCGATACAATTTCACCGGTAGTTTCAAGTATGTTCCCATGATTAATTATAATTAATCATGGCAACATACCACAAAAATTAGTATATAATTACGCCAGTGGAAGAGCCTAGGAAAGAATTTTATCGGTAAAAGGTAGACACCCTGTACTGACAAAAATCTATACGTGAAAGAGAAAAACTCGCTTCAGTTTCGGTTTCAGCACACCAAAATAAAAATAAAAAAGCCAAAATTATCAAATCAATTTTTTAAATATAGACTTGTGTTATTAGAAGATGAACAACGATTTTTTTTTTTTTTTTTTTTCCCCAGAAATATTAGAGGTGCTCTAATTGCTCTATACAATAAAATCCTAAGAAATTTACCAAGAAAAATAATTTATAATTATCCTATTGGTTGCATAATCGAAAATAAATAAAAACTAGTTGGCATAGGTGGACTCTGCTCAGTTCCCCATCATATTTATGTTCTCAGAAATTTCTAGTGCGAGATATATTATAATCATGTTAAAAGAAATGAATCTGACCAAAGCTTGATACAGCGACAGAATGAAATCCCCGCCTAATAGGCTATCCACCGTTCACTTCGATATATTTATCTTATTCTAATCCATTAATTTATTTTATCGGGGTCAATTCCGTTGTTTAGTTTTCATGCTACTATTTCCAATGCAATAATCCTCAAAATTCATATTTATATGAAAAATTTACAATTCCGCTATGTTGATAAAATCGTAAATTACGAATATTTTACGAAATTTTCCTAGTAGAATATTTGTATTCAATTATGTTCAAACAAATAGCATAAACGTAATTTTGAAGTTGTCTAATGTATTCAGGATCCTCAAAATGGAAGTTTGTGCTCAATTTTGCCTTATTCTGACATGTTAAGTAAATCGTAAATTCCAAATAACTTACGAATTTTTTAATTGGAAAAATCATAGTCTATGATATTCATGCCAGTATCCTAAATAATATTTCGAAAGTGGTCTGACATCTTTACAATGAAAATATCCCTCAAGATTGACGTTTATGTGAAATTTTCTCTATTCTGCCATGTTAAGAAATTCGTAAATTTCCAATAACTTACGAAATCTTTATATTGGAAAATTCATAGTCATTAATATTCATGCCCGTGTCCTAAATAATATTTCAAAAGAAGTCTGACATCTTTACGATGAAAATATCTCTAAAAATTGACGTTTATGTGAAATTTTGCCCTATACTGCCATGTTAAGAAATTCGTAAATTTCCAATAACTTGCGAAATTTTCAAAGTAGCATATTTATAGTTACTGATGTTCATTCCGGCATCCAAACGGATATTTTAAAACTGGTCTGACCTTTTTACAGTAAAAAGTTTCCATTTAATGCACGTTTAAGTGAATTTTTGTCCTGTTCTGCCATGTTAAGAAAATCGTAAATTTCTAATAACTTACGAAGTTTTTTAATTCGAATGTTGCAAATGAATAGGGTTCTTGCCAGTGTCGAAAGTAATATTTTAAAACTAATCTGACCTCTCTGCGACAATTTGTTCTTGAGATATCGTGTACACAGACTAACAAACTAACGGACTGACCCACTAACAGACACCCTACAGACAGACACCATAGAAATTTTGTCATTTTCGGATTCCTCACACCTGAAAACGTGTAGAAAAGTCAAAAAACCGAGGTTGAAAATTTTCACGATTACCTAAGTTCCCCATACCTATAGTATGATGGGGAACTAATAAAACTGATTAATACAAATTTATTGCCAATGAAGTAAAAGTTATGTGAACATGAACAACGATTTTTTTTTTTTTTTTTTTTTTCCAGAAATATTAGAGGTGCTCTAATTGCTCTATACAACAAAATCCTAAGAAAATTACCACAAAAAATAATTTATAATTATCCTATTAGGCGAATAATCGGGAAAAAAAAATGATTAACACAAATTTATTGTTAATCAAGCAAAAGTTACGTGAAAATAGTAATTAATAAAGTTTATGATAGTAACTAACTAGTAAACTACTCCTTGAAAGTAGATTTTATATTTTAAGATTATAATTGAATTAAAAAGTTTCAAAGTGAGAAAAGTCATTCCATTACTTCATAAGTTGAGAACTAATTTATTGGGCGCATATCTTGAGTATTTAAATTATATATCTTGAATACTATACGAACATACGTTGTGTATTAATTGTATACATTGTGCATCTTTTAATATTCGCCTGGCTTGCTGATTGTCTGTGAGCATTAAAAATTGCATTGAGAATTAAAGAGTTCATTTAAACGTTGTACAATTATTGTATCAAACAAAATAAGTTCAAGTTTCCCATGCAATTCATTGCATTTTTAAAGGGAGGTGGAATGGAATAACACCTACACATTCTATATTGTCATTGCTTAAATTAGCTTTAGACAATTTGTTTTTAATTAGTTCATCTATTATGAATAATTTCGAAGTCATGACATCAGTATCACAGTTCACATACTTATCAAAATTAATATTTGGAACAACAGCAGAAGAAAAAGAAAAAAAAAAAAAAAAGATCGACCAAGAAATTTTATGTATTAGAAAAGTTGAAAAGACGTATAACCGATACTTAGCGCCGTATAAACGAAGAATTTTTGCATTAAAATGAATAAGAATGAATTGGGACTTCACTAAATGAACGCATAAATGTAAAAGACGTATAAACGGTACTTTACTGCGTGTATATATATAAACTTTACTAGTCTGTACAATACTGTTAAGTAATGCAGAAGGACAATAATTCAAAATATTTTATGAAAATTTATTGACTAGAAAAATTTAATGAAGCAACACTAAATAATTATTAAAATCAAGTGTTTTGTTATGAACAGCAGATAAACAGAATTTTAGAATATTCAAAGTACAACTATTTATTTTTTAATTTCTGTATAACTTAATCATAAAAAGACTTTAGAAATTTTAAAATTATTTTTTTAATATTAACAAAAAATTAACATTTGATTTTTTTTTTTTAATAAATCTTAAAAGAAAAAAAAAAAAAAAAAAGAAAAAAATATTTCTCAAAAACTTTAAAATTCGAAAATACCCTGGAAGAAACAAAAAACAAAAAAAACTGATAAAATCCAAAAAAAATCCTAACAAAACTCAGTTTTTTTTTTCTCCCTTCTCTTAATTCTGCAAACTTCGAGATAGATTTGACTACTTCGCGATTAATTTTGGAGAAAAATGGTAGTTTGGGGTTATCGAAGTTTCGAAGCTCTAGAATGAATAGAACCCGATTTCTGAGAGATCAATCCGTTAGAACAATATTCAACCAGAAAAATAAAACTTGAGTCCTGTTGATCACGGGATTTAATCAGTGCTTGTCCACTCGATTTTCAGGTAATCTCGGACCAGCGGAATACCAAAGAATTTGAACGCTATGTGAGAATATTTGTAATATTGAATAAAAAAAAATTATAGATAACTTTATGATCTATATAAAAATGTTATACTACAAATATAACATAGCAGAAAGATGCTACTACAAAAAAAATACGAAACTAATTTACGTATTTACATAAACAAATCGGCAAGGGATTGGGGGGGGGGGATTATTGTTCCTCTCTCGGCTTCAGTTTTGTTTTTCTTTATACATTTTCCTTACAAATAAATATTAAAAGAAAAAGGAAATACAACCACAGGCTAAAGGGTTATTAACATTATTATAAAGTTATCAGATTTTTACAAACTTCCCTCAAAATATCCTACCCCTTTCCTTTTTCTCGAGTTTTTGATTTGGGGGTGATGTAATGCATTCTATACTGAGAATCTTGGTAAATCGATTACGGGTCATTTCAAACATAAAAACGGTGAATTATGGTCTATTAATCAATCTAGCAGTACCCCTTGCTTTTAAATTTAAACAGCACCCAATTCTATTTAGTTTACAAGATAAGAAAAGGCATAAGCAATAAATACAGCACTAAAGGACAAAAATATAAACACTATTTCGAATTGAACAATAAAAATTGCATAGCTTAATTGCTTATAAAAAGTGACCTAGAAACACAGTCTACTGTTACAAACAATACCGTGAATAAACTTCATTAGCTACATATGAAAAAAGTGATATCAGTAAATCTAATTCTCATTCATAGTAAATCCATTGTTCGCAGCATGTAGTAATGACCTACAACTACCAAATCACTGGAGCACCTACCATATACATATAGTTTGATCGCTCATTTTTACCACCAACTTACTTTTTTATAAACTGCATAAGACTAAGATCATGACTCGACCAATATTTACTTTACAAAACAGTATTAGGTGTACATCGTTTGTATAAGAATTATTGCTAGCGCTTCAGTAATTTTCCTGGTGACTGTATATTACAATCGGAGTTATACATGTACGCAAAATTTCAGCTCAATCGATCGATAAGAAGAGGGTTAAAATACTAAACAAATTTTGAAATAGAGTTTGGGACCCAGGGTGATTTCCCTAACTTCGTTACTATTTAAGATGTATTGTCATTGGAGTTATACATAAATGCAAATTATTAGCTAAATCGAATAACAGAAAGAGGGTGAAAATTCAATTCTTCGATTTGACCCACATATACACACAACATACCAAATTAAATAAGAGCGCGTAAAAAAAAAAAAAAAAAAAATCCAGGATCGATTTACTTCACCCCCCACCCCCCCGCAAAGAAAAAAAAAAAGAAAAAAGAAAAAAAAGTAGACGTCTCTGCACCACACAACTATTAATTAAGGGGAAACAAAAAAAAAAAAAAAAAAAAAGAGAATAAAATAAAACACTGACACAAATAATGTAATGTCTCCAAATATTAAGAAATAATCTTTCTTAAAATTACACCACCACATAAAACCAGCGAAAATTATAAAATATTTCAATTTTCCCAAAACGAAAAATAATTTACTACTATACTACATGATTATGGAATTTTTAAGGTCACTCTCAATAATGAAACGGTGAAATGAATCTAATTAAATAAAAAACAGTTCCGTGAACTATTTTTAACCTTTTTTTTTTCCTCTAAAAACCTCTGCAAACAGTTTTACAGCAGAAAAGTTCATGAACCCATAAAGCAAAAGCATCCCAGCCTCTTTAACACATGACCGAATTTCGATACTTTTCTTTTTTTTCCCTGTCGATGTCGAAGGCCAGACAAATTCCTATCCCTCGTAATGGGGGATTATTGAAAGTGGATTTTAAAAACAGTACGAGAAAGTTCAATAAGCTCATATTACAATTTCCGAAGAAGAGTAATACATTTATATTCTCTCAAATAAAGGAATTCTCTTCCGTGGATTCATTATCCAGTGAGTATTCAGTATTTTTGTCATGTTTCAAATTTCCGCTCTCAATTTCTCTTAATAACGATCGCGTAGATTTATAATTGACATTTAAATATGCATCACTGCTGTGTTTGTATCATCTATTCATATAAAAGAGTAAACTCACTTATTCACTGGCTCAAAACAGCTGTGGCAATTCTATAGAAGATAAAGTTTATAAACCACACAAATTTTGGTAAGCAGCTTGTTGTTATGATTATGATCCCCACTAAGACAGGATTTTGCTAATTCCCCCTCCCACGTTTACCCCCTCTGTTTGCCTTTTGTTCCTGGAAGGGGGGGGACAAGAGGCAAAAACTTGTTTTTCATAACTCGATCCCAAATTACTTCACTGTGAAGAAATTGCAGATGGGAAAACAAGATTCAAGTAAAAAAATTCTGACATTTTGAAATTTTCGATTTTAAGGGAAGGGGGGGGGAGGGAGGGGAAAGCAAAATTTTGCAAAATCCGGATTTTCGAGTAGAACTCGACCAATAATAGTACAAAAATGTAAAACAACGGCCGTGTGTCGCCTTTAGGGTATTTCCAGAAAGCTTTTTTTTTTTTTTTTTTAAGATTTTCAACTTCAGGGGTAAGGGGGGGGGGGGAGTTACGAGGGGGCAAATTAGAGATCCCAGTTTAGCACTAAATTTGTCTTGGGGAAAAGACTTAAAAAAAAAAAAAAAAAAATCAAAGCAGTCTTTGGGGACTGCTGATAGAAGTGAAAACTAAGTAACTTGTGAATTGCATCGTCGAGCTATTAGATTATTATTTTTTAATTATTTTTGGTTTGTAAAGAAGTGTTTATGATCTGTATTATATGATTCCGCACAATATTTGTAGCTACCCAAATTAAATGAACTAAGCCTTATATTAGGTAAAAATATTGATTACTTATGAAATTATTTTAATTAGAAGCTGAGATACAAAAGAAAACCGATTCAGGAGACCTCAAAACGTGTAAATCAGGTGAAATTTCGAATTCCACTTTCGATAATATAAAAGTACTCTAAAATATCTTTCGAATGATGTATTAAAAATAATTTAATCACAATTAGAATTTGAAATACGTGTATTAGAATAAAATTTAATTTCCAATTAAAATGTAAATTTTTTCCAAAATCAATGAAATTTGAACTGCAACTATCCCCTGTGCTGGTAATGGCGCACAGAAAGTTTGAAAGAATTAAGAAGAAAATTGAAGCATTTTGAAATTTGCAATTTTTATTCCTAGTAGAAAAACCATGTGATGTCAATAGGTAAAAAATGTTTCTTCCGGACCAGATGGGGTGAATGGGTTGTCATGGTAATGAACGCCTGCAAAATTTCAAAGCGTTTGCTGACAATGACACCAGTTCCATAATTTTTGTTCACCCAAAAGTGCTCAACGCGCCTAAAGAAGTTTTCGCTTCAAAAATGTCGGGGAGAGTAGGGATGGATGGGACAGTTTTTACAAAAATATTTCTTACAAATTATTTTCTACTGGTGCAACATTGTAAGTTTCAGGGTAGCTAATTGAAACATTTTAACATGCTTGAAAAATAAAAATTTGATGATAATTATTAAAATATTATAACTATAAACCAATTAATATATCTATAAATATGTCCCATCCCTCCCTTATATGAGGAAAGGATGGGACATATGTTTGAAAATTTAAATACGTAATATACTGACATTTTATGAAAAATGACAAAGACTGTATGGCCACATTTGAATATATGTTTATTTAATACTATTATCTACTTTATCCAACATTATACTTTAAAAAATTCACATCAAATAGAAATTTTTCTATACTCGACATACTTTTTTAAATATTTTTTTCGTGGTTTGGATTTTGTTTTGCACATTTTCTTCTTCGTTTGTCTTCTGATTTCCTCTTTTTCAGGGATATAAATTTAAAAAATTTCTTTCTTTTTTCATATATCCCATCCCTCCCTGAGTCATACTGTCCCATCCATTCCTTTACGCAACATTTAAATAAAATAATTCATTCCTAGAAATACGGTACATTAGGCTTAACTTAACTTCTATTCATAAAAAAGCTATATTAGATATGTAAAACAATAAAAACAATTATGTTAACATCAGTGAAAGAGATTGAAAACTTGTCTCAAAAATAAAGTAGTTATTTATTTACTTTTGATGTTGTAAAACAGCTTTTCGTTGCATAAACATGCAGAACCCTGTCACTAATATAATTCATAGCATGAAATAGGATGCTGTAGTTTCTTCACAAGGTAGAAAAGTCAGAAATTAAAACTGTGTTTATTTTAAGCATAATTCCAGATGTCCCATCCATCCCTACTCTCCACTATGTGTTCTAATTATCATAGCTTGTGTTATTCTTACAGTGATCTTTGTTAACCAAAATTCAAGACATCAGGGTTTAAACTGCCATTATCTTTTTTAGCATTTTGCTAAAAGGTATCATATTTTGCTAAAACATGTCGGTCAGAATTTTGCTAAAAAGCTAAAACTGGATAACTGTATAAAATATCTCGAATAATAACTCTTTTTTTTTTTTTTTTTCTTGTAATATTTGCAGGCAAAAACTATGAAAGGACTGAAATTTTTGGGAATGATTATTTATATAGTAATTTGGATTTATTTTTAATGATTGAATTTAAATGAAAAAATATTTAAAAGTATGTCAGAATTCAGAATTTGCTTCATAGAAGCATTCTTAGCACTAGTATTTTACGATTATCTACCACTACACTTTAGTTAATTTTTCAATTGCTTTTTCATTTTACACATATGATATGAGTACCTCTTTTTCTATTGTTAAAATCAAAACATAGTTTCCCTGATTCATATTTTTAAAGTCACAAATATGGATGCTTGGCTAAAATCATCAATGAACAAAAAATAGAAAATAAAACTGAGGATAACAAAGCTAAGTAAAAGAAATCAATGGTATCCAAATAATTAACTTTCGAAAAAGCTAAAATAGTGCTTGCCTATTTTCGCTAAAATGCTAAAGTAATTTTTTTGCCAGGTTAAACCCTGCAAGACATGCAGTTAATACAAAAGTATTCCTTAACTAATTACAGTTTTTTTATTTACAATTCATTGTATGTAAACAATAAAATGTATAAAATTTCACATAAATGTGTATTATGAGAATTTTTATTATATGATAAGTTAAATAAAAAATTGACTTCTAAGATTAAGCAACAAATCAGTATAAAATAAATGTGTCAAAGTCAGTAATGAGTAGAATTACAAGTATAGTTAAAATGTGATGAAACAATACTTTTGTCTCAAAGATATAGGGCAGTGGCAAGGGTGAGATTCCGTCAGGGTCACTGCTAGTCCTAACCTAACCCCACCCCACACAACATCGAAATAATTCCTATGTTCTGTTTATTATATGGCACATTGAATAAAGAAATTAGAAAAAAAAAATTATTAATTGATTATATTTACTCAATCTTTGTCTCTCTTTTACTATTACTATATCCTGTAATATGGGAAAGTGTTTCATTGTTAATAAGACCTCAGGGTGGCTACAGAAATTCCAAAATAAAGTTCTCTAATTTTTCCATGATTAATTTTGAGAAATTTCCATGATTTCCATTACCTATTATATACATTCTATAATTTTGTGTACACCGTACTCTTGTGTAACATGCTCGCTAAACCATTGCAATTAAAAAATAAACTATACTGATGGGCAAAAATATCTCAATCTTTTTATTTTTCTTTGTTCACTTGAGAAATTAACAAAATTATAAAAATATGACTCATTTTAATTGCATAACATACTATAATATCAAGACAAAATTATTTCTCAAGTTAAAGCAAGTAAAAACTACAACGTTAGGAATGCCAATGAGAAAATAATATTGGGAATAACCTTTAGTGTACCGTCTTCAGTGCATAAAGAAATCAGAGAGAAGTGCTCTTATGTATAGAAAAGGGACCAAAATTGCATAGAAGGTGGGGGGAGTGGCCAACAGGAATTTTAGAAATAGTAGTTGTGAAAACTGTAGAAAAATTAAGAAAATGTGGACTGAATGTAAAATTTAAAACAACCAGACAAATAGAGTACAGCAAAATCACAATTAACAATATTTTTAAGATTATTTGTAAATATAGAAAGCTTCAAAGAAATCGAGCTCATGAATGGATTTAGTCCTGCAAATTATTTTAGCTGAATCAAATTTAAAATCATGATTTTCCTCCCAGCATGTATTATTTTCTCTTTGGCATTCCTAACATTGTAGTTTTTACTTGCTTTTAATAATCCAATGCCAAGTCTCCTTTTAATATTATTTCTCAAGTTGTTGCACTAAAAATAAATATTCATTATTATTATCATCATGTTTTTAATGTTAAGTAGGTGAGATTCAACTAGAAAACAGCCAATCCTGTGAAATCACAGTTAAGACAACACTTGTTTAGCCATCTTTTAGTGAAGCTTGCTGGGCAAAAATGAAAATTTCCATGATTTTTTGGTGTTTTTACAAACTTCCCTAATACAGTGGAACTTTAATAATTCGAATTTTTTACTCTGTCCCTTGAATTTTGTATTAAAAAAAAAGTTAAAAAATCATGGATAATTCGAATTTTATTTTGGGTAATTCGAATTTTTCACACGATTACCTTTAAAATATTACAGAAAAATTTGTTCTCGATATTTTTCTCAGCTAAAGTGCATTTTTTTTAAAACAGTTTTTCAAAAGAAAGATAATAAAATACAAGAGTATTTCCCATCAGAAGATATGGTCCATGTACATGAACTTCGTGTTTTTTTTTGTTTTTTTTTAATTGAAAGGTATGTCTAATGTAGACGATTATACTTTTGTATCAATTAATAAGTTGAAGCCATATACTACGTCACAAAGTGTGTACTTAAAGAAGCAATCAAATATATCTGACTATTTTCTTAAAAGTGTTGAGTAATTAAGCTCGTAAAAAATATTGATTTAATGGGGGGGGGGAGACGAGGGGGGTGAATGTAGCAATATTCTTAGATATAAAGTTTATGTGTTACATCTTTAATCGTAGAGACGTAGGCATTTTTTAAAATTATCTCTTTTTTTTTTTGACAAAATAGTATATGTAATTCGAATTTTTCTCTGGTCCCTTCAACTTTGAATTATCCAAGTTCTACTGTATTTCAAGATTGATAAAGTACCATGATTTTTCCATGATTTCCCTGATTGTTGCCACCTTGGACCGCATGATTTAACTTTTTTTTTTTTTTTCAAATAACATTTATTTCATCATTCTTTGACTCACTCTCACTTTTACTATATCCAGTAATATGATATAGTTTAAACTAATATGTAATAATTCGTAAGAGATACATGACTTTTTATTATTATTATATTAATTCAACTATACCCTGGCTTAGTATCAATTTTATTATAGCATGATCCTGTAATATGGGGGAAGTAATAATTTATGAAAGATTATTTTTAAGTTAGTTTTCTATAATATGAATTGCCTTACACACGTATAAACATTAAACAAGCATTCATTAAATTTTTCAGTTCTGAATTTCTACGAGAAAAAATTACGACTATATCCCACAATATGGAAAAATGTGTTCATAATTTATTAATGATACATAATTTTTATAATAATGATTTATCTGTAGATTGAAAGAAATAATTATTGAGTGTGAGTTTTTTTTAACTGTAGAAAATGAGTTTTTTTTTTTAATCGCAGAAAATGTTTTAGTGAAATTTATAATTAAATGTATGAATGCACATAAATTCGGAGAAATATCACATTTTTAGCGTGAAAGTACTTGAGACAACAAGAAGCATTTAATAATCTTTACTATATTATGAAAAATAAATAAAAATAAGTCTTGCAATAAGTCAGAATCAGTTTTCAATCATACAGCCACAGAGATTAAAAACTAAAGAAGCATCTTTTCATAATATAATTAGAGAGAAACTGATTTTGCTTGTTAAGGGTTAAATAAATTATTAAATTATACACGCATGTTCGTTCAAATATTTAAAAAAAATTCGTTACAAAAAATTAAGAAGATTATTTTTAGACTATATTCTTATATCCACAATAATAAAAGAATCTGTCTCTTTGTCTGTGCATCTATATGTTCAGCCCCTACTGAACGTGAAAGTACAAAATTTGACATACGGGTGTTCAGAAGCCTTCCCTAGTGCATAGTGCAAAAATTAAAAAATTTAAATTAGATCCGGAGATATTAATTAAAACGTCAACCTATGTCTAATCAAAAAATGAATCAAAAAGCCAGGCAACCATAATTTTCCCCCAAGAACCGCGTTCCTCAAAAGAAAAAGAGAGAGAAAATTTCACAGGTTTTTGTAAAGCTATCCCAGCTAAACTGTTGCAGATATTGAAAATACACCTGTATCACGAGAAAGAGCATTTATTACCAATTCTTACGGTACAATTTTTTTTTTTTTTTTTGTTAAATACGGATACCAAGCAGGAGTTTGCAAAGTCGGATTTTTCAAGGATCGCAAACCAGCTGGTCGCCGAAGGCGGCTAGTATTAAATAAACATTTTTACTGTCAGATTTTTTCTAAGGATGTACAGGAATGTTCAAGAAACAATATATATTATTCAATATTTTAAACAATGCTTATCTGCATAACTTGACAAATCTAGACCGCAGTGCACAGAATACAATAATTTTATGAATGCTTTTTCATTTTAAAAATTAATTTAGAAATAAAATATCTAATGATTATTATTATTTCTTTTTATACACAAAATAAAATAATCCTAACGTAAATAAAAGGTTCCCATTAATTCTGGTACTAAAATAACTCGTGTTCACCCTTACAAAAAAGTCCCCCAGAATTTTAATAATTCTTTATCCAAGCTATTATTTAACCAACTGAAATATCCTTAAATTAATAAATACAATTCCATAAAACTATTTTCAGGGTGGCTAGCATTTAAACCTTTTTAAATTCCCTGACTATTTTTCGAGATTTTCCTCCATTTTTCCCTGACTCTCACTGTTTATTTTCGATGAAAATTTCACGACATTAGCAAAAAAATTAACGATTTAAAATATCATTAACAATTTAATGATTAATATTAGCTATTTTCACAAAATTTGATACATTTTCCTGACTTTAAAGGAAATTCCCTGATTCTTGGATTTTCCCTGACTGCTAGCCACCCTGATTTTGGAATTAAATATTCTCTATTGTCTGTACAGGGAGCTCAAAACATCTCTAGATTGAGGATTAAAAACCTTATTTTACTAAAAATCATAAATGATTAAAAAAATAAAAAACCTCCAAAAAAAGATCTACAAAAGCCCTCAAAAGTTCTTACAAAGTGAAAATACGCCCCTACATCCGGAAGAAAACTTCTATAAGTCATTATGCGTAGGGACAAATCCCTACAGTTCGCAACACTGCTAATTCTCTTGATACTGAAATTGCTAAAAATATACTAGATGACTAGCACCCATTTTTCGGAACAACTATAGTATTTCCCCACAACTGGATTTGGTGATTATGGCTAAATCATAAATTATAAATCTAAAATAAACAGCATGCAGGCTGCCGTATTATATTGCAAAGAAAAATCACCAAATCCAGTTGTGGGGAAATACTATAGTTATACCAAAGCAGATTTTGCTCCAAGCTAGCAGTGACTTGCAAATTTTTTTGAATGTTTCTTTGTAGAACATATAGATGGCAGCACCAGATAAATCGACATCTGCTAGTGTGTGATGTGAAGCATTGTTTATAATGGCAGTCACAAATGTGTTAAAATCTTCTAGTAGTACATAATATTTACTTCATTCACTAAAACATTAAATATGACATCTAACATATTTATATAAAGAAACAGCGAGTGGGCTTTACATCCCACTACAGTCCGTTAAGAAATTACAAGACCACTTTAATTTTGTAAATAAGAAAAATAAAAATTCTAATCATAATTTAAATACATAAAAAACAAATTGCTGTATATTTTTTATTATTCGTTTGCAATAACTTGGTATAATGCAATAAATGTTTAAAATATATACTAGAAATAAGTGAAAAATAATCTGTTAACAAAATATAAGACTACTTGTCAAAAAACAAAAAATTAATATGATATTGATCCTCCCTTTTTCCCCGATGACCTCAAACACTGTTTTTTATTGAAGTAACCAGGTGATTCAGCTTTAGAAATATTATACCATTCTTTTACAATGGCTACTTCCAGTTCATTGGCAGATGAAAATTGTTTAGCATAAACTTTGCGAAATAATATACCCCGTAAGTTTTCCATGGGGTTCAAGGCTGGACTTCGACTTGGCAATGGCAAAACATTAACATTTTTTTTTTAAACCACTTCTGAGTGGATTTAGATGTATGACAAGCAGCATTGTCCTGTTGAAACATCCAATTAGCACCACCTAATAAAGGTCCAAACCATGGGCGTCGGCACATAGGGGCAAGGGGGGGCACTCGCCCCCTCCTGGAAAATTCTAATAAGTAAAAAATTATGAAAAAGAAATTTAATTAAAGCTTTAAAACTGTCATTAGAATTGAAATGACCAAATAAAATTTATGTCACAAAGCCGATTAGATTCAAACCGACCCGACTTTGTAGGTTGTCTTTCTCTAACTTTTCCCTTCAAATAGATTTTAAATCGACTTGACAGCAGTTTTTCGAATTAGTGTTGGTTTGGAATAAGCTATATAATTTTTATAAGTAAAATGTATTAGCTTAAATTATATGTATAAAAATTTATTGTACTAAATGCTTACACAGAAGTTTACTTAATCACTTCAATCAACCAGCCAACCATTTGAATCGAACTGAATTTTTAAAAAAATATGCTGAAATTTTGTAGTGTTAAGTTTGCCCCCTCCTGAAAAATTTTCTGGCGACGCCACTGGTCCAAACGGTATATGATCATATAAGCTAATATTGTGTAGTATTCATATGACCTGAAATATGCTGTAAATCACACAATCCCTCATAACTGAAAGCTCCCTAAGTCATTACTGATCCTCCACCCATTTGTCGACTTAAGCATTTTTTTTGTTCCTTCCTCAAGTCACGTCAATAGTGTTTGTAACTGTAACCCTCGGGACCATCAAGCTTAAATTTCTTTTCATAAGAAAATATAATTTGTTTCCACTCACCATTCTTTGACATGACATTTTTAACTAAAGCTGGAAATTAGCGGTCGCCACTCGCCACATGGCGACTAGATTTTTAAAAGTGGCGACTAAAGAAATTGCCTTTAGTCGCCACTGCAATGGCCACTTCTCTTCTACCCATTCTTTATAAAATATACCCCATTCCACAGCAAACTTGGATCGCGCTGCGCCTTTTCGCGGCAAACGCGCCGCGCAAAGAATTCAGGCTATTCTAAAATCTAACCTCGCCACTTGCAAACATATTTCGGAAGTCAATTTAATAGTAAACACTTAAAATTCTTCTACCCATTCTTTATAGAATACCCCATTCCAATGCAAACTTGGATCGCGCGGCGGCGTTTTCGCAGTAAACGCGCCGTGCGCCTCGAATTCAGGCTTTCTCAAATCTAACATCGCCACTTACAGACACTTTCGAAAGTCAATTTTAACAGTAAGAGTAAACACTGGAAATTGGCAGGTAGTCTTATTCATATACTAAAAAAACGTATGGCTTTTTTCCATTTTGGATTTTTTCCATGGCTTTTTTCCAAGCATTAGATTTTGATTTTAAATAATCTGGTGTGTCACTCACACGACTTTCTCTTACCCTGAAATTTAATACTATAAATACAGGTTGGAGATTAAGAGGTAAGATAACGAGTACTGTTATGTAAACAATTCATATTAGGCTTCTGAAGAGTTTTATATGATAATTAGTTCTGTGTGAGGGGGGCTACCGCCCCCCTCAACCCCCCGTTTCATTATTGCACCTACATTTATATAGAATTTAATTCGGTTATTAAAAAATATTTCTCTTTTTAAAAAATAATTTATTAAAATTATTATTTAAAAAAATTATCTTTTATGATAAGGCAGACGATTTCCATATTAGAGAAGTAGTTTAACACCAAATATCCAAAAAAAGTCCATTTTATTCTCAATAAAAAAAAAAAAAAAAAAAAAAGTACGATTTTTTTTCTAAGTTTTGTTTTTGTTAAAAGTAAAAAAAAATCGATAAATTTGTTTTAAATTATCACAGATCGATGGTTCAACCATTCGTTTTAAAGGTATTTTCGAGCTCTTTTGAAAGATACCCATCATGAAAATTTACTCCCCTCGAGGGGGGACTTCCCCCCCCAGGGGGGGAGGCGAGGCTCCTACATACACAAAAAAAATTTCCCAGTTAACTGTCTCTATTACAAAAAATATATATTTGTTTCATTTGGTTTAGTGCAGTCTATAGACATTAAACTCTATTTTCCTGCAATTTCCCCCATAGACGTAATGTATTAGAATTCTCTTGATTGTCCCTGTACACGAACCATTTGCTTGATCTTAACGAAAAGCTTACTGTAGCATCCCTATATGATACACATTTAGAATACCAAGTTTGAACTTTCTGCCATAATTTGTTTTTGAGATATGCTGATAACAGACAGACACACACACACACACACACACACAGACCATTTGCTAAAAACATGATTTTCGTATTCAGGGGACCTCAAAACGTGTAAATATAACAAAATCTCGCGTTCGAAAATTTGAGCCTAAAACAATACTTTCTCTACCTTATGGGTAAGAGAAAGTAAAAAATGTCAAAATGAGAGTTTCGGCCGACTTTCGGGAGACAGAGACAAAAAGGAAGCTCGTGAGATAATCAATCGGCTGAAACTCCGATTGTATTACGTTCGCAGAAAAATTAAAAACTTCATTCAACGCATTTTCTTTGTTATTTTATACCACTTTCTTTTCAAACTTGGCATTTCTCTCCATTCCCAACGGCCGTATCGCATTCAGTCATACGCGTAGTTTCTCGAAATTTCAATCTTTAAAACAAGCTTTATATAGTAATATAAATTTTTGATTTATTGCTTTAATATGAAGAGATTTAAAGAAAATCCTGAATCACAAAGCAACCGTAGTGGTAGTAAACGTGGAGCTACAGTTAATTCTGTAAAAATAACATCTTTTTTCGGAAAAAGGTAAGTGTGTTTTTTGTTATTATTTAAAAAAAAAAAAAAAAAAAAAATTGTATATATGTATGTATATTTTTAGTTCTTAATCAGAAGAATGCATAATTTATTGAATATTTTATTTATTTACTACATATTATTTAATATTTGTTATTGCATATGAACTATTTTTTACTTTCTTCTATATGCAATATAGAGAAAGTATTGGATTCGCGAAAATTTTTTACCTCCGTTTTTTGACGGATCTACACGTTTTGGGGTGTCCTGAACACGAATTGATAGTTTTTTTAAAAATGTCTGTGTGTGTGTGTGTGTGAAACACACATTGTGAAATCTCGACTACAGCCACACTCTCTAAATTCAGTTAGAGAGGGGGATTATAATTGCAAATTATTAAAAATTCATTATTATTAAAGAAAAATTAATTTATAATTCATTTGTAACATGAAAAAAAAAAGGAAAAGAAACTTGCAAAATAAAAAAAGTATTATTAAAAAAATATTTTTTTTATTTACATATACTAATATATTTTCATGAATCAAAGATTTTTTTTTTTTTGAAAAAGTAGAAAATCGACACCATTCAGGATAGTGAAGGAGCAATATAATCAGAATTTTTCTGTTATAAAATAATATAACCAAAAGAGCATTTTAAACATATGAATTTTGTATTGAATAGTATTTTCTTACATTCATAGTATAAATTATGTAAATCTATTCCTATTTCATTTATTAAAATTCATCAGAAATGTATTATTGTGGATGAGTTTCAAAAAGTTGACTACCTTAATTATTTTCTTAATGATTTGTCAAGACTGAACATTGAAAAAATTAAAGAAAAGAAAATTTTATTTTACTTTTATCAGCGAGTGGCCACTAACTTTTTAAAAGTGGCCACTAAAAAAATGAAGGCTAGTGGCCAGTGGCCACCAACGAAATTTCTTAATTTCCACCTTTATTTTTAACCCATTTTAGTCTTTCTTCTCGATGGTGTTTCGATAACTTTTTTTCTTCAGTTTCATAAATTCCATATTAATATTTAATTTAAGACTCTTCTAGACTGTTACACGTGAAGTTTTCTTGCTGAAACTTTTCAAAATTTCACGAGTTTTACCAAAAACCTTTATAAAATAAAATTTTTTTTCACTTCACACTCCGATAATTCTTTACCTCGAGGCATCTTCAAATTAATCGTAAATAACATATTCAAAACCTAAGCCTTTGCTTCTTAGGTAATGCTTTTACGAAATACTGACGCATGCGCTTTATATTGAGTTTGAGGCCATGTGTAATATGCTAATTTTCTCAGGTAGTCTTATAATTTCTTAACAGCCACAGTCTTTAATTTTTAGAAAAATGAAAAAGTTTTAATGAAAATTTAATTTTAAAAGTTGGAATTGGTATGTGTCTTACAGTCAATTTTAAATGTGCAACTAAAAATTTGTATATTATGCTCTCTTACACTTGTGGTCTTATACTTTCTTAACGCACTGTAGTGCTACAATAGTGGTGACTGACAGGGACACACCACACCCCTAAGAATGGTATGGAGACATGCCATTTGATTCTCTGAGGTGGATATGGTTCTTCTGCTTTTATGACCCCCAGAGTTACAATTAGGATCAGAACATGGAGGACACTGTGACCACGGCATATTTTAAATGCATCAGCCACCATTGATATACATGACAGGATATAAAGAAATTAAATTACCTCTAAAATATTTCACATATACATTAATTATATCCACTACAACACATATGAAAATCAAAATGACTGAATACAATCCATTGAAATTCATATATTTACTTATACATAGATATTCACCTAAAATATCATTTACTAAAGGAATTTATATAAAGTATTCCTTTAGCACCAAAAGTACCAAGTAATGTTATGTGTCTGACTTACATTTTGTAGGCAATATTGCAAAGTTTTCTGTTGTTTGATTTTGATAGTATTGTTGGGCACTGTAGTTTACGGCATGTTCCGACCCAAAATAGTACTCCACGGTCCACCGAAGTGGGAAGAGCCATTCCCTCCATGGAAGATAAAAAATATGGCATGTCTCCCGACTACCCTTAGAGGTGAGTCCCAGATCATCAGCAGTTGCCTATAATGTAGCACTAGAGCAACGAAAAACCCACTCAAACTCAACTCCGACACAAGAAATCTGGCACTTTGGTGGCCCTATTCAAAATACATTTTTAACATTTTCAAATAATCTGCAATATTTTTTAACTCATGAAATTGACATTCCTTCTGTGGAGGGTCAAAACTGTGATGGCATGTCTTCGGACCACCTTTAGGGATGAGTCCCAAACAGTCAAACCAATTGCCCATAGCGTAATATCTGTGCAACATAAATATTACATTAAAAAAGAAATAAACTTTATTCCAGTCTGTTAGCTTTGGTGAATTAGTACACTTCTATAAACACGCAATACGCCAACGGATGCAGCCGCCTAAACTGAAATCTAGCGAGCGAAAGCCGTCAAAAAGACGGCTTTGGCGTTTCTAGCGTTAAACAAATTCCATAAATAACAAATTTTTTTACAGAAAAGATAATGAAAGTTTTTAATAGTTTAGATACGTGTTTTGATAGAGAAAACACCGACCGTTTTCAAAATACTATGAATGAAGTAAGTTAACAGAAACTCTTGGGGAGAATGAAATACGTGAATTGGGACATCCGATCTATATAAAACATTAATCGCAATACAAATCACACTGCCAATTACACCATTTTCATACATAACATTAAAAAGTTCATTTAATAAATAAATTACTTCAGTTGAAGCAGCGAAAAGTAAAAAAGATAAGCCGTGTAAAAGTAAATAACACGATAATCAAGTCATTTAAAAGCTTCGTTTAAAAAATAAATAAAGCACAATAAATTAATAAATGAACAGCACATTATATAACGTTCGAAATGGTAATATATATCAAAATCACTGAATATTAATGAGGAAACTTACTGTAAATTTGAAAAAAACACGCCCACAAACACTTTTGCAGCCGATAAACTTTAAAGAGCCGAATTTACCCACCTGTCATGATACAAGTTGCCAAGAGAAATCTGAAACTTTAAAAAATATTAAATAATATTAATTTTGATTTGTTATTTAATTCATCTTCTAAAAATTAAACTTGATGATATTTTTTATTGAGATCCATTCAAATTTTTAATATTTTTCATGAATGTTTACTGGGATTCAGTCAGTTTTCTATGATTAATTATATAAAGTATACGGTCTTTTATAAATGAGTAGATATATATATATATTTTAAATAAAATATGTCTTTAAAATTATGTCTGTTTTTATAAATTAAGAAGTAAAATCGAATCTATTGATAAATAATCGATCAAACACGATATGATATAAGATATAATTCGATGTAAGTTCGATCATTCGAATTCGAGATTTGAATCGAATGAAAGTAAAACAAAACAAAACAACAATGAAATATTAAAATAATGCGCTACGTTGATGTTACAGCTGTTTCATCAAATTAAAATTTGTCATCTGTTACTCCTAAAACACTCCTATTTTTTTATCCCCATCTATCACAACCTTATGTCTTTTATAGTGTTTGTGTTACTTGTTACTTAATGATTAAAAACACTTTCGTTCTTTGTTTTGTACTCTGTGTTTGAGATATCTCCAGATGTGGATATTCGGCTATGGGTCATTGATGTGGAAAACAAATTTCAAATATGAAGAAAGTCTCGTGGGATATATCAAGGGTTATATTAGGCGATTTTGGCAGTCCAGTGAAGATCACCGAGGGATCCCTGGAGCAGTAAAGATGTTTTAATTTCACTTTTTCTTTTCTTCTTATTAGATACTAATCTGTTTAAAATCCATTATTGTTGAATTAGAATTGAAACGTACCATTGAAAAATAAGAACCTTATGAACAAACATCATATCTTGCTCATCATAGCAGTTTTTCTTTTTTTTTCTTACGAAATTATTATATTTTATAATTCAATATCATTTTGTGTATGTTATACCACTGGCTAGTACTAAATTGCACAGCAGTGATATTGGTAAATTATAATTATTAGTTAAGTTGCTTCCTTAAATTGTTTTATAGTAATGTACTGTAAAAAAAAAAAAAAAAAATTTTTTCTTTTTCTGTCAAGAATAATTTAAGTAAAAAAAAAAATTAAATACAATTTTTATTATTTAACTGTCTATGAATATTTGTAGTCTTTTTGAAATTTTTTGATGTGGCTGACTTTAACATTATTGTATATTAAAGTAATGAGATAAACAGAAAATATATTCTTCAGGACACAACAAATTAAATCTACAGATATTACAACTTGTACCTTGACTGATTGATTGAAAGTTAATATTCACAGTCACATGTTAAGTAACTATGCATAATATTTAATATTAATTTAATATAACATTTTATTGAACCAAGTATAGGCAATCATTTGAAATAATATTGAAAACATGGAAGCATTTTCTTAAAAGGATTATTTATATACAATGAAAGGGTTGTTTTTATAAATTTCAGTTTTATGAGGTAGTAGGTATTGTGTAAATGTGAATTTTTTTAAAGGGCCCATTTTTTAGATTTGAATTTTGTAAACAGACCCTTTTCATGTAAATGCACCGAAAGAGCCGTAATTTTTGCCTAGTTTAACTTCTGCTATGATTAATTTGGAATTGATAGTTTTTAGCAATAATAGCTAACATATAGTATACCGTTTACCTTGTTATTTTTATTCGATGTACATAACATTTTATTAAAAGATAATAATTAATTGAAAAAATGTTAGCATATTTATAAATTTAATTTCATACTAGTGATAATGGGCAAAATTGACAGTCGCCACTCGCCACATGGCGACTAAATAAAAAAGATGACAATTGAAAAATTATGTATCGATTGCCACTGTAGTCGCCACTTTTGCGATTTATGAAAATTTTTAAAAAGCTAGCGACGACGATCCCGATCAAATGCCTCGCAAAAGCCATGTAATTTTTAATCTTTCTGCGTACAGAACATAAATATTAATGTTCATTTTTTAAAATTTGCTTTGTTAGACTGTAGAATCTATAAAGAGGTAGATTTGTTCAAAATTTGCACTCATGTAACTTTTTGTGCTCCGCTAAGTAATAACAGTATGAAAGACTAGACAGTATATTAAACCCATAAAAATATAGATATATATATATATTATCATGATATCAGTGAGAGATATACAATAATAAACTAATCTTTAAAAATTCTATCTGAGGTAGGCATAATTGTGATTAAGAACTTACTTAAATTCTTAGAACAATGAATTTGTATTATAAACAAGAAATGATAACTATTTACAATGGACAAAAAAAAAAAAAAATTGAAATAGGTATGCAGGGCCTGAAATTTCAACTCCGTTTACACTCGCCGAAAAAAATGTTTTACTCACTAGAAAATAGGGCTGTGATTATTTTTTTCTTTTTTACATTTTTTAATCCTAACTGTTTGAAATGCTTTTACAAATATGCCGTATATCATCATGTCTCATAATCATCTGTAATCAAAAACCATTACAATGCATTGTATTTGCGATTTGAAAAAGATTAAAATACCTATAAATGCAAAGAATCATTATTTATTTAACTTTTTACATCAGAAATGTCTTTTTCGTCCATTTTTCTTTTGTAATCAGATGGAATGTCGATGAGTATAACTTGTTCATTGTCACTTGAAATAGCCATTTCGGAATTACTTTTTCGATAAAATCATTTATTGTAAATTATAACAGTGGGCGACGGGCAAAGAGGCTCTCTGCTCGTGTATTCTCACTGTGCTTGAAGAAATAACAGTGGAAGAAACGAAACAGCCGAAGAGATTAAAACTTTTATGCATGCACTAAGCATTTTTACTTTTCCATGTTGGGGTGATCGTCAGGCAGCGTGCACACAGACTCAGCACTCCGAGAAGAGAAGAAGGAGAGGTTAAATATGAGGTTATAAGATGGCAAGATTTTGCCATATTTAAATCTATAAAAAGAACATTACTCTCACCATATCGTGTAAGAATTCTAACTAGACCAAATTTTTACTCGCCATAGTAAAAATTTCACTTGCCCATGGCGAGCGGAAATTTCACGCCCTGGATATGAATGCATGTTCAAGTATAGTTTAAAACAAACTATATGTGAATGGATTTAAATTTAACAAATAATTTTTTATTTTTTATTTATTGTTTTCTTTATATATTTATAAACTTTTACTGTCCAAAATTATTCTTATATACCTAATTTATTATTCAAGTGAAATTGTGTTATTATTCAGTAATATGTGTTTTATTTGAATAATATTCTCCTTTTATTATTCAAAGTGAAAATAATTTGTTATGGGTTCCAAAATCTGCACAACCTCAGGTCCCGAAATGTACAATTTTTTTTTACTCTCTACAGTATATGAAATTGTACTAAAAGATTATTAATATTAAATTATTAGAATGTTATACTAAAGCATACTAAAAGATATTTATACTAAAACAATACCCAAATTATTGAGAACTATGTGTTTGACATACGTATTTCTTAGGGCATGTCCCAAGGTACAATCACAACATGGTTTAAATAAAATCAAAATGGTGGTCAATTAGGGCTGACTCTAGGCTAATTTGGCAGGGTGCTCCACCCTGCAGCCCTTTTAGACCCATTTTAGCACCCTGTGGCCATTTTTCAACCCATTTTAGCACACTGCTGCCCTTTTAAAAACATTTTGGTACAAAGTAGCCTTTTCTAACATTTTAAATGTTGAGAGACCTTTAGATAATTTTCTTCCCGACTTTTCAGCTTTCTAGCAATAGTTCTACAGCATTCCTGGAAGAACAAATGCATCCATGTAACCTATATATATTATATATATATATATACACACACAGTCACACATTAAATTAGTAATTTACTTCTGTTATGTACAAAAACCACAACATAGAAGACTGCAAATTATTCAAATAATGTCCTTTTTGAAAATAAGTTGTCCTTTTTATTGAATTTCCCCCGATGGAAAAATCTTCTGTTCAATATTGAGTAGAATGGTTTTACAAATACTAGTTCTGAAATCGAAATTAGAATGAGAAAAAATAATTTACTTTTAAGAAATGAAATTTTCTTTCACTCACTAAGTCCTGTGTTCAGTGTTTCTGATGCTGCCTTCAACTGTGCTGTTATCTACTATTTGTTAAGAGTCATAGTTAGAAAAAAAAAATTTTTTTGATGTTGCCACTTAGCTTTTAAAAACTGCTAATGTCCCAAGGTACAACACTCTCCCCTATTTAATAAACTAAAGTTTCTTTAGATTATATACTATCTATATAAATGTATATGTGTGTACATGAATATCTAATGTAGTTGCTAAAATATTTTAATTAAAGAATTTCTGTGAATACTTTCAATAGGAATGTATTTAGAAATAAAAACTTTATAAGCAAGCTTCACAAATTGTAAAAATATGGGAAAATTGTTTCGTATCAAAATCATTGAACATGAACCTTCAACGGACTCCCCCCCCCCTCCCCCGAAAAAAAAAAAAAAAAAAGTTAGTAGAGATACGAATAACTTTCAGAATTCCAGAGTTGTTATTTAAATGACGTGATGCATAATAGTACAGAAACAGAACTAAAAAAAAATGACTGAAAAAGTCTGAAAATTAGCAACCAATTCTCAGACATAGGATTCTAGTAAACACTCCAATTTTTGCCTAAAATATAATACACTGCAATAACCACTGCTTAATAAATTCACTGGTTAATAAAATCAGCTGCTTAATCTGATCAAATTGTCAGGACCGGAATCAAATCAATACAAAGTATTTTTAAATCGCCGGTTAATATAAACTAAAAAATAATATCCTTAGCAGCTAAAAATATTATTTATGCACACTAAAAATTTTTATTTATAATTTTTTTTTTTTTTTTTTTTTGTGAAATGAAAAAAGAAATTAAAGCACAACAATCCTTTTGTTATCTCTCTTTGTTGAAAATTTTACACTTGCAGCATGGTTACAAATTAAACACGCCCCATAACTTATCTTTGTAACAATTTCAAGGAACATAAGTTTCAAATTTGATTTGATTTGCAAATTATAAATATTTTTTAAGTTTTAATAGACAATTTCTAGTACTTATTTTGAAATAACTATCTATAAATCAAGCAGTTTAAACAGAAATATTTTAAATTTATAAGAAAAGAGTGAACTTTTGGTAAAATAATCATGATTTTCCACAAAGGAAAGTGCATATGAACTTAGAATGCATTTAATTTACTATATCGAAGGAACGATTAATTAATTATCTACCAAAATTTTTTAATATTGTTTATTAATTCCACTATTCGTTACCTCTTGAAATTTCTTTCCAAATTCACTTTTTCCTTGAGTGCAGGAATGTTCGCCAGATATAAAAATCAGTCTTTTAATAATCACTTTCACTCAGGATGAATGTGATTTTAATAAGTGGCAGGTCAGGTACTGTATCTGTGAAATATTGAAAGAGCATTTTTTTCTCAAATTTGTGCCAGACTGACATGAAAACTTGCTTAACAAAAACCAATTAATTTAAAAAGGACAGTTCTCAATAATTCTACAGTTTTTTTTGTTTTTTTTTAATACTTAGACAAAAAAGAGAAGGAGTGCATTGATTTGTTACTGAACATTTGTAGTGTATTTGTATAATATGACATATTGCTATACTTTGAGAAGTAGTGATAATTTTGTCGATTAGTGGCAAAATAATTCCATATTTTAGAAATCAGCTGTGAAAAAAATACCTTTTTTGAGCAGTTAGCTGAAATTACATTTAAAGTTTAGTAATCAATCAGCAAAGTGATTCTGCATTGCATTTCAGCAGATTCATACTCACTCCAAAGAAACAGAAATTTTGTTGATTATTTATTAAATGAAATAATCAGTATTTCAGTAAACTGCTTTACAAAACAAATGATGCAAATTTTATCAATTTGCGATGAAATAATTGCTATTTCAAGAAGTTTGAGATGTTCAGTCTCGAAGTTTCATTAAAAGAATTGCATAATTTGAGGAATAAGGTAAGATTAAATGTAAATTTTACTATATATCTGCGAAACAATCCCATATTTCAGAAATAAGGCACTAAAAGTTACGTACCTCACTAACATTCTGAAATAATAATAAATAATATTATAGTTTTAAAAAATTAAAGAACACGCTTTCATAGAAATGCGAACTAAAAAGCACAAAATATCTAAGTATTAAAATTCAGGGTAAGAGAAAATCGTGTGAGTGACACACCGTAATATTTACATACATTTAAATATTTAATTAAAATAATTTAGAGTTAAACAAAAACCATTTTTAAAAAATCTCCCCTGACTGGGCTTGAACGCTGGACCTTTAGGTTCGTAGCGTGGAGCTTTACCTCTCAGCCACATCGCTCATGTAGGGAAAGTCTTTTTTTACAATATAGATTTTTTGTTTGCTCCCAGAGCGGTTACAAACATACATACAGGTGAAGCTAATAAAAGAGTGTTAAAAAAAAAAAATCTAAGAATGACAAATTGGCATATACTTTTTTAAAGCATAAAAAAGAAGAAAAGTTGTATCTAATCTTAATAGATTTAGAGCCCAGTGGCAGAAACACCGCAACACGGTGACATAGTTGCGGACACAGAAAAACAGCTTGTGGACAATTTTTGTCTGCATTGATAAAAAAATTGTCCGAAACTTTCGGATAACAATTAACTTATAAAAATTTCTGTATCAAAACTAAAACTAATACTTTTATTATTTATATTGTGTTGTGTCAAACATTGCGATAAAATATTTAATTGAATGAGATGAATTGAATGAATACATACAATTGTTTATACTATATTGTTCTGTAGTAAAATTGCTTTCGTGTATTGTTGCACGAGATTACCACTGATGTTAAGCTCCTCCCCCCCTCACATCAGCTTTCAGGCTTTTTGAGTGTAAGCCATTTTCACCCCTGATTACACGCGAATTTTGCAGACATATTATGAAATTTTAAAACCCTGTCACAGACAGCTACAAAACTTTCTGCCACTGTGGATTTAGAGTAGACCGTAGACCTGGACATCTTTGCATTCAACAAGGGAAGTATGAATTAGTAAAATCTCTATTGACAGCAAATTAAGCTTAAATTAAAACGTGTGGGGAAAACATAGAAAGTAGTACAAATTTTGTGCAACTGCATCAAAACCCCTTGAGTCATGATAAGACCCTGAAAATTATTTGACCTGTTTTTATGAAAACTACTCATTTACATGAAATAAAATGTTTCACATTAGTAATTAGGACTTGTCTTGTCATCATATTGATATAACACAAATGTTGATTTAGTGCTAACATCAATTATTTGAATTAGAGTTAACAACCAATATAAAATTTTGGTATCAGATTGATGTAAAATAATTTTGATTTACTGTTAACGTCAGCAATCTGAATTCTTTTTTGGGCATTTGGAATGTCTCTATTTAATAGTAGTACACATTTTTGTTTATCTTATTTATGAAAAGACATTTTTCATATATATTATTAAGAATATTTCATTTAAATAAAACTTCTATATTTTATTTTAGCCTGGAAGAGTTGTGACTATCATATCAACAAACAATCCAGAGGTAATTATATTAATTTTAATAAACGTCATATTTCTAACTAAATTCGTAAACCTTTAAATATACTGTAAAATACTCTTCAAGTGCCTTCTCAATCTTCAAGAAAAATAAGAATATATTTGGGGAAGGAGGGGGACAGATAAACATTAAAACTAGTTGGCATAGGTGGACTCTGCTTAGTTCCCCATCATATGTATATTCTCATAAATTTCTAGTGCAAGACATATTATATCCATGTTAAGAGAAATGAATTTGATCAAACGTTTGACATAGTGATAGAATGAAATCCCCGCCCAATAGGCTACACACCATTCAGTTTGATATATTTATCTTATTCTAATCTATTAATTTATTTTATTGGGGTTAATTTCGTAGGTTAGTTTTCATGCTACTATTCCCAATGCAACAATCCCAAAAGTGCACATTCATATGGAATATCGCCTAATTTTGCTATGTTAATAAAATTTTAAATTACGAATAACTTACGAAATTATAAAATAAATTAAAAGACCTTACTTAGGCTTCATCTTCTTGCAGAAGATGAAGCCTAAGTAAGGTCTTTTAATTTATTTTATAATTATGTTGTGCTTCATTTAATAAGTTAACTTACGAAATTTTCCTATTAGAATATTTCTGTACTGATAAGTATAAAGGATTTAAGTCCAAAAATGTTGATTTTGAGTTAAGTATATAGTAAGACCCAGAAAAAAATTCTTTATCGATTGGTATAAAGGATTTAAATCCATGTCATTTAGTCTTTGAGAAAATCCATTGGTAAAAAAAGATTCAAGTCAGAAATTTAGCATTAATCTTTGGTATAAAATATTTAATTCAATTTTTTCCCTTTATTAAATGAAGATTGACAATCACTGAACGGTATAAAGTGTATAAATCAACATAATCCCTTTTTCCTAATCGATTCTTTTGATTCTAAATTCTAAATAACTTATGAATTTTTAAATTGGAAAAATCATAGTCTATGATATTCATGCCAGTATCCTAAATAATATTTCGAAAGTGGTTTGACATCTTTGCGATGAAAATATCCCTCAAGAATTACGTTTATGTGAAATTTTGCTCTATTCTGCCATGTTAAGAAATTCGTAAATTTTCAATAACTTACGAAATTTTTATATTGGAAAATTCTTAGTCATTAATATTCATGCCAGTGTCCTAAATAATATTTTAAAAGTAGTCTGACATCTTTACGATGAAAATATCTCTCAAAATTGACGATTATGTGAAATTTTGCCCTATACTGCCATGTTAAGAAATTCGTAAATTTCCAATAACTTGCAAAATTTTCAAATTAGCATGTTTATAGTTACTGGTGTTCATTCCAGCATCAAAACTGATATTTTAAAACTTGTCTGACATATATACAGTAAAAATTTTCTTTTTAATGCACGTTTAAGTGAAATTTTGTCCTATTCTCCCGTGTTAAGAAAATCGTAAATTTCTAATAACTTACGAAGTTTTGTAATTCGAATGTTGCAAATGGTGTTCTTGCTAGTGTTGAAGTAATATTTAAAAACTTATCAGACATCTCTGCGACAATTTGTTCTTGAGATATCGCGTACACAGACTAACAAACTAACAGACACCCTACAGACAGACACCATACAAATTTTGTCATTTTCGGAATCCTCACACCTGAAAACAAGTAAAAAGTAAAAAAAAACTGAGGTCGAAAATTTTCACGATTACCTAAGTTCCCCATACCTATAGTATGATGGGGAACTAAAACAGCAAAAATAAAGAAATTGACACGTATTTTCCTGCTAAAATTAAGTGGCATAAAAAATTATTTTAAGACTAAACATATGTATATTTTAAGTTGCAGTGATAAAAAAATAAATAAATACTATGAACTCTTCGTTAACTGGCATTCAACTAACTGGAAAAATATGGGAACCCTTTTTTCCCACTTCCAATAAATTGTTTTTAAAATTTTGTCGCTATTTTAGAAAGCTTATGTTTTCCATTTTCAAATAATCACAGTGTCCAATTTATTATAAAACAAATCAATATTCTTATTTATAAGGCACAGCTTAAAAAAGAAATAAATAATGTAAAAAACTTTCTCCTATTCATACAGAGTCTTCTGCTGAGCATTAGGGAGCACTATTTCGGTGTTTTTCAGAACAAATGAAAAGCAGAGGAGGACACTTTTGTGGTATTTTACACAGTGTATATTTAATGTTTATTATGTTTAAAAAAAAAATAATACAGATAATTTTGGATTAAAGATAATATTTATGAATTCTTCTTATAGATAATTGTAGTATTTATTATTTATTTGTGAAAATATTTATTGTTTTCACCTTGCAGAATTTTCAGTTTGCATGGTGAAAATCACAAAGCACTTAAATTACTATAATGGGTGATTTTAGTAAATCAAATTATTTTAATGTAAATTATTCTTCATATTAGCTAATATTAATTACTATGCATATCGATTTTTGTATATGCTTGTTAAATAAAAGACTGTTTGGTTGTCTTTGAGGAGGAAGACATAAAGTAATTGATTAATGTGGGAATAGGGGCAAAAACTTGATATTAGTGCAGTGCAGGCAGAAGAAAAACGATGCAAGGGAGATTTTACTATTTAAAAATATATTTA
Organism: Salticus scenicus; assembly: GCA_963930645.1. Taxonomy (NCBI): domain Eukaryota; kingdom Metazoa; phylum Arthropoda; class Arachnida; order Araneae; family Salticidae; genus Salticus; species Salticus scenicus. Next base: position 233,294,961 of record OZ005661.1, read on the forward strand.
ATACAAGTTCTTCCGGCTCATTCAGAAGGATAGGTTGATTTCTTTTTTCTTATCAAGTAGCTGCCGTTTTGAAACAAAATGGTGGCTACAATTTATCAGTGGACTTGGTGGAAACATCGATGTGGCAATGTACATATGAAATTTTAAGAAAATAGGTTCATTAATACATGAGATGCCCAGCAAACTTATATAAGATATTTGAATGATAAATCCATTGTGCAAATTTGATTTGAATTAATACAGTATTACAAAAGTTATCATAATGACCAATTTTCAAGTGCTCGTCACTTGGAAATAAAATGGCGGAGCAACTTGCTTAGTGAAATCATCCAAGATATTTGTATGATAAGTTCACTATCCAACTCTGGTTTGAATCAGTTTTGTATTTCAAAAGTTATCATGATGACATATTTTCAAGTAGCAGCAACTTGAAACAAAATGTCGGAACACGATGCCCATCCAAGATATGTGTATGATAAATTCACTGTCCAACTTTCATTCGAATCAATTCTGTTATAAAACGCCATTCTACTGAATGGCTTCAAGCGAATCTTCTCGATTCTTTGTAATATAAAGATTGCAGGTTATTTTATTTAATCAAAATAATTTAATATTTTCAAACCATTTTAATTTCAAAGTAATAATCTTCAAACTGATGTTTTAATATTCTTCTTACCTGTAGAATTCTTCGACGTTAAAAAATGAAGACTAATAACGGACACTTGTTTTTCTAGAAATAATAGCTTCTTCTTTAAGATGAGAAAAATATATACAGTTTATTAACTAAAATAGTTACATGATGAAAATAACACTATTTACAAAAGTATTTACATATTCGAAATTTCACGAAAACAATTTTCTATGCCACCAGTTTTCTATTTCGTTATGACAATGGTGGTTCCATAAAAATAAATTAGGCCAAAGGTGGCCTGAGAGCATTCTATTTCATTGTGTTGCTCTCTTCACTAAAGCGAAACTAAAACTAACTAATCTATGGGCTACCTTTTCTATTTCTTCAACGGTAGCTCCATGAATAATAAAATCAGGCCACAAAGGCCCCGAGAGCAAATTACTATTGCATTACATGTTGCTCTCCATTCTAGAACAGAACTCAAACTAAAACCAAAACTAATGTCCCGCGAGCGAGTAAACAAAAAATGTTCTTCGAATCTTATCTCAACGGGACCTCTGGCGCCCTCTAGTGAGGCAAAAGTATATCAATACCTAACATCCTCCCACCTTTAATTTTTTAGGTGAGAGATAAAAAATTAAACAGTTAATTAATTAAGAAAATTTAACCTTATAAAACTACATACTAAGAACAATTAAATCTATAAACTACAAATAGAAAAAATTAAAGTTACAAACTAATGAAAATAAAGAAAAATAAAAATAAAATATTTTAAAGTTCAATGCAATTTTAAAACAATTGTGATTGTCTTTCGAAAAGTTTTTTATAGTTTTTGACCACTTTCAATTTATTGTCTCTTTTGCTGCTTGTATCACTGGATCCTCAGCATCTGATATCTCTAAGGGATAGAGTTTTTGGAGTGGTCTAATCAATTTCCCAGAATGCATTTTCACTTCCACAACCCTGGCACGGCCATCTCGGCTGGGAAAAATTTTCACTACTCTTCCTATTGGCCAATGTAGTCTTTTCACACTGTTGATTTCTACTAGCACAATGTCGCCTTGTTTAACAGGCTTACATATCTGTCTACTTCGTTGTACCAACTGCGCTAGATACTCTTTTCGAAATCTACTTTGTAGTTGCCTTCGAACACTTTGGCAGTGCTTGTATCGTGCTCTCAGTTTTTTAGCATCAATGGCATCCAGATCTGGTACACCAATTTCTTGAATGTCTTGCATAAAACAGGAAGGTGTCAAAGGAATGAACTTGTCTGGTTCTTCTGATAGGTATGTTAAAGGTCGACTGTTCATTATGGCTTCAACTTCGCACAAGATAGTAGAGAGATCTTCAAAATTGAGGGAAGATTTTCCAAGAGTTCTCAGTAGGAGGTTTTTTACACTTCTAATGAGACGCTCCCACCATCCGCCCCACCAAGCAGCGGTTGGGGGGATGAACTTCCATTTTATTGGAGCTATGTCATTCGTCTTTTGAATTTGATTCCAGTCAAGAGATTTAAAGAGATTGTTGGCACCGCGAAAGTTAGTTCCATTGTCACTGTAGATTGTCGAAATTCTTCCTCTTCGGGCTACAAATCTTCTTAGCGCTTGTATGAATCCCTCTGTTGATAGATTCGTCACTAATTCCAAGTGTATGGCTCGATATACTGCACAGGTAAAAATGACTATCCATACTTTGGATTTATTTTTCAGGTAAAGAGGGCCACATAAGTCGATGCCAACAACTTCAAAAACTTTTGAGTCTCTGACTCTGTCAAAAGGTAAATGGATCGGAGGAGTAACAAATGGTTTGGAAGAAAAAATTTTACACTTTGTGCATTTTATCAATTCACTTCGGATGTTACGTTTTGCAGAAATAATCCAGTAATGTTCACGTAAGATCGAACCAACTGTCTGAAGTCCAGCATGGCAATTCTTCAAGTGGCAGTCTCTAATTAGGCACCTTACAACATGATGTTTTGATGGCAACAATATAGGATACTTGAAATAAAAAGTGTCTTCTCAATCTAACAATTTTGTTTTGACTCTTAGAATATTGTCTTGATCTTTCATAACAACAAGTCCTTTTATTGTTTCTCGCACATCACCAAAACTTTCTAACTGTATACGTGACCAGAGAAATTTTTCCGCCTCTTCCTTTTCTTCTGCCGAAAGTTCAGCTGGGAAAATATGAGTTCTATTTCTACATTTTGTTGCAAATCTTCTTATCCAACAAATAATATTTACAAGTTTACTAAATTTCGAAGTTCTTTCATAATTCATAAATGGATGTACATTTTGACTCGAAAATAATGACACTGCAGTTTTCTTTCTTTCCGACATAACTAAGACTTCATTAGGGGCAATCTTCGGTTGGGGCCAGTTACTTTTTTCATCTGCTAGCCATTTAGGACCCTCCCACCATCCCGATTCCAGAAGGTATTTAGGACTACAACCACGGGAAGGCAGGTCTGCCGGATTTTGACTTCCTGGAACTAAGTACCACTGGTTAGGGTTCGTAAGTTGGCATATTTCTCTGATTCTGTTGCCCACAAAGGTACCCCACTGGTCATTTCTTTTAATCCAGGCCAAAACTGTCGAAGAATCAGTCCAAAAGTAAGTTGGTACTGTAGGGATGTCCAAAGCTTCTACGACATACTTTGATAGTCTGGATCCCAACACACAGGCAAGCAGCTCAAGGTGAGGAATCGTTAGAGCCTTTTTTGGAGCCAACCGCGATTTTGCTCCCAAAAATTGAATTGAAACTCTTTTTTCTTCTTCGCACCGTAGAAAAATTGCTGTTGCATAGGCACTTTGACTTGCATCGCAGAAAATATGTAGGGTCCAATCTTCTTTATTTCCATAACCTATTCTTCTCGGGATCTTCAATTCTGTTAGCTGTTTTAATTCGCTGTACCATTTCTGAAAGTCTCTTTGAATTTTCTCTGGAAGCGGAGTGTCCCATGCTGATTTGCTGGACCAAGATTCTTGAATTATTATCTTGGCTGGTAACAATGCTGGAGCTAGAAAACCGATGGGATCGAAAATTCCTTGAGTTATGGATAGAATTTGACGTTTTGATGGATTCACTATTTCTAAGTCAAATTTATTGCAGACCATCAAGCTATCATCTGTTCTGTCCCATTTAATTCCTAAAACTGGAATTGGAGTTGAGAAGTCTTCCTTTTCATTTTCTAAAAACAACTTTTCTATTTCTTTTACAGGACCGAATTGCCACAATCTTAGTTCCATTTTAGCTTCAGCCATGATTTCTGTTGCCTTAGATTTAAATTCTTCCAATTCGGACGTGTTGTTTACAGATGTGACGCAGTTATCTACATAGAATGACTTCTGAAGTTTCTGAGCAATTGCCTTAAGTTCTTCTGGACACCCATTCAAATGATGTCTGATAACTGCGCCAAGTAAAAATGGACTGGAAGTAATACCAAACACCACTCTATTATGCTGATAGACTTTAATTTCATTCGTCTTCTTCCACCACAGGAACCTTAAAAAATGCCGATCTTCCTCTTTTATTTCGATCTGAAGGAAGGCTCTTCTAATGTCGGATACAACAGCGATTGCCTTTTCTCTGAATCTTAACAATATTGCGGGAATCTCTTCTAATAAATTTGGTCCTTTAAAGAGACAATCATTCAGTGACGGTGCTCTTCCGACTTTGCATGATGCATCAAAAACTGGTCTGATGGAGGTGGTAGAACTATCAGGCTTGATGACTGGATGGTGGCATAAGTAGTGTTTCCTAACTTCTTTCAGTTCTGTCTGAGGGACTTCCTGTATGACATTTTCTCTTTGCCATTCCTTGAAAATTAGATCGTAATCCTCAAATTTATTTAATTTCTTTAATCTTCGGGTAGTACTGAATAATCTTCTTTCCGCTTCATTTCTATTTGAGGGAATATTGACATTGTTGGAAATCCATGGAAGGCCCACTCGATAACGACCATCTTCATTTCTGGTGAGTTGTCTAAGAAACATATCGTGGGCTTGCTCTTCTTCTTCTCTTTTGGACAAGGTTTGTGCAGGGTCGTTGATTCCTATCGTTTCGAGTCGCCACAAGTCTGGAACATTCCAATCTTTTATGTACAGATTTGTCATTAATACTGATGTACCGCTATTCAAGCAACCCTGAGATGGAAGCCCTGTTTTTCCACAAACTGTCCACCCAAGTTTGGTTTCTATCGCTGTGAGTCCATTTTCTAATTGCTTGACTCGACCCGTTAACAGTTGACCGTAAACGTCACTCCCGATCAAGATTTCTATTTCTGTACTACCAGGGCCGATATCGGACAACCACAGCTTATTTTTCTTGAGTTCTCTGCACAGATTTCCCTTTGGAATTCGAGGAATTTCACCACAAATTTTTTCTTGTTCTAGAAGATCAAGTTCATGCATGGAATTGACCCGATTATTCGATGCACCTACAGCAACTCTAAATATATTATGTTGTTTAGCTTCTATCTGTGCACCTCCAAAAACTGTATGGGCAATTATTTCTGTACCAATGGGTTTTAGCTTGAGCTCTTTTGCAGTTTTCTTTAAAATATAACTTTTCTGGGAACCACTGTCCATAAGACAACGCACCCTTTTTTGGCCTTTTTCCCCTTTTATATTTATTTCTAACGTCATAAGGGCTATTTCCTGGGAGCATTGTTTGGCGACAGTGTTCTGTATTACTTCGGGAGGTTTGCTTCTACTATTTTCACCCCCTTTCCTTATCTCAGGACAAAATAGTTCTGTGTGTGGTTTCGAACAAACGTGGCACTTAATAAAAACCTTGCACGTTTTTGCCCGGTGTCCAAAACGCAAACATTTCAAACAGCAATTTTTTTCTTTTACTTTATTTTTCTTTTCGTCAAGGGAGAGCGATCTGGCTGTTATGCAGTCTTTACTCTCATGCGTTTTTCCGCAAAATATACAGCTTAATTCTTTTGCAGCGAATAAGCCTGTAGCAGTGGGGACCCTGTTATCTCTCTTGTGGAATTTATTTTTAACATTTTCCTTGGGTGAATTAATTTCAAAACCCGACCTGGCTAATTGTAACCTTTCTTCACCTGCCACTTCCCTTTTCAAAAAATTCAGCAATAGTGACAAGTTCGATTTCTGTGTGGTTTCCTTATCATCTAACTCAGTAGAATCTTCCCTGGCCCCAACATTAAGTCTTTGAAACGTTCTAATAATATCTTCGGGTAAACAGGATTCTATCATTGGGTACAGCCACGCAGAGTTCTGATCAATGTTTACACCCATGCCTTCCAGCGATCTCAAGTGTGCTTCTATCTTGGTCACTAAATTACACAAATTTTTGCTATTTCCCGTAGTCTGTACATTAGCTGTAATTAATTTCAAAAATTCCCGAACATATACTTCGATTAAGATATCTTTATCCCCATAGCGTTCTTCAAAAGCCTTTACTGCCTTTAAATAATTTTCTGATGTTACGGGGTAACTTTCGAGTAATTCTCTGGCTCGAGTTCCTGGTTCTATGCACTGTAAAAGGTACTGAAATTTGTCAGCGTTGTCTAATTCTTCATCCTCGTGAATTTTCTTAAATTGGACCCAAAAGGGCAAATAATTTATCAATTTTGAATCAAATTTCTTGATAGCTAATTTTGGTAATTTATATCGCTTTGTTTTCAAGTTTGTTTCGCTTTCTATTTTATTTTGGCTTGTGTAATTAAAATTTACATTTGAATTTAACTTTTCATTAATTAGTCTTTTAACTGTGATAAATTCATCAGAGTATGCTTCGCTTTCTTCGGCTTCTTTTATAATCAAAGCTTCATCGCATTTACTATCTTCCGACATAATGTCTAATATTTCATTGTCGAGTATCTTTAATTCTGTTATTAAACCCTCTAATTTATTTAAATTATCTAAAAGTATACCCCTCTCAAGATCTTCTTTATCTAGTTCTGTTTTTAAAATATTTAAAGTTTTAGTAAAGGAAGATCGTAATGGAGTTCTTCGCCTTTTTATTTTTTCCATTTTTTGATTTTTAAACAAAAACAGAACAGTTTTATGTTAATTAACCAATTATTCTTTATTTATGCATTTTATTTTAAATGTAAAAACCTTCACTTTTCTATTTACCAAGAAGATTTTATTTAAAAAACAACTTGTAAAAAATTCTATTTGGAGAGCCATTTTCTTTTCATAAAAGGTAAACAAAAGAAAATAACATTTTATTATTTTTTATTTTACTCTTATAGCAATATTTATTTTCAACTGAATGATAATTTTTATTTATTTAATAACTGTAAAAATTTATTGAATTAAACAATCACCAAATGTAATCCAAAAAATAAATTAAAATCGAAGCTTCTATCTTGCACATTCTGTTTTCATTCATAAATTCTAAAATAATACTTTATTTCATAATCATTGCGAAACAAAAAATAAAACAATAAAAATTCACTGCAATCAGATTTTGACATTATCTAATATTTAACCACGAAAAAATGCTTTTTTATTCCTTCTTCATCAAATGATTCTTCTTTTTCAAGGTCAACTCAATACTCAATTGCTTTCCTTTTTTTTTTTTTTTTTTTACTTTTATTTATCTCAATCATAAAAAAAACAACTATCTTATTTTGACCTTGATAAATTTACGTTTTAAATGTACAAATAATATATAGCAAATAAAAAATCTTGTTTTATTTCAATCAATCAGACATTTTTAATTTTATTTACTTTGAAAAAGGAATATTCTATATTCTAAATAATTTCAATCTTAGATATCTTTTGAAAAACATTTCATATAATAATAACATAATCTTTAAACCATTTATTATTTCTAATGAAAATTCTTTTCTTTTCAGTTAATATAAACAATATATCCTGTATTTAATATAAACAATACATCCTGTGGCGGACGCCATAAAATTATGTTATAAAACGCCATTCTACTGAATGGCTTCAAGCGAATCTTCTCGATTCTTTGTAATATAAAGATTGCAGGTTATTTTATTTAATCAAAATAATTTAATATTTTCAAACCATTTTAATTTCAAAGTAATAATCTTCAAACTGATGTTTTAATATTCTTCTTACCTGTAGAATTCTTCGACGTTAAAAAATGAAGACTAATAACGGACACTTGTTTTTCTAGAAATAATAGCTTCTTCTTTAAGATGATAAAATCTATACAGTTTATTAACTAAAATAGTTACATGATGAAAATAACACTATTTACAAAAGTATTTACATATTCGAAATTTCACGAAAACAATTTTCTATTCGTAATATTTTATTAACTAAGCCACCAGTTTTCTATTTCGTTATGACAATGGTGGTTCCATAAAAATAAATTAGGCCAAAGGTGGCCTGAGAGCATTCTATTTCATTGTGTTGCTCTCTTCACTAAAGCGAAACTAAAACTAACTAATCTATGGGCTACCTTTTCTATTTCTTCAACGGTAGCTCCATGAATAATAAAATCAGGCCACAAAGGCCCCGAGAGCAAACTACTATTGCATTACATGTTGCTCTCCATTCTAGAACAGAACTCAAACTAAAACCAAAACTAATGTCCCGCGAGCGAGTAAACAAAAAATGTTCTTCGAATCTTATCTCAACGGGACCTCTGGCGCCCTCTAGTGAGGCAAAAGTATATCAATACCTAACAAATTCAGTATTTCTAAAGTTATCATGATATGATGTCGATGATAAATTTTCAAGTTGTAGCCTGATTTCAAGTGGCCCCACGAAATTTAAGATATCTGCCACTTTGTTAAAAATGGTAGATAAAGTCATTTATAAACTTGGTTGAGACCCTTATATGGTCTGGTCTATGCATACATCAAAATTCAAGCAAATCCAGTTTTAAATATGCTTTTTATAAAGTGAATTTCAAATTCTCAAGTGGCCACCACTTGAAAACAAAATGGTGGAGCAACATGGCTAACGAACTCATCCAAGATATTTATAAGATAAGTTTGCTGACCAAATTTGGTTTGATTTGGAGTATTATTTCGGTAGTTATTGTGATGACAAAATTTGCATTATATATATAGATAAACAAAGTGATTACAATAGGTCGATTTCTAAAGAAATTAACCTAATAATTAAAAATATATTTATATATTATATTTATTATTAAAAAGCAGCTATTGTTTTAAATTTTCCTTAGATGAAATTTTTAATTAAACAGTTCATTTGTTCAATGTAAAGTAATACATGAATGGCCTGCATTAATTTTAGAATAATGAAATATTGCCTCTAAGTTCCCTACGTTTTGTCATGAGTGCTGTCATAGAAATAGTTTCCTATCTCTGGCTCCTAAAAAGTTTTACTAGCTCCTAAAATATTGGAACTCTTGCGAGTCCCTTAGGGTTTAAACGGCCACTTAGTATTTTTCACATTTTGCTAAAAAGGAAAATACTTCTAAACTTTATTCAAATGTTCATGGGCAAAAGTTGCGAAACCACTGAAAATATAGAGAATCCTTATTTAGTATATTTGGATTTAATTTTGATTTTCAATGGTTGAATTTAAATGCAGAAATATTTAAAAATATGTCAGAATTTAGAATTTACTTCATAGAAGTGTTTTCAGCTCTAGTATTGTGCATCCCCTACTCAATATCACTTTTTCATTTTATACTTATGGCATAGCTGCCTCTTTTTCTATTGTTGAAATCAAAGCGAAGTTTGACTCATTCATGTTTCTTAACCCCTTGATATACAAATAAAATGCAATTTTTTTATCGGTATTGTTGAGAGGGGAAAAGCATCTTTAACAATCTAAAAAAAACAGCATCGATGCATGACCGAAACAGATAATCTAATAATATACTACACAGTGTTCGCCGAAGACAGTTCTTGACGTCTCGGGGACATCAAGGTCTATAACGGCACATGAAATAAATGACATTTCTGAGACGTCATTGTATGTCAAGGGGTTAAATCGACAAGTATGGATGCTTGGTTAAAATTATCATTGAACTAAAGAAATAGAAAACAAAATTGGGGATAACCAAGTAAAGAAAAAGAAATCGGTTATATCCAAAGAATTAAATTAACTTTCAAAAAAGCTAAAATACTGCTTGTGCATTTTAGACAATATGCTAAAGAAATTTTTTTGCCTGGGGTTAAAACCTACCTTACATATGTCCATATCTTTTACAGTAGCTCTCATAAGCAATACAAAAATATACGGCTGCATATTTTATTTTTATTTTTTGAAAAAGTTTTCAAAAGATGTTTTAGCAACCATTGCTGCTGAAAACAATATATGCAAAGCAAACAACAAAACCAGCAATAACATGTAAATTTTCTGGTCTTGTTTCATTGCATCATTTTTCTAGATATTTATCCAGTTTCTTTCACTGCAACAACAGTCATAAACTTGTTTACTGCTCAGTGCAAAATTTGACACTTAATACTTTAAGCCATAGGAGTGAATAGCCACTGTCATATAATGAAGAAAAACTTTGTAAATAGACACTATAAATTGTTAAAAACTTGCAACATATATTTTGGGTTGAAATAATTGAGTGCAATCCTTTATTAGTCAAAAAAAGTAGGCATGAATAAAGCACTGATAACTTAAAACAATTGTTGCCAATTTAAAAAAATTATATTTGCTTACAAATATTTTGTTCATTACATGACAGTGGCTATTCACTACCTTAATTTTAACTATGGTTGAAATTATTATGTGTCAGAAGTTTTCATTGCATGCTCAATGAATTTAAGACCGTTTTTTAAATTGAATAGATATATAGAAGACAGATGTAATATTTACAAAATTTTTTATTCAATACCAGTATATTAGTCAAGGTTCCAAAACTATATTGCCCAATGCCAACATGCCCAGGACATGTAAAAATTCAGACTGAGCATATATTCCCCCCCCCCCCCCTCTCCATATTTAATGAAAAATATCTTTTAAAAAATAAGTATAGTAACTTTTCTTTGACTTAAACTAAAATGAAAATATCCAAATGAAACTCATAAACACTTCCACTTTTGTCTTAATGAAGTAAAATATGAGTTTTAGATTTCTATAGTAGTTTTTATCCAACTTCTTGTGCCATGGAACTTGCAAGCTCTTTATTATTATCAGTGCATTTAGCAAGCTGGCAACCTTAAAAAAGGTACAATTGTAATGTTGGATATAAAATGTTGCAAATTTATGTATAGGTTTTTTATCATCTAGTCACATGTCTTCCATTGTGGTCTGAAAATTGCACACAAATTAATTTTTTTTTTTTTTCAGAATATGCTTTAGTTTGTTCAAAGAAGCCCTGAAATCGTGCTGGGCTTTGGGCCTCAACAAATCTTAATTGTACTCTGATCGTAAAGTTTTTCTTGATGGCTGAAATTAATATGCGGGTACATCACTGGTGAGGGGGGGGGGGCTACTACTGTTTAATTTGAAAAGGTGGCTTCTGTAAAAAAAAAAAAGAAAGAAAAGAAGAAAGCAATGTGCCATGTGGTTGTCCAAACCAAAATTGTTGAAAGCAGTACGACACATATTTCAAACTTGCTATGACAAACAACCATCAGAGGTGAAGTTGATAAAATTATAGATGTATAAATTTTTAGACACACACACAAAAAAAAAAAATTAGAATTTTACCCCTAGTGGTTGTTTGCCATAATAAGTATAAAACATCTGTTACACCACTTTTGACGATTTTGTCTCAGCCAACCATACAATATATGGCACTTTTCATGTATAGACGTTATTTTGTCGGATTAAAGTGCAGCAATGCAGCTGTTTTATGTTCATTTGCAGCTCAATATGAATTTTGGAAATCCGATCAAGAAAAAACTGATTGGCAATGTATCTGTAAAAAAATTTCAAAAACAGTCCATCTTGTTCACCCTGTTTATTACTTCATTTGCAACTTTAAAATTTGTAATATTATGTTCATGCCACTTAGCGAGTAATTGCATAGATAATACATGTTTTTCGTATATGCTTATAGATTCTTAAAGTAAATAAAAAGTCCTGTTACATGACTAGTGACCATCAGAACATTCTTCAGGAAAGGACAAACTTAAAATTGTAAAATTTTACCATATTTTAAAAATTCAATTAGATTCAAATGATTGGTTTTTTGATTAAGGTGATTGATCAAGTATGCATATAAGCATCTTCTACAACAAATTTTTATGCATGTAATTTATGCTAAGGCATTTTATTTACAAAAATTATACAGCTAGTTCTAAACCAACCCGAATCTGAAAAGTTTACTGTCAAGCCGATTTAAATTCAATTTGCAGGGAAAGATTACAGACAACTTGGGATTGCAGGTAGGATCAGTTTCGCTCCAATTATCTCTGTGATATAAATTTCATTTGGCTAATCATTTGTAATCTAACGACATTGTATTAAAGCTTCAATTTAAGAAAAAAAAAAGTTTTCCATGAGGAGGGAAGTGTCCCTACTTGCCCCTATGTGCTGATGCTACTGGACATCTAGTCCCTACAAATTATTTCTGGCAATCTGCTAATTAATTGCAGAATATTCAAAACACATGTTGCTTAGGGTTAGAAATTAAAATCTGAAAGTCAGAAGCATTCATGTATTAAAAAAAAAAAAAATACGTAATTGAAATTTCCTGTAAATTTGGGAAGACTTTCTACCAACAGTATATCTTTATGTACTTGCTGGCTCTAATTGAGCTTATGTATATGTGTTTAAGCAGATAATATAATCACTTTATAAAGATAATAAATATCAAACATTTTATAAATTACAGAGAGGTTTTTTTTTTTTTTTTTTTTTGTAATTAAACCTTTATCTACAGATATGAAACAGACAAAAAATATAATTTGAAACATACTTTTTTAGTTACTTAAGTGTATTTTTTAAAGATATCTGCCTATCACCTCATCATACTGATTAATGAATATTTTGTGAGGTGGTATTTCAGTGTACCATTGGTACATAAAGGTAAAAAAGGATATTAGAACCTTAAAAAAGTATTAAATTTTTATGCTCCTTATATATTTTTTAATTGATGGTAGATTCTTGGGGTAATGTAGGAAATAATTGAATACATGAAGGTCGTGAAAAATGCCAAACAAAAACAACCCTCTAAAATCCTATATTTAACAAAAAATGGTTATATGTAGTGTCTAGTGCCTTATAGTGATATTAAAGTGATATATATACTATTCTTATACATACCTTTCACATTTTTTCAATAAATTTGATTTTATATGCTTTTTAAACTTTAAATTGTTGTCGATAAATAAAGAGTTAAATTGATTTTTTAAAACTGCTTTAGCAACAAAGAAAACATTAAAATCTGGACATAAAAAGTAATGACCAAGTGTAATTTTGGGTCATCAAATAATTTTAATTATTGCTCATTTTAAATCTTAACTGTTTTTATTGCCATCTAAAAGCTTGCGCTCTTTTATAAGTTTATTATTATATTTTATTTAAACATATTTTTTAATACCATTTTTATATAGTATTTTTGTATAGTATTTGTGCTCAAAGTGATCAATGTTTTTACTATTTAAATAGGAAAAAGTAAAATTATTTTGACAGCTAAAATAGTAATTTACATATCAGTATTTAAACAAGAAAAAAATCTACAATACTTTCACTACTTGTATGTTGTATTGTTACTTATGCAATTTTCAGACCACAATTCTGCAACATTTTATGATACATTTAAATACTTAATTACATCAGCATTTTTTGGTTAAAGATTTAATGCTTCAAAGGCATTTGTAATGAAAGTGAAACACAATAAGGTAAGATGCATCATTACCAATTTATTTATCTTTTTTTTTTTTTCAATTTAATAAATTAAAATATATATTTTTGTAGGCTTCCCATCAACTCCTTGAAGGGTGGTGGTATATATCTTATACCGCATAATTTCAATTTCCAGTTGTAAAAATTCATACTGGAAAATTTTAACAAAATTTTATTTTTATAACATAGTTGGAAAAATCAATTTATTTCTTTTCTTCAAGACTTGTTTGTAAATTCTGGTGGCTTTTGACTTTAAATGTGCAAAATTTTCTTGCTGCTCAAAGAGTTAAAGCTTGAATTTCAATGCAGGGTGCCAAATTCTTTTAAAAATTCATTTTACAGAATTTTTTTACCATGATATAAGTTTCAGGAAATTTTGCCTTTTTTGTAAAGAAAAGGGAGAAAGCAATGGAATTGATATAATGTTACATAAAATTGTTTGTGTGTTTTTAATTGACTGCTCCTTTATCCAATCTAAATTTATTTGTATTTTATCTGTGCCATCATTAGATCTAGTTACATTTTTATTTATAATCCTTAGTATAATTTTTGTCCATTGCATGAACACTTTACTGATGAAAAAAGTTATAAAAATATTGTTTTTGTGCAAATATATTATTGTTGACCTGTGGTTGGCAGAATGCCACGGCTTTTTGACTCAATTTACATTTAGGGAATAGAGCAACAGAGAAAATTCCTATTTTGTTTCTCTCTTTTTTTCTATTGCTGCATTCCCTGAAACATAAATAAAACAGTTGAAAAACCTTGGCACTATGCCAACTATAGGCTCATGAATCAGAGTTATCCATACTCCTCTACGAATTTCTACTTTTTAACTTAATGTTATATTTCAAGCATTCTTATATTCACAATTATGCTATTTATTTTACTTACTTTTTCTTTTCTTACAATATGCCTGTTTATTATGGCATAGTCCCAGTGTTTGGCAATTTATTATACATATTTTGCTCTGTATAATTAAGGTTCTCTATCAGTGAGTATAAACACTATTAAAAGCCTATGTTGACCTATGGAGAAATTCGCCCCATAATTAATCATTACATAATATATATTTGTAAATTCCATTTTCACTTTCAGAAAATCTGTAGCTAATAAATCACCTCTTGTTTAAGAATTTATGTTTTTTTAATTTTTCAAATTTATTTTCAAGCTATAAAAAATACAAAATTTCATTAATAAAGTTTCACATTCTATAACTTTGAGTGACATCGACATTCACTGATAGAGGGAATTACAAAAATTGTCACAGAAAATCATCGCTCACAATCCCGCTATCATAGTACTAATCCTTCCTGTTCTATAAAGTTAGACACATTCATTTAAAAATTCATATTAAATATTTTTTAAAAGGAAGTAAAAATGCACTCTACTTATATCTTGTGCTCCCACCTATCCTTTATTAAGCAAATTTTAATTGGCAAAATTCATCATGAAAATTTTTAAATATTTGTTATTTTCTGCTAAAAGGAGATTTAAAAACTAATATCTATAATATTAAAAAACAAAGCATGAATACATATCGCCATTGGTTATCTTCGTATGCATTTTTGCTCGCCGAAAATTTCTGTACATTGAATGTGGCGCCATCTGTTGCCATGCCAATATATTATACTATATTCTTAAATTTTTTTTTTTTTTCCATTTCTTAAAAGAAAAAATCTTTTAAAATTATCAAAGTTTATTGTTATTTAAAAGTTAACTTTCATCAGTTGAAAACTCTGTTTAGAAAAAATGGAGATAAATATTTAAAATCAAAAGGGGGTTTTATTTTATTTTATTTATTTATTTAATTATTATTTATCTAATTATTATAATTTCTGATATTTCATTTTGATACTATATTAGAGTAAAAATAATTTGAAAAGAATAACATTAAAATATTGATATTTTATGCGAGTAAAAAATTATTTATTTATTTTTAACAGTATACTTTTGTTGAAATATTCTATTTTGATAGAATAAAGTGTTATAATACTATTCCAGTAAAAACAGTATTTAACTTTATTCTGATTTGCAGTTTATTTTTAGAATACAATAAGTTAATATTTTGGATTATATCCAAGTGATTTTACAAATATGGAAAATTGGGCAGGAGTTTTTTAAACCGGTTAAGAGCAATGCAAAATATTAAAGCAAGGGTGTTTTAAACTTTATGGCGTGAAGAGATTTTAGTTGCACATCATCTGTCAAATTTTGACGGGTATTAACTAGTTGTTTATTAAGTGACAAGTTTTCACACATGTAGTATAATAGTACTAAAAATATAGAAAATAAGTTTTGAAACCCTTATTGGTGAAATATTCTTGTATTCTATTATTTAAATTCATCCAATTCCTAGGAAGAAAAGAATACCTTGTACCTTTTGAAGTTACTAAAAAGGAATTAATTCTTTTAATGGCATTTTGTTATGTATAATTTATGTAAATAATATAATGTATGTGGAAAATTTGTGGAAAAAATGGAATATATATAGCTCATCCAGTTAGGTTCTACTCCCTACCATTTACAGTTTGTTAAACTTGTCTCATAGGGAAAAAAAAATCAAAAATTTTTTGTGCACAACTACAAGATCATTTCAAATGTTTTTTGTGTGTGAAACCATAGCCTCCTTAATTAGATGCCTGTCGCGTAGCTCGGAAACTAGGCAACAGTTGAAGCGGTAAAGAGCGCCACCTAGTACAGATTATGGGACTTTTTTATTCAACTGTCACCAATAATTTAAAGAAGTGATATATGATATATAAAATCGATGTTTCTTCGATTCTATTTGCCTTTTATATATATCATATCCCACTTAAAAAAAAATTTTGGTGGCTGTTGAATAAAAAAGTTGCACAATCTGTACCAGGTGGTACTGTCTACCGCTTCAACTGTTGCCTAGTTTTCGAGCTACGCGACAGGCATCTAGTTAAGGAGGCTATGGTAAAACATAACTTCTGTTTGGCATAGAACATTAAAAATATTCATGTGCAAGTAAAGATAAATAACATTGTGCTGCATTTTTTTTTTTTTTTTTTTTTTTTTTGAGCCCTGATACCATATCTTATGTATCTTCTTATGTAAAATGACCTCCTGAATTTGAATATGACCACCATTTTACCCAATCACCCACCTTTGTCTCAGGACGCCACCTTCTCCCTCAATTTTTAATCACTGTTCAGTAATTTTATGGTCATAAATTTGATTTGGAATGTGGAAAAGGATTATTTAACACTTAATATAAATATGTATAATGTATGTTAAATAATAATAAAAGATTAATAAAATATATCAAGTGTAATTTATAATTTCTGTGGCAAATCCCCTCACCCCTAAATTTCCCGTTTGATACAAATGTTCAGGTTTTAAAATATTTCACCTCTGTAGTCCCTCAGAAGATATTTAACAGTTAAAATAATCCTTCCCCCCCCCCCCCCCCCCCACACACACACCCTCCAAATCAAATTCAGAGCCATAAAATTACCCAACAATGTTTAAAAAAAAATAGGGGCATCCCCACTTCCCCTCCCACACACAAAAAAAGGGTGGGTAAAGGGGCAAAATGGGTATCACATTCAGATTTAGAAGATCATTTTACATATGAATTTGATGAAGTGGAGTTGGGGGCCATTTTTCATGCAGAGCAGTGTAATTATAAATTGTATATTAACTATATCCTTAAATGAAATGTAAAATGATTTTTTTTTTTTTACAGGATATTGTATATGGAGTAGCCTACAAAATTGCAGAAAAAGATGTTGCCGAAGTTATTGAATATTTAGATTATAGAGAAAAAGATGGGTATGAGCAGCGGACAGTTACGTTTTATCCTCAGGATCCAGTCTTTAATCCTTTTGAACTGAAAATCTACGTTGCTGATAAAAACAATCCTTTTTATGTTGGTCCTGCTCCTTTAGAAGACATAGCCTATCAGATTTTAAATTCTGTTGGGCCTAGTGGAAAGAATGAAGATTACCTCTTTCAGTTGGCTAACGCAATGAGAACTTTAGCACCAGAGATACATGATGATCATCTGTATCAGTTAGAAAATTTAGTAAAGAAACAAAAATCTCAACTTCTTAATACTAAATAAATAATATATTTATTATATGTATATTTTGTCAAAAACATTTGTATCTGTGATATCTATGCCACATGCGTAGCAGAGCTTGTTTACAAAAATTTTACTTGAATATGTTCTGTTAGCATTATTTCAGCTGTTGTCCTCTGAAATAGAAAAGGTTTATATAATGGATATTTATATATTTAATTCATTTGTATGTTGCAAGATGTATATAGATTATGATTTAATCTAAATTAATTCTAAATTAAAATGTTCTGTCATGATTTAAAATATAACAGCAATATGTATATTATTTACTCAGGGCATTCTAAATAAAGTAATTTATTTAAGCAGTATGTCTATGTAATTCATTTTGATAAAAACATATACACGTCATAATTAAATCACTTTTATTATTTTTTTCCTCCAATAAATTTTAGCAGTATAATATGAATAAATATACTTTTTCCCCCTTATAATTTAAATACATAAATAAAAAGTTGACAACTTTAAACATAAAGTTGATTTATTGACTTTAATTGCTTGGTGAAAGAATCATAATTAGTTTTTTTTTTTTTTTTTTTTTTTAAAGTATCTAAAAAAAAATGACTGTAAAATAGATTTCTGAGGAGAGAAGAAATGAAAGTTCTCTCCCCCTCCGGATATTTTAAATGTTAATATATCACTTATCATTCATTTCGTCATAAATTGGCTGCAGAGATTATACAAAGAGTACTGAATCACAGTTGTTGCAGGGTTGCCACAGGTCAGGGAAAACCTAGAAATCAGAGAATTTGAAATTAGTAAAAAAAAAAAAGTCAAGGAAAATCCCCCAAAACTTGGAAAATGCTTATTAAACATGCAATTTAAAATATACTATGTTATCTTTTATGTTGCGAACTAAATTTTATGACCTGTAATTTTATAAAAAAAAATAGACTTTGAAAAGTCAGGGAATTTTATTTTTGAAATTGGGTGGGAATCTTGTCATTGTTGTTACAATCGAAATTATTCTAAAGCAGACAAGGAGTTTTCAGAATTCTGGCTTAGAAAGTGATTTTAATCATATTATTATATTATATTATTAAATACTCTAATTATAGTACATAGTAATTATCAAACAGCATATAGAAAGTTGAAGACAGAAAAATATTGCAAATTATCTAATACAAGCAAACCCGTGCGAAATTTTCACACTTCATTTCTTTTCTTATTTACCTTTAAAATTTGAAACTCATAAATATTATATCAATTTCACCCCCTAATTAAAATTTTTATTTATCAGAAGCTAAATTATTATTAAAACCAAATCAATATTGTACAATATAGTGAAACCAAAATCATTAAAAAAATTCAAAATAAAATTCATGGTTCAAGACCAATTTCCATACTTTCACAGGTAGTACAGTTTTAGTATAGGACTCCCACGACGACTTTTAAATTTTTGTAGCCATGTTGGCGATGATTTTTTATTTTATATATATATTGTTTAAAATTAAAAAAAAAAAAAAAAACTAATTCCTGTTTTGATTATATTTTCTATGGCTGTATTTTTTTTGTCAATTTATAATAATAATTCATATTTTGTATATATCTTTAAAGTATTGCTAAATTTAAAATGACGCAAAGATTCTGAAGAAACAACTTTTAAAAATACATTTTCCCATAAAATAATGTTATCAGACAAATGTCGTCATTTTTTCTTATTAGTTCATTGAGTTGAGTCTGCGAGCTTAAAGATTGTTCATTTTAAATATTTTTATAACTCGCATATTTTTTATTAATTACACCACTATCGCATCGTTTTAACAAAAAAAAATTATAACTGAACCATGTTAGAGTATGAATTCTTTAACCACTTTTCTTGTGACCATGGAAGCTTCTGTGCAAGTGTTGACTCAACGAGTCAAGTTTAAAATAGGGGTTATTGATAGAAGAAAATAGTGATAAGGGAATCCTGAATGACTGGATGTTTGCCAAACCTCAACCTGTAGGTCAATTTGGCTTCCCTTCAAGCCAGTGGACTAGTCCTCAAAGCTAGTTTTCAGATATGTGGTTACACTATAAATTAGCTTATGTAACAAATATTCTTTTGTTTCTCGATTTTAATTGAACTTTGTGTGATTATATTTCTTGCTCATTAATTTTATAAATTTGCTGTTTATGTAAGCCAACCTTGATTTTTGTTCTTTTCCCCCAAGATCATCCATGCATATTTGCAATTATATGTTGCAAGTTTCCTCATAGCCACACAAATATAGAAAGTAGACTCATAGTTGGCACACTATAGTCTGTTTAACTTAAATTGATACCGAAAATCAAACAAAGGCACATGTTGTTTAGCGACACAGATAACATCTATTATTGTTAAGCATCAGCAATGGCTGCTCATTCTTTTCCTTCTTTTGTTAGTTTTTTCCTACCTCTTCTTTTGTTACTTTAATGATTTTCTCTTACTTTTGTGGGTATTTCATTGCTGTATGATTTTAAAGCTATTTACGCAGAGCTGCCAACCTAATCCGGCAAACTGTTAGTACTGCCCATTTTTCTACACCACTTAATTTTTAGAGTATTTCTTTTCTTAATTCATCGTAAATATATCTGAAGAGAATTACTCTAAATATTAAGTGGTGTAGAAAAATGGGCGGTACCAACAATTTGCCGGATTAGGTTGGCAGCTCTGTTTACGTTATTGTCCTAATTGTCAAAACATTTTAAGAAGAGGGAGGTGGGATAGTTTTATCTTTTAACAAGCTCTTTTTTGTTTGGTGTGGGGGTTGGCTAAGGGATTAATCTTAACACATTTTTTAATGGTTAACAAAGTGGTCATTTCTGCAGGAAAGGCAGAAAAATCGAATATACTGGTGACCCGTCTGTTTACTTATGGTCTCAGTTTGCCTTTAACAGACTTTAGGCAAGTAAACAAACTACAAGTTATCTTGTAGTTGGCAGTAAATGTGTTAATAAATATCAAATTAATTCCTTACCTTACCTATATACAAAAACTATATAACAATGATAACTTAATAATTCTTTTCTTTTGTCTTCAATAGCATTAAATATATCTAAAAAAGTAATTACCAACTATACAACAATTAATGAAGTAAAAATTTAAAATTATTTAATGGAGTAATAGTTATAATAGATATAGAAATAAATTCATAAAAAAGTTTGTTTACCAAGTCATAATTCACATGAGGTCCCAAAAAGAACATATAGGTATCAGTACAAGATATATTTCTCTATGTATGTCATAACCTCTTTTTCATCCAATATTGACCCAAATTACTCCAAGTATTGTTGTTCACAGAAGTGGCTTTAGTAGATGGAATACTGAGAGGTGGGGGTGGAGGAGGTGGTGGCACATTTTGCTTCTGAACTATATCTTGATAGTTGGTTGATACACAGCTTTGATTTTCAATAGGATTAATATTTGTACTTTGACACTCTTTTCTAGTACTAAAGATATTTTTTGGAACACAACCATTCCAGTCACAACTTATCTAGAAAAGAAAAACCATTATTAAAAAAATAAATAAAAATAAACAGAAAAATATTTTCTGCAAATATAATAAATGTTAGATCATAAAATTGGGTTAATGTCTTATTGATGCTATAGTTTCTTTTTTTTTCTTTTTAAGTTAGTTAAATAATTTTCATTCAGGGCTGTTTGTAGCCCTACTTTAAAAATCTTAAAATTACATGAAAAGAAAAAAAAAAAAAAGCCACAATGCAATTAACATCCCCCCCCCCCCCCCCGCTTACGATTGTAACTAATGAAACACACACGTGTAGAACTGTTGTAAAACTTAATTTTCTATATTATACAACAATTTTTGCTTAACAGTTACTGAAAAGAAAATCATCAATTATATAAAGAAAAAATTTTTGAAATCAGGAAAAAGTCCTACACACAATCATCCCTGTTTATTTCTCCATAGATAATGAAATGAAAATATATTATATTCAATCAAAAATTTCTGTATCGAGCTTTCACTAATTTAGATGCTATAAAGTCTCCTGAAAACAAAAATGTATTTTTGAAAATTAATCAGTGCCATTGCTCATACAGAGTTGATAAGAAAAAGTCCAAGGAGTACAAACAATTTATAAAGATTTGCCATAATTTGCAGCGAGGCAAACTGTAATTTTCAATTCTTTATTTGGTAGGGAGGGGAGGAGAAATCCATGATACAAAAATAAATAAATAAAAATGTTACTAAATTAGAATTTAGCTGTAAGAGATAATATTGCACAGTAATGCATTTTTCAGGTTTATAACAGTTTATACATTTAATAATAAAATGGTTAATCATAATTTAGTAGAATTGTAAATAGAAAAAAACAAATCAAATTAAATAAACAGAAGTACTGCAAAAACTCATTATAATGCTTTTCAATGTAACAAGTTCTACGGTGTTTATTAAAAATATATTTTCAGAGTTTCCTGAAAAATCATGGTTATGAAAAGTAGGTGTGACTATTAGAGTAATGTGAGCCAATGAATATGCTGTGGTTCAACTGAATGACATGCCAAAAGTATTACTTGGCGATTTGACAATGCATCAAATTTTTACTCCCAACAATAATAAAACAGGTTTGAAGCAGCAAAATTCAAAAAGAATTTTGATTGGTGATAATTTAAGGAATTTCTAAAAAGTATTTTGTTCATTTAAGAAGTTTTAAGTTTTCCCTTGGGAAAGTTTTTTAGCATTAAGGAGTTTCTAAGGAGTCTGTACAAACCATGCATGTTTATGTGTGTGGGAGGGAATTGTCTGACTATCATATTTTCAAATTAAAAAAAAAAAAAAAAAGGTAAAATGACAATGATGCTTTATATGTATTGAGGTTCAGTGTGCAGATGTGTTTGTCAAGTTTAAAGTTTTAATAAAAATCGAAAAAACAGAAGTGAAATTCAAAAATGAGTAATTTTCTTCACATTTGCTATATAAACTCCCTTATAGATGCCCTTTTGTATGCAATCAGTGGTGCCAACCAGGGCCGAAACTAGAGGGGGGCGAGCGGGGCATTTGCCCCGGGCGCCAGATGAAGAAGGGCGCCGAAAAAGGCTGGTTTGTTGCCTTATTTACACATTTAAAAAAAAAAAAAAAAAATTCAAAGTTTAAAAAAAATTTCAAAGTTAAAAAAAAAAAAAAAAAGGGAAGAAGGGAAGAAAAGAAAGAAAGAAAAAGTCAAATTCTTTTACTCAGGGCAATTTGAACAAAGAAAAAAAAAGTAGAAAGAAGATTAATAGATAACAGAATTCATTTACAAGGAGAAGCATGGTGGATAGAGTGTTCTCCAAGACTAACAATATTCTTTTAAGGTTAGTGAGTGTGGTAAAATATTCTCGCAATCGAAGAAGAGTAATTTACAAGTGGTTCCTGACTTTCAGCCAAGGTTTTTAAAAAGTAAATGGTTGGAAAATATGTAGTATATTTGATTAAACTTCAGAAAGCTCTTTAGAAATTATGATTCATAAGGAAGCAAAAAAAATTTCTCAGGGCGCCGTCGTGACTATTAAAAGTGTGACTATTAAAATATTAAAATAAGTATGTCAAAATAAGGCCATAATGTTATAAAACAATCCAGTGCACTAAAAGATGTACACTCAGCTTGCAGTATAAACAGAAACTGAACTCATGCAGTCTTACTAGTGATTTATAGACTTTTGGAGATAGTTCTACTCTAGAAACTACTGAATTAACCTGGAAAATTTTACAAGTCGGTTTCTATTGAAGTTAGATCTTCTAAACTTTGGCTACTCTAAATTACAACTTTTTGCCAAAATTGGGTGCCAAATTGTGAAATCTTTCGCCAAGTCGCAAAATTTGCCGCTAATGCCTATTTTCGTGGAAGTGAAGAAATCTGCCATATATTTCCATTTTAACTGTAATACCGAGTATAAAGTAATACGTAAAGAAGTAGACAGTTGTCAACAATAATTATAGTAATGACTCTTTCCTTTTTATATTCTCATTAGTGATTTGTAGAACTTTTGATGAAGTTAGTTCTGAGCAAGAAAACAGTAGATCATGCCAGCTTCCAAATTTCGGCAATATTAAGCCAATATTTTTCACCAAAATTAATGCCAGGTTGCCAATTTTGTCGCCAAAGCATTGACTCTGCGACCAGTTGTCATCTACATTGGTGATGAGTTTAGTGACATCACGAGATTAGCGATCAAATTTGGCAGAAAATAGTGTAGGATTGCCAAAATCAGCAAGCCCTTTCACAGTTTTATCGGAGTTAATTTTTTCTATATATTATGCATTGTTTCTCGCAGCTAATTGTTTGTCAAAGAGTGCAAAAGTAGGCTATTTGCTCAGAAGCGAATTCTGTTGAACTCTAAGCTATGCTTTTGCCTATGAGAGATTCTGTAAAAAGCTGTAGAATATTATTTCTGAACAAACGATATTCTTATTTTGTGGTGTATATAATCCTATTACCATGAAGTTAGTGGTTCTAATAATAGTTTTCTTGGATTGGTTCCGATAATATTCATAGACTAGAACCTGCCTTTCTATTTTATTTCCTGAAAATGATTTAAAAAAAGATTATCTACAAATGGCACTGCTCTGCATGAAGATCGGCCCCAACGCCATTTTTGCAAATTCTTATGTAAAATAAACTCCTGAATACGATTATGACGCCCATTTTGCCCTATCACCTACCATTATTTGGGGACGCTCCCCTATTTTTATCATTTTCTGGTATTTTTATGGCTATAAATTTGATTTGAAAGGGGTGAAGGGATTGTTTTAACTGTTAAATGTCTTTTGAGTGGCTACAGAAATGAAAAATTCTGAAACATGAACATTTGCAGCAAGGGGAAAATTTAGAGGGAGGAGGGGGATTCGCCCCTGAAATTACAAATTACATTTTTTATATTTTATTAATCAATTATTACTATTATTTATTATAAATTATATTTTTTTTTATTTCAAAGTATTAAAATCACTTTTTTCCATTCTCCAAATCAAATTTATGGCCATAAAACTACCAAACAATAAGAGAATGGGTGGCGTCCCGAGAAAACGGTGGTTGATTGGGCAAAATGGGGGGGGTCATATTCGGATTCAGAAGATCATTTTACATGAGAATCAGCAGGAATGGTATCAGGGCTCGAAATTTTTTTTTTTGCAGCGCAGTGTATTTAGACAGCTAACGGTTATCTCGC